>WOVY01009432.1:0-206547 GCA_013436015.1 Rhipicephalus annulatus
AGGTCATATTGCCCGTCATTGCTGGCACCGCAATGATTCGTTCCCCCCAATTCGAACATGGTCTGACGATCGACGTGCGAACGAAGAATACATACCACGCCGGGAGGACGCCTCTTTCCATGGAGCCCGTTCTCACTTTTACGAATACCGTACTTCTGACGAGGAGGCAATACCTACCCGCCAGCCAGGTTTGGGACGTCAATCCCGCTCTCCTTCTCCCGCTCATTCACCTTCGTCACACCGACGTACCTCCGCGGACCTTAACGCAAGAAGGTCACCCAGCCCGCGACGGGGAAACTGAGGGCGGCGACCTCCGGGGTAAGGTTGCAGGCCATGAAGATGACGACGAAAAGCCCCCATTACACGACGCTGTAAATTCGACAAGACGTGAGAGCGACGACATTGTGACCGCTGACCTGAGTGTTTTTCTTGACGGCCAGAAAGTAACAGCCTTAGTCGACACCGGCGCCGACTTTTCTATCATCAGTCAGGACCTCGCCATGCGCCTCAAGAAAGTGAAGACACCGTGGACAGGCCTCAAATAAGGACGGCAGGTGGTCATTTATTGATGCCCTCTGGAAGATGCACAGCGAGAATTGACATAGGAGGTTCTTCTTTCGTTGCGTCGTTCGTCGTTCTCGCCGCATGCTGCAAGGATCTAATTATTGGTATGGACTTCTTACGAGAGTACGGCGCCGTCATCAATATCCCAGACAGTTTGATTACATTCCGCAACAGTTCGGGCGCACCTGATTGTACACAGGCGCGACCGAATCAATTGCGTCTAACTGATGACGATGTGGTTCTCCCTCCACGGTCATGCACGCTTGTTTCTGTGGCAGCCGCTGTCCAGTTTGACGGCGAAGGAGTAGCAGACCGAATAACCTCGCTCTCTTCACACACGGCATTTCCGTCGCAAGAGGTATCGTCAGTGTCGCCGCTGGACGCACGGACTTGCTTCTGACAAATTTTAGTGATGAGCGCCGGCACCTTCCAAAAGGCATGGCCGTCGCTTACTTCGACGATATCACAGACGCAGAAGGCTGCTTGGCAGTAGTCGACGAGGCACCAAAACTTGATTCGACACCAGTTCTTGACGTTAGCACTACTTTGCCTAAGAACGAGCGAAAGAGGCTTCTTGAGCTACTGGCCGAATTCAAAGACTGCTTTTCGACAACATCAAGAGTTGGCCGCACGCCTCTAACCAAGCATCGGATAATTACCGAGGACATGGCAAGACCAATTCACCAAAAACCCTATCGCGTGGCTGCAAAAGAACGCGAAGTGATACAAGAGCAAGTCGACAAAATGCTAGAAGATGACGTCATTCAGCCCTCAAAAAGCCCCTGGGCGTCACCTGTAGTCCTCGTTAAAAAAAAAGATGGCAGCCTGCGCTTCTGTGTAGATTACCGAAAACTCAATCAGGTGACAAAGAGAGATGTGTATCCACTTCCTCGTATAGATGACTCTCTCGCAGACTTCGACATGCTCGTTACTTTTCATCGATGGACTTAAGGAGTGGGTATTGGCAAATCGAGGTAGACCCAAGAGACCGCGAGAAGACTGCTTTTGTGACACCAGATGGCTTATATGAATTTAAAGTCTTGCCCTTTGGTTTATGTTCAGCGCCTGCTACCTTTCAAAGACTTATGGATACCGTACTTTCTGGGTTGAAGTGGAAAACCTGCTTGGTCTACCTTGATGATGTCGTAGTTTTCGCCGCAACATTTGACCAGCATTAAAAGACTTGAGGCAGTTTACAAGCCATACGGTCTGCGGGCTTGACGTTGAAGCCTGAAAAATGCCACTTTTGCTATGAAGAGCTGCAATTTCTTGGCCACGTTGTCAGTCACGCAGGCGTTCGTCCTGATCCTGAAAAGGTCGCAGCTGTTGCACAGTTCCCAGTGCCGACTGATAAGAAGGCTGTCCGACGATTCCTCGGACTATGTGCGTATTATAGGCGATTCATCGCGGACTTCGCACGCATCGCATCACCGTTGACCCGCCTCACGAGAGAAGACGTTGCTTTCCAATGGAGCAACGAAGAGGAAGCTGCTTTTAAGAATATCCGCCAGCGACTACAGACGCCTCCAGTGCTTGCCCACTTTGATGAGAAAGCCCCAACGATGCTACACACGGATGCCAGCAATATTGGTTTGGGAGCTGTGCTTGTGCAGCTGCAAGAGGGCACAGAAAGAGTAATCGCCTATGCAAGCCGAACACTAACACGCGCTGAGACTAATTACTCCACGACTGAGAAGGAATGCCTCACCGTGGTATGGGCGTTCACGAAATTTCGCCCGTATTTATACGGCCGCCCTTTCAAAGTCATCAGCGACCACCACTCACTGTGTTGGTTGACAAATCTTAAAGATCCTACCGGGAGATTAGCGCGTTGGAGTCTCAGGCTGCAGGAGTACGACATGACTGTCGTACACAAGTCAGAAAGCGCCACATGGACGCCGTCTGTCTATCCCGCTCACCCATTGAATCGGCAACTCTATCCGATGAGGAGGAAACAGCATTTCTCGGTGTGCTTGACTTAACCGCTATTACACAGCAACAACGTGGCGACCCTGAGTTACTTGCCCTAATTAATTACATGGAGGGGAGATCTCAGAAGGCACCAACTGTTTTCGTAAGAGCACTGTCATCATTTTGCTTACGGAGCGGAGTACTATACAAAAGAAACTTCTCTTCGACAGGATCTGCGTATTTGCTCGTCATCCCAGCAGCCATTCGCTCCGAAGTACTCGAAGCATGCCACAACGAGGTGACTTCAGGCCACTTAGGTTACACAAGATCGTTGGCCAGAGTACGACAGCGCTACTTCTGGCCAAGACTGACCGTTGCCGTAAAACACCATGTTCGTACTTGCCTCAACTGCCAGCGACGGAAGTCACCACCGACTAAACCAGCTGGCCTCCTGCAGCCCGTGCAGGTCCCAAGAACACCATTCAACCAGATTGGCATGGATATTTTGGGCCCACTTCCTACTTCTACTGCTGGGAACCGCTGGGTTATTGTCGCGACTGATTACCTTACCCGTTATGCTGAAACAAAGGCTATCCAGAGACGTACAGCAGCAGAGTGGCACAATTTTTCATCGAGAACGTTGTCCTGCGGCATGGTGCACCAAGCGTCGTAATCACAGACAGAGGAACCGCATTTACGGCAGCTCTTTTGGAACAAGTCCTCATGCTGAGTGGAACGACCCATCGCAAGACTACCGCCTACCACCCGCAAACGAACGGGCTTACAGAGCGTCTGAACAAAACAATTGAAGACATGATTTCAATGGACGTAGACGTCGAACACAAAAACTGGGACGAAATCTTGCCATATATCACGTTTGCATACAACAATGCCAAGCAAGAAACAACCCAGATGACCCCGTTCAGCCTAATTCACAGAAGGGAAGTACGAACCATGTTAGATGCGATGCTAGCGCACGAATGCGACGACATCGAACCAGACGCCGAGATGTTTACAGAACGAGCGGAAGAAGCAAGGCAACTAGCACGCCTGCGAATCCAGCAACAACAAGAGTACGACGCGAGCCGCTACAATTCTCGCCGCAGAACAGTCGTTTACCAGACCAGCGACAGAGTATGGGTTTGGACGCCCATACGGAAACGAGGACTCTCTGAAAAGCTCCTAGGAGATACTTTGGCCTTATCTAGTACTGCGACGACTGAGTGATGTTACGTACGAGGTCGTCCCCGACAGTTCATATAGTACGAGGCTTCGCCAGCACCGTCCTGAACTAGTTCACGTTGTGCGCATGAAGCCTTATGAAAGGTAGTGATTGCGCAAGACACTTCTTAAAGAACAGACAAAAAAAAACTGCACTACTGGTTTAGCATCGGGGCGATGCTCATTAAGAGGGGGGGGGGCAAATGACGCGTGTGTACTGGTGGACCAAAACACAATAAGGGGATTTGGCGGACACCAGGTAGTGGAGCTCTGGCTGATTGAAGATAAAGAAGGCGATCTGGCTGTTCGGCTGCTGAGAGTCGCTGTGTGAACGTTATACGTTTATCTGCCTTTGGTTCGCGCTGCACCGCGACAATATCAATCAATCAATCAATCAATCAATCAATTACCCACCCTTCCTGTGCCTGAGAAGCAACCACTCACGTAGCAAATAATCCAAATCAGGAGGAGTCGCTCGCTATGTTGGTGATGATAGCAAAGTCGGAGATCACGTTGATTCCACTGTGGCTGCAGAAAAAAAAGTCATCAAATACTTGATGTTCCAAGGTAGCATCGAAGTCAGCTGTACAGACGAATGTAGAGACAGCTCAAGGCTGTTCCCCTGTGCCACGTTGGTTATTAAATAAAAATATTTAAAACCACCATCAGACTAAAAAATTGCATTATAACTAACTCTAATTTCTTATATTCTAGAAATTACAGCTCTTTCACACGTTGTCTCAGGTACGGAGTTTTGATAGTGAACGATACAATTCCTATCCTATCTTTTACTTTGTGCACTAGATAACCTACGTTATTTTGATAGGTGCACGTACGGTTACGTTGTTTATAAAAAAAACTACAAAAGATCTTTTTGACATAAAAGAACACACATATGTGCAGTTTTGTAAGCGCGACATTCAGCAAGCTACTGCATGTGAATAGCATTGAGGCAGGGGGCGTCACCAGAAATATCTTACGGGGGGGGGGGGCACTTCCTTTATTTCGGTGAGGGCACCCGATGAATAGGTGATTTTTCGCTCTGTATGCCACGAAAAGCAAAATTTAGGGGGAGCACTAGCCTGGTGTGCCACCCCCTGGCTACGCCCCTGCATTGACGACACTCCTCCGCAGTGACGTAGACAATATTTAATTGTCGTGGCTGAGAAGCAAGTGAGCGTGTGGCATTTTACGTCAGTAAAAAGGTTGGTTCGGTTCAAAATCCAGAACGAACGAGCCCATATAGTCTAAACATGTCGCACAGTGGTTTTCTGACATAATAAAGTTCGCCTTACAGCATACTTACTTAACGTTTAATTTGTAGAACCTTTGTTATTATCCGAAAAAAGAAAAGAACGCGAAATGTGTGATCGAGATTTTTGTCTTTGCATGGTTATACTCAGGAATATCTCAAGCAGGAAAAAAATTGAGCATGATCGCACATGATGTGTGATATAGGTTGTATGTATGCTCTCTTTGTACCTAATTGAATTTATGAAATTCACTTCATCTGGTTTCATAAGAAGATTTTTATTGCGCGGAACCAGGTTTTTTTTTTTCGTGTATATTGACTAAACAATAATGTTACACAATGAACACGAAATGGGACCGAAGTCACAGTTGGTATTCAGACAAAATCTCGTATCACTGAATCATGCACTCTTTCAGAACTATCGAGAAAACATAATTAAACTCCTCTGAGGAGTGAGAAAAAGCCCAGTTTAGTTCCTCTTGACCTATTGTGTACTTGGGAGTAATTATTTTGTCTTGAGCCAGACTTGTTTTTGAGCATGTTTTCGTATTTGTTATGCCACTACGTTGAAGCCACACAATAGATAGTTTTAAACTACCGTACGGAAAGTTGGCGCGCCTTGCGGGAGTAGCGTTAGCAGCGTTTCTCCTTTGACGGGAGGTTGGAAGAGGATGGCGTTCGATGCATGCATAACGCAAACTCAAAGCTTTGCGCTCCGTGGTTATACAACTCTTTCATATTGTGAAACTTATGAAAATTCGTTTCGCATAGTGTACCGATGACGAAGCCCTCCGCCCAAGGCATTAAATGTAGCCGAAACGAGGTTGCATAAAATAAAATACTCACTGGAGCTCTTGAAGACGCCGAAGTTCTCCCGGAACCAAGACTGATTGCGCATGAAGAGAGCAAGCACGTTCCAGCCCTGCAACAGAAAAGCAACTCGATTGCATGCTTGATTGATTGATTGACTGACTGACTCATCAGATGAATGTATGATTGATGGACTGACTGAATGATTGATTCGTTTATTGATTAATTTATTGAAGAGATTACCCATCACAAAGCAAAATTTCAGCTTGCTCTTGCGCCTAAAACATCCGATGTTTCTACTGGTGGTACGAGCGCCAAATGACTTTGCTTTCTTTTCCAATGACTTCCGCTCATGGTCTTACTTCCGCTTTTCGCAATGTTTAGGCAATGTGTATCACATCGTGCTTGGTGATTCTGAGTCATTGGTGATTCTGAGTCAGGTTAAACGCTGTACCCGATACGTATGACACAGGAGTATAGCATCACTTAAGGACCAAATAACTGCAGGGGTAATCGAAGAACCTTAACTTATCGAGTTCACTGAAAAATTGTGGGCAGTTGGGATCGCTATGACGCCTGGCGGAACAAATCTCAACTAAGCGCTTATTTCTGCATGACCTCCGAGATCAACTTAGGCACGACGAGAAAACACAAGGAATCAGCGAAAGGCATCAGGACCGGTGCACTCGCGAAATTATTCAGGACACCCATATTGCACATGATGTTTTATTAATAATAAATAAATATATAAATCGTTCAATCAATCACCAAATCTTCATTTGCGAAATTTTGTTAAAACTCTCTCAACTTTCTTCAAGAGAAAAGCTGTTATAAACGGCTTGAAAGTACCCAAGTTCCCTTTACGACATAAAAGCAGACAGCGTATACAACAAAAATAACGTACATGAGCATGCATGGACTGCAATAATCAAACGATTCCAGATATCAGTTTGTGTCCAACAGTCGTCATTCCACAGAGTTACTGAAAAGTAAAAGAAACAGCAACACAAAGTAATTTCATGTCATATAAAATCAAGAATAAATATAAGTATACCAAGAAAGAGATCGTTACATCAGGAACAGTACATTCGATCCACGCACTTGTGTTCACGCACAGGCGTCATGGATCATTGGAAAACTAAATACCTAATTTTTTCCGAGTTAAGGCACGAGCGTGAACACCTGATTACGTATCAGTATATTGCCTGTCTCTTTGTCGGCGAAAGCATTATCTTTTTTTTTTGGAAAAGCACGTATGATAATCTCTTGAAAAATAATCTTGTCAAGTTTTTTTGTCTAAATGTTTCCGTATAAATATTCCTTTTGTGTTAAATAAACGTTCATTTGAAAGTCAGCGTTTGTCTCTGGCATTTTTTTCGTGTGACTCTATGCAGAATATTGCGCTGTTCCTACTTCATATTGCAAAACCAACTCACCCAAAGCTTCACCTTACAAACTTAATGCAAGGTACACACCAGGGCACACGAACGCCAAAATTCGAGTGCCCTTACGAGACACTTATAGTCAATAATAGGGTCAACAACTTTTTTTGTGTGTATTGCGCCCATGATATACTCTACTTGTGGCGCAGTAACTTCAACGCGTCGGACTTGCAACAGCGGGATGTGCGTTCTTATCAATCCGCGCCTCTATGCCGCCGTTAAACGCACAACTTTGCGTTAAACAAGTACAAGCTGAACCTCAGCCATTGGGGTGCTGCTTGTGAGAAGTGGCATCCCACGCACATTTTATTTTCGCACTTTTCTGCCCCACCGCGGTGGTCTTGTGCACTAAGGTACTCGGCTGCTGACCCGCAGGTCGCGGGATCAAATCCAGGCTGCGGCAGCTGCATTTCTGATGGAGGCGGAATTGATGTATACCCGTGTGCTCAGATTTGGGTGCACGTTAAAGAACCCCAGGTGGTCGAAATTTCTGGAGCCCTCTACTACGGCGTCTCTCATAATGATATGCCGGTTTTGGGACGTCGGACCCCACATATAAACCAATCAATGGATCAATCAATCAATCAATCAATCAATCAATCAATCAATCAATCAATGAATCAAGCAATGAATCAAGCAATGAATCAATCAATAAATCAATCAATCAAACAATTTTCGCGCTTTTCTCATTCCCATGCGTATTGTGGCAATAAGAGTGGTGTTCTCGTTATTGTCAACATATAAATTTACTGATAGCCTAAAAACCCACTTCGGCGTTTCCTTAAAAAGAGACTTTAAAAAGAGACAAATGTACAACTGAGTAAAGATACAAGGCAGAATTTGCGCCTGTTTTTATATATCAAGAATAAAAGAGGGAACAGAGAGCAACCGCTCCTTTTTCCTCCGTGCACACACTTAAGGCCTGACCTCACATACAAGTTGCAGCGCCTCAGTGCGTGGCTGTTTGATGCGGCACTGCGGTATTTCAGAATGGGCATAGAGGGCGCTCCACTTCGTCATGATGATGATGTTTTGAAGCCCTGCACCCACTCCCCTATAGAAAGTTAAAACAACACATGGGGGTGCTGTGACTCTGGACAGGCAGCGCCATCCCTGGTAGAAAAGTAGAAATCAAGGATGTAAATTGCGCGTTTTCCCTTCCCGCCAACGTGCAGCCCCTCGCTTACGTGCTCATGCAGAGAGTGCGTGGTGCGTTTGAGTGTACCGCTTGCAGTGCGGCTTCATAAAGATCTCCGAGCTGGACAAGCACTTCCGAGAAGAGAATCTAACGAAAGGAGTACAGCTCGTTAGTCAAGTTTATGATGCGGAGCAGATGACGGAAGACGAGGACGCCCGAGTCACTGGGAAATGCTTTTTTCAGGTCCGTGACAATACTGTGTATGACGTATGCTTCGAGGTAACTCTCATTCTGCCGACATGAAGCCGGGTAATCTTTTGATGTGCTTGATTGACGTTTATGAAAATCATATAATTGCTGTTTTGATGTGGTATCTAAAAATAGCAGCTTTGTACAGTCATGTCGAAAGATTTGCGGTGTGCTAAAAAATAATGTCTAAAGGTATACGGTCATGGCATTAAAATGAGCGAGAAGTTTTAAAGACATGTCTTCCGTACAGCGAGAGCATGACCCGCTGACTTCTCCACGAAGCATCAAGCCGAGCTTTAACCGCAGCGAGTGAAATGAAAGTGCTAGCCTTGTTTCTTTTTTGTTAGGCTTTCGTGTCATGCTTGCTCTATTTTTCGCGAACGCGGCTGTGTTTACCGGCTGTGACTCTCTAGGGAACTGATGCAGCTTTACACGTGGAGAGCGTCCCATGGTGTTGCCTGTATTGTTGTGCCAGCCCACAACACAACAATACTTCGCACCTCACAGACGCTTCCATTGAGGCCACTTCTTCCGCCAAGGAAAGGCAACTTCGCACAGCAAGCGTCTCGTTTTAGCGCGCCAAGCTGACGAGACGACGCCGACGTTCTCCGCACCGGTGGTGGTGGTAGTGGTTAGAATGAAGAGGAAAAAGGCACCTAATTTCTGTCTGCCTTCAGGCGACACGGCACAGTGGCTTATAGGGGTGGGGGGACGAAGGGATAAAAAGAATAGAAGGAAAATAGACGAAGAAGAAGACAGCCAACGAGAGAAAAAAGAAGGAGATAGGAAAGTGGGGATCCCGTCGAAGCAGTCCAAGGGCGGGGTGCCACAATGCGAGAGCTGCACGGCGTCAGGAGACCGCGGAGGGCGAACCAGTCGGCGGGAGCTACGCTGATGTCGGAGATCGCGAGGGCACAACCATCCAGCTTGAAATCCTCCGAGCGAATTCCCCGCACCGGCTCCAAAACGCGTTACGCGCATGTCGCACAATTGACTCGCCTGTGCCCTCTCCTACACCTCTCCCCAAGTTTTCCGAAGCTCGCCGCCAGGGCCAGGCACGGCGTTGCCGTCGCTACGCAAACTCAAGCTTCGGTTCCCTATAAGAGCGTGGCACCACGTCAGAAAGCCACGAGCTGACGCGCTTCAACGCGCTCGTATGGGTCTCGGAAGCTTACGTTATGGCGTTAGTTCATGACCCCTGCGTACCAACCCTGCGAAAGAAGCAAGGAGCAGTGGAGGAAAATGTCAAAGTTGAATTTGTGAGCTGATTTGTGTATTTCACTTTCACTCACCAGGCAGGAGCAAGTGACGCCTTGCACGACTCGGGCCCAAACGATGTTGCTGGACATGACTCCAACAAGAACGGCTCGTCACTCAGGCACAAGACACGGAGAGGGACTGGCCACGATGTGTCCAGACTCTGCAGGCGATGATAGTGGCATTGCAATTAACGTTGACAACTACGCCCAAGGGTGGATCAGTGAAAGATCAATGTTATTCCAAAGTGATTTATTTTAAAATTGGGTAATTGCACTAATAAAGGGCACAACTAATACAAGCCATTTTTAAAAACAGCTATACCGAATGAACAAATGTTTAATGGCGAATATGCACGAGAAATTGAAGTAAGATGTGATATTACCGGCGAGATCGATGGAATTTGCAGATACAGATACAGAAGCCACGATAGAAGCCAAATAAGCAGCGGTGTTGGAGAGTAAAAAAAACAGTCGGCGAATATGGAACAATCTGATCTCGACACTTTTTGTTTTCCTAAAGAAGAAACGCCGGCTTTCCAGTTAGTGTCGGCGTTCAATAGCTTTCAATTTGTTCTCAGAATGCAGATAATGTTGAGGGAGATTGATGTGTGCAAAAATTTAAGGAGATTACCAGAAATAAAGTGCTCGGAGTATTGTACTTAGGTGCTTCTTTACAAACTCTGGCACTTCAAAAAATCAGAAATGCATGGTTTAGTTGACAAAAAGAAAAAGAAAATCGAAGTCCTTCCATTATATACTGTAAAGATAAAAGCCATTGAAGATGCAGATAAATTGACCTGTTATGGTGAATATCAATGTAATGAAAGTACAGAAGATCAATAATCGAGTATATTGAGCATATAAAGAGACGTACACTGTAACAACCCAGTGTTTTTTTTTTCCTGTGTGCATGACGCATATTACCTCCCCAATGGCGCCCTATATATATGATGGTCTCAAACCCAAATCCTCTTGTCCACACGAAACTTCATTGTTTCAAAAGTTACAAAGTTGCGCCACTCGCTTGTCACGCAAGTGGTCTTGTCTTGGATACAACATCATTGAGATCATTCTGCAATGAGCGTGAAATACCATGTCTTCGTGGGAACTTTTTACGCCATGTCCATTTTCTCGACGCAAGAAGGGTGAATATATTGAGTTAACGGGTTCGCCGAAAGATCATATTTCATCCACTTTGCAAGAAACGAACAAGGGCGAAGGAAAGAGCGGACATGAACGAGCGCAGTCTGACTGGCGGGTGATGTGTTCTTTGACGAGATCGCGCATATCATATTGGGTATTTGAGCAGATGTATCTTCTAAAGGTAAGCCAGTCGTTAGATTACGTTTTTCCGAGTGTACTCTGGCAAGGCACTGTTTGCTGTCGCCAATTCTGCGACTCCGACGAACACAGCTACGTACATATTCCATGTTTCGAGGGCACGAGTGCGATGTATTGAAACATGGCGCACAAATTCAGTTCCTCTTGAATGTGTCAAACGCGTCGTTGCGCGTTGATTTTATAACTCTGAAGCACGATCTTTATGGAAGAGCTGTGAATACAGGAAGAGAACGCGCTATACGTTCATTCTGTTCATTAAAATGGCTGACGTCGCACAGGCGCCCGCGAAATGCACTGTGAATAACACAGCGCTCTCACAGGAAAGGCACAGCTACAAGGGCATATGTATCAGCCAAGTCTGGCACCGGTCCCGCAACAATGCACCCCGAATCTGTCAACAGATTTCTGCGACACCAAACAGAACCTTGCCTGTGCTCTTTTCTTTGTGCTTGTTTGTTTCGGGCTATGTGGGTGAAAGATGGTTTCGTTCCAACTAGGTCGTCCAGCAATTTCGCACCGAAAACTACTGCTCGACCTCTATTTCCTCCGCAGACGCAATCCGACAGAACATAGCCGCACACGTCTGCATTCTAAAAGGCCACAGATGATTTTGTCATCATGAGATAGAAGTTAAAAGCGTGACCTACTCGATATCACGCACCGCTTGGAAAAACAAAAGCGTAGGAACAAAAAGACCAACGGATCGCCATTCTACCCGACACATTTAAAAACCATTGGAAATCACCACGTTCCTGAAGCTGATCTAAATGTAATCCATATGAGTGGCAGGAAGAGAGTAAGCGTGAATCCTTCAATAAATGTGATTCGTCGAGCACAATTAGAGAGGAGCAGAGCGTTAACAAACCTGCGATCGTTACCTACGGTTGACCACGAAAAGTCACTTCTTCTTCTGCCAGCGTTTGCTAAGAAGATGATGGTGGTACTAGCGGGATGGTTGCACACCAACTCAAAAAGATCACCCTAAATTCAAGTGCATTATAGCCTGATTTTTTTCCAGGTGCTATCATAATAAAAATGTAATTATAATAAACTCCAGTTTTAGCGTAGATAACATTATGCAGCTGCCAAATGACCAAAGATAACTTTACCTGGATAACATGTAAATTATCAGCGGTTGATGCAAAGAATGCAATAATTGAACTCACATATGAACTTCTCCACAGCACTGTTAACTTCCCGTTCGAGCATTCCTGTACCCGCTCAAAAGCCGTAAATGACAAATATGTACAGTGTCCATTTTTATGAAAGCGAACGTGGCAGCGCGTGGCCAGCGTGTTCCGGCGGCATCTGGCAGCGCGTTCAAGCGGGAGCGAGAGTAACCACAGTCTGTTTTCGCGTCCTCCAGCGGCGAGCAAAACAACCTTGCGTTGCTGATATAGAACGGCAATATTGCAGACCCTCCCCCTTCAAGGCAATTACCGGATCTCGCGCAATCGCCTTAAGACGGAGGGGGTTGCAATCTTGCTGCTTGTACCATATCAGCAACAAGTTGTTCTGCTCGCCGCGGAATGACGCGAAAAGAGACTGTGGTTGCTCTCATTTTCGCTTGAACGCGCTGTCAGCAGCCGCCGGAGCGCGCAAGCCACGCGTTCCCGAGTTCCTTTTCATAAAAATTGACACTGTAGAGTTGAAAAAAACTGGCAGAACAAGTTGCCGCATGATAGTTCAGCAAGGAAAGCTTCGGTTGTTTGAGCCTCGTTACAAATATAAGTATGTAGGAGAGATAACCGGGTTACCGATGTGCATGCACAAATTAAGATGAACTCATCTGATGACTCGCTTTTCATACTCATCCGACATGTTTACAGAAGTAAGGTATGTGAAACTTGGCAAAATGCTGTAGATGATTACGTCAGGACATGCGTGGCAGTCCAACTTTGTGTATTATTTGCGAACTGGTTGTACTCAATACAAATCGCTTTACCTAGAATTGGAAAACCAATATGTATATAAATTGTTGTTTGACAATATCGAACAACCAAGTTAACGATGAGTGCTTGTTTTATTTTTAATATCAATCATGCGCTTCCATTTCCTGGTAGCTGGCATAACCTCATTGGTTTTAGAAAAATCGCCAACTACTTTTTTCTGAACACACACCTAGTACTCTATATTGTTATTATTTCATAGCGAGCTTCGGCGACATTGAGCGTACATCCATCCATCCATCCATCCATCCATCCATCCATCCATCCATCCATCCATCCGTCCATTCGTTCGTCCGTCCGTCCATCCGTACGTCCATCTATCCATCCATCCATCCATCCATCCATCCATCCATCCATCCGTCCATGCATCCATCCATCCATCCATCCATCCATCCATCCATCCATCCATCCATCCATCCATCCATCCGTCCGTCCGTCCGTCCGTGCATCCATCCATCCATCCATCCATCCATCCATCCATCCATCCATCCATCCATCCATCCATCCATCCATCCATCCATCCATCCGTCCATGCATCCATCCATCCATCCGTCCATCCATCCATCCATCCATCCATCCATCCATCCATCCATCCATCCATCCATCCATCCATCCGTCCGTCCGTCCGTCCGTCCGTCCGTCCATCCGTCCGTCCGTCCATCCATCCATCCATCCATCCATCCATCCATCCATCCATCCATCCATCCATCCATCCATCCATCCATCCAATTAGAAATGGAGAAGAGAAAGGGTGTGGTAGCTGTTTTTGTTCTCACGCGGCAGGGATCTAAATAGAGGAGGCGTTGGTGAAGCGCGCACGCGCGTGCCTGGTGATTCGTTGGTTACGTTGGAGTACGGGTGATAATAAACACGGGGATGGATGCAGGAAGAAGGCCTTCACGTTGACGCAACACACACACACACACACACACACACAAGTGCCCATCCTTATTATGCTTTGAGGGAAATTCTATCGAAATATTAGGGAGGTCATGCTAAAACCGAATCCCCTAGACACCCATGGATGGCGGAAAAGGGTGCTCCGAACATCGTTGCGCGCATTTATGCAGCGCACCATTTCACGAATTTTTGGTTATGTGCGCCTTACTGCCAAATTTCCGAATTATTTAAATAATTAGTAAAAACAAGCTCGAACACGTCAAGTGACGTCCGAAGGTAGGAGCGACCAACGAAAAAGAAGCTTTTTTGTCCGCCACGTGGCACGCTCTTCCATCTGCACGAGCGAATCCGTGCTCTCAGGCTTTTCGACTGTACCGGTTCCATATTCCCGAACGCGTTACAGTTGGTAGAGGAACACTCGTAACCGGTAAGTCAAGTTTACGCGCATCGGAATTCTAGAGCGTGGAAGGAGCCGCCATGCATCCGCTCTTCTACAACGCGAACGAACCGCTCGCCATGTTGTACGGCTCGGAAGCCGCCTATCGTGCTGGTAGGCGAAGTCGGCGTGATTGGCCGGACGATGATCGGGAAAGCCGTGAGCGACTCCACGAGGAAATCGAGGCACCATCCTGGGACGATGAGGCTTTCTCCCGTTGCAGTCGAGCCCTGCCAGTCGACCCCGTGTGGGGAACATCTCTGTCGAGTGAAACAGCCCAGAGTGAGTACCAGGAAGACGAGAAGACCACGTCATCGGCCAGTTGGGCTTCCGCCTGTCATCATTGCACAAAGCACGGTGGCGTTACCGGTGAGCACATCCAAGATCCTTTCTTTCATGTTTTGTACGGCGAGTGGTTGCTTACGCCAGGATACGCCAAAAAATAAATACGCCATAAATGTGTACCTATTCAGTAAGCCGCGATGTACCGCTAAGCTTTAGATTCGTTCAGTTTTACGGTGAAAGCTGTAATGAGATGAAAACAACGACAGTAGTAGTCCGCCACTGCCGCCGGTGTACGCAACCGATGCAGCCATCAATTAAATATAAAAAAATAAAATCAAGAAATATAGAGGATTGAATGACGTTTGAACCTGCGTTCTCTTTGTGAGATTCCAGTTCACTATACCCTACTTGGATATATTTTTCTTTTTGTTCATTTTGTCATTTGTTTGGTATATATTTGTTCGATGCTGTGAGCCCGAACAAATAGTAAATGAGCACGATTTCTTTAAATTTAGGCTCATGCTTTCATGTTTTCTCAACCCGTAATCTGCCAACATCACAGTGTTAAATCGTGTGCCATTCCTCATTTAACGGTATGTATACCACTTGTTCTGCCTATTGCAGTGTCCTTGCTTCGCTTTTGAAAGTGAAATCATGTATTGCTCGTTTTTGCAAGCATTTTATTTTTTTAGCATTGCAATATAATGATTATGCTGTTAATAATGTTTTCTTCCCCCTTATGTATTAATGACAATGCTGTTACTCATGCGTTTGTCCCCCCTCCTTATTTAGTGCCCTGAAAAAAACATTAAGGGTGAAGTAAATCATGATGATGATGATGATGCATGTAATACATCATCATCATAGGTAATTAAAAAAGAAAAACAACATAGGTAGCAACACGAGTAATAAAAAAAGAAAAAGAAAACACAGCCCCGTTGGTGCTCGAAACTCTTTTGCAAACACACATTATACAGGCGTTGTGTCGGGAAGAAACCGCGTTAACATGGCAAATACAGAGCGGTAGAAGAGTAAAATAACGACGAGGTTTCACAAAGATCGAATTCTGTAACTATAGCGCCACATAACACGAATTGCATAACGAGCGGGTCGCTCAATTGCTTCCAACCCATTACAAAGGGCTCGGCCATAATACCATTTATCTGGTAGTAGCAATCTTGCAAGCTATTACTTGTGTATAGATATAGTTGCCCCAGGATACGACAGGCTCTAGAAGTGCCGCTCTTCTAGCTTTTACAGTGAGTGTGCAGTGCTTTGCGCGCAAGCCTGGCGTTTTTAAGTAAACCTTAGGGGACCTCTTTCTGGAGGATGTTAGATATGGAATGGGATTAAATTAATTAACAAAGAAGCCACGAGTATTGAATTTAATTTAATTCAGCCTTTATTTTGATGTTTGATACTACATGAAGAATAGCGGGAGTGAAAGCTGCACTGAAACAGCTTGACTAGCTCCCGCTACCTAAAATGAATGGGTCAGAAGCATTGACATACAAATAAGATGGCAAAAGCATACTATACAAAATTATGATGACGTCAATCAGTAAATTGCATAATCTAAACGCAAACTAGATACAACAATTCCCATGAAGAGAAAAACGAAGCACCAGAAGCTTAAGAGGCTACGTATACTTGCGTTACAAAATGCATAGGAGGTCTAACTGATACAAGTATTCAATCGAAGTGACTTTTTGCTTTTCACTTGATGGTGACACGTCACTTGTCACAGTTGACTATTAACTGAGCACTGTTTAGCACGGTCACATTACGTTTTCCAGTGTATGTGTGTTGGTGAGTTATGGTGGGAAGTTTTGTACCGTCGAGTACACCTTAATTTTAAGTCTGTTACCCTGGAAAACAGTCATAGCTTCGTTTTTGTAGTGCGTGCCTTTGAGGGTTCACTCGTCGCCTGCACAGGGTCAGCCTCAACCCTGGCCCCTGTGCATTTCTTTTGTAGCTGCAGAAAAAAAAAAAGCTGATGTACCTTGTCTCGCACGCTGAATTTCTTTTGCAATATGCAGTATGTAAGTTGCAGCAATTTATTCACCTGATTTACTAGTTTTACCGTTTCCTTCATGTATACCGGGAAGCACCGAACTTGGAGCGCGGGAACACTGACGTGGATTAAGGACCTGTATTATCGATCACAGTCCGAAATCTTACTATTTCTACGATTGTCGTGATTATTTCCGGTATTGATAGTGTAATGAGTTCTCGCATTTGTTCAATACAAACAATGGTGCTGGTTTTGACAGCTTCCATAAACCTTTGAAAGAGACCCGCTTCACCCCCATTAACCCCAATTTTTTTTCTGATACTGGTCTGAGAATGTGTGACTATCCTACATTTGTCTTTTCTAAATATAGTACTTGACATGAGTGCTTATATGCCGAATTACTTTGAAGGCGATAGCGGTAAAGCACCCGACGTCCCGTCCTCGGAATTGTCAGCACGATGTCCACGAGGGACAAACGCCACGTATGCAGAAAGTAAAAAAAAAGCGGTTGGAGCTCAAATAGAACTCATGAATTCTCGCAGTGGTTAGATGTTCTACTACGGAGCCAAGTCAGAGCTGAAAACGGTTTAGGAGAGAGAAAAAAAATAAAATCGTTGTACAGGAGATTCGCACGGTGATTTATTACCGCGTTGTCAGAAGCGTAGAATCACACCAGGTGGCATGCCACATGAATTTCAGAAAGAGCTGTATGTCTTGAAACTTGCACAATACATAATTATCTACCACAGCTCAACGCGATTCCTAATCACATCATAACCTAATTGGGCATGCTGCGAACGTGCGCGTATAACGTACGTGTAGTGAATTATTCGCTGCTTCGCCAAATGATAAATTATGACGTAGTAGGCACTTTGCATCAGCAGTTGCAGCATTCACCATAGGGAAATTTGAAACGGCCACTGTCCAGTGCAGATAGTGTTCTTTCTCTGGTTGTGTCCAATGAGAAAGGCAACAAACGGACAAGATGATGCGAACGGGGCCCGATTACGCTGTCGCATTCATCTCTTGGAAGCCAAATTTTTCTTCCAAGTTTTTTTTATCCGTACTCCTCTGTATGTTTATAGAAGTAGCATGATTAACTAGATGATGTCATAATGTTTATATATCCGCAAAATATAGGTTTTCAGATCTCACTTACTATTTGAATGAACAAAAATATTCGCCACCACTTCCACTTGTTTGTTTTTATTTTTTTTTGCGTGTACATTATAAACGCCAGAACAACGCAAGTTTTCCTAAGTTGGGTTATGAAACTTTGGCCATCGTCAATCCTCCATTTATACATCTCTCACAGTGTGTCGCTATGATTCACTGTAATTCTTGATGTTAAACACAGTGAACGGAGAAAGGCATGCACCGCCAATAACTTTTTCTAGTTTCGAATCAACTGATATAACACGGACGTGTCACTTCTTTATTTCTAGCTTTCAATCCGCCTTCTTTAAAGCGCCTGTTCTCTGCGGGAGGCAAGCATGGAAACCCGCCAGTCGGACCCTCGAACATCCGCCTGTTAGGACTGACGGCACTGGCGGCCCT
Source organism: Rhipicephalus annulatus (assembly GCA_013436015.1). Lineage (NCBI taxonomy): Eukaryota > Metazoa > Arthropoda > Arachnida > Ixodida > Ixodidae > Rhipicephalus > Rhipicephalus annulatus. The sequence goes on from WOVY01009432.1 coordinate 18,329, forward strand.
GCTCCTCGTCGTGGTAGTGGCCACGAACGCCAAGACAAACTGCATCATTCTCGGCCCACTAGATTCAGAGCCACCGGATGCAACACGGCAGGTATTTAGTGCCACCATAGTCGTCATCTGTAACACGGCCGGAAGGGGACGATGAGAGTTTGCGATGAAAAAATCCACAAACCGGAGATGTGTGCTCGAGCCAACTTTTGGACAGGTGGAGTTTTCTTCATCAAGGCTCGAGCTCGGGTTGCGTGCTCGAGCTTACGTTGCGACGAGTAGACTTTTCGTCTTCAAGGTTCGAGCTGAGGTTTTGTGCCCGAGATCACGTTTCGACGAGTAGACTTCTCTTCTTCAAGGCTCGTCTGAAATGTTCGTTTTCTTCGTCTTGAAGAAAACAAGTCCACTTGTCCAAACGCCGGCTCGCGCACCCAACTCCTGTCTACGGATTTCTTTCATCGCTATCGTCACCAGTGAATCAAAAGATCGTACTCGACCGGAAATTCTCGCAAGAGAAACAAGGCTCACTGTTTTTACATGCCACTAAATATGAGGTATTAATATACGTGGAATAGTGATCTTCAATGTTAACAGGGACGGGAACACAAGATAGAGAAATAACGCAAGGTTCATTACTACGTACGGCAAAAGAACATCTGCATTCACTGCCATTCCGCTTCGGAGTGATTTATCTTCCGCTAATAAATCCGCCGTTTCCCTAGCAAGGCTCCAAAAATGACCTTACTTATCACTATATACCTGCCATAACTGCAGTCATAACCTGCCTGTCACAAAAACGACTTTTTTTGTCACTTTTTGGGGGTTTTTGTTTGCTGTACTTTTTCATGTTTTACTGGTAGTAATTGAATGTTTCATCTAATATATTTTGATTTTGACAATAATTTCGTTGTTTAGCTGTGCTAGTTATTACCATAAATGTATGTATAATTAAGCTACGGTACCACTACAGTTCTCTCATACCCTCGCTTGTATATTTTTATTGTTGCACCAATTTTTAGAAAGCAACAAAACAGAATTCAATTGAAAGAACACTTGTCCTGCATGCGTGCATCTTACTGAATTGTATATGCAAAGTGACAGGGGTTCTTTAGAGTGCACCTAAATCGCGGGCTTAGTATTTTCACCCACGTATAGAAAATACGGCCCTCACGACCGGGATTTGATCCCCCGACCGTCGGGTCAACAGTCGAGCTCCATAACCACTCTGTCAATCATGGCGGACGAGTTTGACACTCTATCAAAGGTCGTTACATTCATCATCATCATCATCAGCATCATCATCATCATCATCAGCTTGACTACGTCCACTGCAGGACAAAGGCCTGTCCCATGTTCCGCCAGTTAACCCGGTTCTGTGCTTGCTGCTGCCAATTTACACCCGCAAACTTCTTAATCTCATCTGCCCACCTAACCTTCTGTCTCCCCCTAACCCGCTTGCCTTCTCTGGGAACCCAGTTAGTTACCCTTAATGACCAGTGGTTATCCTGTCTACGCGCTACATGCCCAGCCCATGTCCATTCCTTCTTGATTTCAGCAATTATATCCTTAACCCCCGTTTGTTCCCTAATCCACTCTGCTCTCTTCTTGTCTTTTACGCTTACACCTACCATTTTTCTTTCCATTTCTCGTTGCGTCGTCCTCAATTACATTCAATAAATTTTAATTGTTTCTGGCACTACGGACGTTGGCCTTTTGTGATAGGGTGAGCGGTTAAAGGTGGACAGCTGTCTGCTCGCTGGCTTGAAAGTGGAGAGCTAAACGTACGGCATCTAGCATCTCTTAGGTTGGAAGCATGATTCGGTATGATTGAATCACTCTTGAATTTAAACCACAGGCGAAACTCATCGACCGGAAGGCTTCAGCCACGGAACACGGACTTCCTGCGATTTTTCTGCCAGGTTTCGCAAGGGACGACGTCGAGAGGCCGGCCGAAGCAGGAGGCAACGGCGCTGAACCAACCGCTATCGCGGACGACGTTGTGGTGTCTAGCAGTGATGCCGACGTCACGGTGAACGAATACGAGGACCTCACTCGTCGCTCAGGAACTCCGCAAACCAGCACTTCCTTTTCGGGCGATGAGAGCAACACCGGGAGGTTGGTGGAGGGAACTTCGGTACATTTGCAGTCGAATATGGTGAGTGAGTGAGTTAGTGAGCGTGTGTGTGTGTGCGTGTGTGTGTGTGATAGAGGGAAGAGCCCGTATAGGCTTTTTACTAAAGTTGTTAGATATGCGGTATTGCACACAGCGAGGTATACTATGAGTGAATCATGGGTCGTTGTGTGCATACATAGATTGGGTTAACCTGTCAATTGTGGCTCTTCACTTGAACAACACAGAAGTTAAGGAGAAACGAAGGAGTAATGCCGCTGGAGCTGCAGGCCTTTCACCGGGAAAATTTTCATCAGTAAACTCGAGACCAGTACAAGTACCCGGATAGAAACATGACCTCAAACATGATTCGTCGTTTGACACATTCATTCATTGTCGTTACTGTCCCGTGACCAAATTTTGAGTATACGTGCCCGGAGCTCGATGTCGTGCTCCAACCAGAATTGAATGAGAGAAATAGAGAAAGAAATAAGTGCAGCCCCCTTACACACACACACACGCACACACAAACACACTTATATATATATATATATATATATATATATATATATATATAGATATATATATATATATATATATATATATATATATATATATATATATATATATATATATATATATATATATATATATATATATATATATATATATATGTATCTTTCTCACCCCATGATTGAAGATTGTATAAAGCTGAGCACCAACAAACTGTACCCTCAATCCTGATGAAGGTCAGACTCTAGGTCGAAACGTCGAAATAAACCACGTTGTGACCGCTCACAGAGAATCTATATATATATATATATATATATATATATATATATATATATATATATATATATATATATATATATATATATATATATATATATATAGTCACGTAGATCCTCTGTGAGCGGTCACAACGTGGTTTATTTCGACGTTTCGGCCTAGAGTCTGACCTTCATCAGGATTGAGGGTACAGTTTGTTGGTGCTCAGCTTTATACAATCTTGTATCATAGGGTGAGAAAGAGAAACAGGAAAAAAGCGAAAAAAAAGAAAAAGAAGAAAAATAAAAAAGAGAAAAGGAGAATATAAGGTGGACTCCCCCAGGGCGCCCCCTTTCACTCTTCCTTCCCCTTCTCTCTCCATCTCTCCCCTTTCTCCTTTTCAAGTAGAGGATGTTTGCGGTCTGTGTATCCTTCCTTTCACTAACGCATTGTTCCCGACCAGACGGTGCCTGCTGGCTCTGGCGGTTCGGTGTGAGGGAAAAAGAGTTTTTTTAAGAAGTTTAAGAAGTTTAAGTCTTTAAGTACTCAGCGCCCAGTCGACATCTCGTCATAGAAATAGGGGCGCTGCGTATTGCCGCAGAGGCTGGCACGTGGGTGCAATGCAAATTCCTTGCCCGCTTCTGGATTACGCGTGCAGTAGGGGCATGCCGACTGTGCACAGGGTTGCTGTTGGGCATGCCATGCTTGGCACAATTGATGGGGTAGTAAAGTAAAAACAAAACAGACGACAGCTGTACTTAGGAAGAGTAGTTACACTTGGAATTGTTTTGAGTTGTCCAGTGCCCTTCGCAGCTGCAGTGTCGTGAACTCAGTTACTATTTTCATTATTGCCGTTATTGTTTTCTAATGCTTTATTTTCTGCAAGTGTAGCAGGATTCTCATTTATTCCCCTATCGCGGGTGTTAAATCGGTGGATAAGGTATGACTCTCGTTGTTCACGTTCTCGGTTTGATTTAAATCCCGTCTCTAAGAGCATTACTGATAGTTTGTTGAATGCATGGTCGGGAAGATTGAGATGTTTTGATAGGGGTAGATTTGGGGCTGATTTCGCATGAGCACTGTAATTATTGAAGCGAATCCTGAATAGTGTTTCTGTTTGTCCGATGTACTGCATACTGCACACGTTGCATTCGACTGGGTATACCACACTAGAGGAATCGCATGTTAGGTTTCCTCGTATGTTAATTGAAAACTTGGATTGTGCGCTGGTTGCTTTGTGTGTTTCTCGCATCGCCTTACATACAAGACATCGACACTTTAAACAAGGTTGGCATGAATTATTAGGGGGTGAGGTATTGATATGAGGGTGGACAAGTGTGTCTTTGAGGATGCGTGGTCGTCTGTAAACGACGCCAGGAGCGATTGGAAATGCGCGTTTCAGACGTTCACTTTGTTCATGAATGTTGTAATGTCGTTTAGGATTTTGTTTACATTGGGGAAATTTGTGTTGTAATTAGGCAGGGGTTTGTTCGTTGTGCGTATTCTTGCGGTGGTCGCTTCATAAGTAAGTAATCACGCTTCAATTTTCTCGCTTTTTGAACAGCGTCATTAATTACATGTGAGGGGTATTTTTGTTTGTCGAGCGTAAGTTTTAGCCTCTGTGAGCTCATGTCAAAATCAGTGTCTCTTGAGCAGATTCGCTGAAGCCGGTGAGCCTGGCTGTATATAGAATACTGTTTTTACATTGGCGCGGGTGTTCACTTTGGTAATGGAGGTGTTGTTGTCGATCCGTTCGTTTGCGACATATGGTTGTAGAAAGCTTGTCTTCTTCCATCGTTATGGTAACATCAAGAAAATTTACGGTCATTTGCGAGTACGTGTGTGTTCGGATGTACAGCATTGTAAGTGTCGATAAAGCTGAGAAGTTCATCCTCGCTGTGGGTACAAATAAGAAAGATGTCGTCTATGTATCTTCTGTATAACAATGGCTTCAAGGAACTTTGTGCAAGAAACTCCGATTCTAGCTTTCCCATAAATATGTTGGCATAATTGGGTGCCATTTCGATGCCCATAGCGGTCCCGCTGATTTGCCGAAAATACTCTTGGTTAAATTCAAATAAATTTAATTCGAGGACAATCCTCGTCAAAGTTGCGATGGCAGAGAAATCTGGGGTGTTAGATTGTCTATGGTCTGAGTACATGTTTTGTAATGCAGCTATGCCGTCATCGTGAGGAAAATTCGTATACGATAAAGAGACATCAAGAGCAACCAAGGGCGAGTTTTTCGGCACACACAGACCTGCAATGTCTCGAAGAAAATGTGTGGTGTCTTTTATGTACGACGCGATGGTGCATGGAATGTTGCTTATTAGTCTGTCCACGTACCCTGATACGGGTTCAGTTATTGTACAGATGCCTGATATGATTGGTCAACCTGGGTTATCGGGTTTATGAATTTTCAGGAGGAAGTAGAAGTGACCTGGACAAGGGTATGCTGATCGCATAAGTTTGTGGTCAGTGTTGGTTATCTTTTCTGCGTACAACAGTTTCTTTAGTTCTGTTGATACGATACGTTTGTATTCGTCTGTCGGATCACCTGGAAGGCGTGCGTAAAAGTTTGAGTCGTCTAGTTGGCGGTATGATTCTTGTAAGTAGTTGGTTGTAGTAAAGACTACAATTGCTCCTCCTTTGTCAGCGGGTTTTATTGTTACGTCTCTCCTAGATGCCAGATTTCTCAGACTGATTTTTTCAGATTTTGTCAAGTTTTCTCGTTTTCCTTTCTGTCTGTAGTATTTGTGTACTATATCTTTCTGTACTGCGGTGATACAAAGGTCCAGGCACTTGTCTCGATTACTGTTCGGTGTCCAATTCTTTGTTTTACGACGGTGAATTGCTTCATGGTTAGAAGGCCTGTCCAAGAAATATTCTCGCAACCTTAAGCTTCTAGCGAAGTTGTCGAGGTCTCGAAGCAAGTGGAATTCATCGAAAAATTTTGTAGTAGGGCAGAAGCTTCGTCCTTTAGATAGCAGTTTTTCTTCGTCAAGTGACAAGCTCGTGTCCGAAAAGTTTACAATCACAGTGCCACAGGGTGTGTTCATAGATGGGTGCTCGTTTGTACCGTTAGTGGTTTCCTGGGTGGTGGTGTTGTAGTGATAACGAACTATCTCAGGAAAGGCAGGAAAGGCGGGGTTGGGCACATGGTCTCTTTTGAGTTTATAAATTTTTGTGGTCATGATGGATTGGTATTTATTCTCTTCAAATTATGTTAACCGGGTGATTTTATCGTTCGATAAAGTGTTGTGGCGGAGAATGGTGTTCGTCATAGCGACCAGTTTCTTTACCTGCTTATCACTGTCATTGAGAGCGATTTCTGTTAATTTAAGAGATGCCTCCAGGAGGACATTTTTCCATGTTATTTGATCGGGTTCTTCTAGGTTTGTAGTGGCTGGTGTGAGAGAGTGTCATACCCTTGGGGGCTATTCTACCACGAAGGTGCACTTGTAATGTTGATTTATGCATTTCATGTTTAATTTGTTTGTCAGTAAGTTTTCGTACATTAAGGAAGGTGACAATGCAACTATGGAACGATGAGCTGGACTTACATTTCAGAGGTCAAACTTCTTTCGGATGCAGGGATGACACTGATGAAGTCCGAAGATTGTAGTTATGTCCGGCAGGCCTTCGTCGTTGTAGGGAGGATTTTGGCGTTTCCCGGCGAACGTGTTGATAGGGAGTTCCGGGGTCCGCAATAGAGAGACGCGATTTCGTAGTTCGGCAAGCTTTTCTTTCAGGGCTCGTGTAGTGGTTCTGTCGTGTGGTGCTTTTGGTCTCGACATCCGCAATGGAGGGACGCGTGTTGGCTGTCCAACAGACTTCCCTCCTAGTAGTGGTGCGCTGTTGATGATGGTGAGCGGGTGCTTGTGGCTCGTGGGAGTCACAGTTTCGCCGATCGTCGGGAACTCGTCTGTGATGTTGGGTGGGTGCGGGGCTCCTGGAGTATGTTGATAACCAGAGTTCTTGTCGTGGGCTCCTGAGATATGTTGATATGCAGAGTTCTTGTCTTGGGTGTCTTGTTGTGATGAAGGGATATTGATGGGAGCTACTGGTTGAGACGACCACCCCCTGGTAGCTTCGAGGTCTCCACGACCGAGTGCACTCTTGAGGGTTTCGGAAATCAACGCGACACTCATAAAACTCGGATGAAGCCCATCCGCAGCAAGAAAGCGTCTTGGTGGCAACTGCTCGAATCGATAGTCGATGTATGACACCTTGCTGGGTTTTCGGCAGTAGACCTTGACTGTCTCGTTGAATTCACGAGCGTCTCCGTTGAAGCAGTGCACGAACTGTTCGTTCGATCTTTCCAGGTGTTGGTTGGCTGAGATAACGGGGAAGCACGCATGAAACAACGAACCTTTCGAGTTTACTAGGTGACGAAGGCGGCGTAGCGATTCCTCTAGTCCGTACGACGCCAGCTCACTCGTACCGACATATATATATATATATATATATATATATATATATATATATATATATATATATATATATATATATATATATATATATATATATATATATATATATATATATATATATATATATATATATACCTCTTTGCGAAACGCGTTTTGATCGACTGCGTATAAATGCTCAATACTCGCAATACTCGCACAATTTGATGCCAATATTCTGAACAGCAACCAGAAAGCAAGGAAAGTAATTTAAGTATAATACCTAGCCTATTTTAGAACAGCTATTTGTAATTAATACGTAAATAGTTATTTATATATTGTATAGTCTCTCATGTCATATTTTTTTGTAAGCCGAATGTAACGACGTGGCCAATTACATGCGTAGTTACCTGCTGGCCACAAGGATGACTCAATAGCGGAACAAATTATTTAAATTTAAACCGGACACCCTACATACGTCTCTTTGAACATAAGACTTTCTCCGCCATAGTGATATTGTGTGGTAAATACGTTTTTCAATTAAAAGTGACTTAAGTGAGCTTTAGAAAAGAAGGCATAAGTTACCATTAGCGCACCATTCGTGGTTTCTTCCTCGCCAATAGTGAACAGGAATGGTAGTAGTAAGTCGCGCGTCCAATAGAGGAAGCTGTGCCGCTAACGGAATTACTGACCAATTGCGATAATGTTGCGACAGGAGACAAAAATGTCCCAGTAGTTTTCCGACACAGCTGCTCTACAATCTGTATCAGTCGGATGGTCTAGCCAATTGCTGTCCGAGGGCAAATTAACTGACAACTCGAAGCGAGATGTACAATGATGTCATGGTATACGTCATTGTGCGATGTGCGATTACATTTTCATGACGTAACACAAAATGATGATCTACAATGTCCTGATGACGTTAATATATGATATTATCACTCACTCAGTCGAAGCGTGGACACGGGGGACCTCCTGTCATAGTGCTAAGAGAAGTTGGCTATCCGAAATGGCAATTTGACAGGAAAAAACTTACGTTGCTTCGGAAAAATATCGTTCATACAAGCCAAAGGTTGACGTTAATTATAACAATCAGCAACAACGGTACTGAAATCGAGCGACTATAGTGTGTAAGAGACATGAGCTACAACAGCGACCAACAAGGTTAAAGATATCACCAAGCAATGATGGCATACAAGTTATTATATATATTGACCACGGCTGAATATACGTCGTATGTTAGGCTCGAAAAGCGTGCTCCCTTGTCTTGCGGCTTCGCATACAAAGCCCAACTGCCAGGCCGTCGTGTATACGTACTGCCCCGTGGCCCGACGCGAGTTCCACTACCGGTTTTCGGTGAACGCCTGTCTGGCCACCGCGCTGGATCCGATGGTGCAGCTGTGTGCTCGGGGCTTCAACAGGTTCACCTCCCGTGCCACCTGCGAGCACAGCTGCGTCTTCGGTTACCGGCCCAAAGACGCCTGCTTCGACATGCCGCTGTTCTCTGGCTGCGAAAGGTATACACTTGGGGCCCCAACGAGCACGTCCACACAGCGCGTAGCGGAGGGCTTTCCGCCCACCTTTCATTGACTGCTCTTACTGAGAGAGGAGTGAGAGGTCATAAAGGGCGGGAAGCCTAAGCCCTAAAGCTATTCCGGGTCTCTTGAAATACTGTGTAAAATCGTATAGGCTAATTGTGCCATGGGAGGACCACCGAAATATTTCCCCAACAACTGCAGGAGGATTGCATCACACGCTGTGTCGAATGACTTTTACGAGCTTTTTCTGAGCGTAATAACTTGTGCGTAGAAATAACCGATGCAAATTCACCTGGAGTCGATCTGAAAGAAAGAGCACGCCCTGATACCGTGCTGTAGCTTTCCCTGGCGGGAACCATTAAGCGGATGCAGTGGCGTAGGCAAGTTTGGGCATTCATCGCTCTGTGCCCATCCTAGAATTGCATATTTTGCTTGTGTGTTTATATACGCGCTAACATATAAGGCACGCCCGTGGGGGTGACCAACATGAACAAGTTTCGATTCCCAGCTTTTACTGGGTCACTAAATCGAGTGATTTGACAAGAAACGAGAACCAGTGTATTTTGAAATCATGGTGAGTATACTGAGAAGTCATGAGTATACTGCCAAGTTGTTTCACCAGCGCCGCAGCTAACGTAAATTTACAGTTCGTAACTAGATAATAATATTGGTAATTATAAAATCGGGGCTTTATGCAAAGTCACGATGGAGAGGCGCCGTAGGCGAGGGCTGCGGAAATTTACAGCTTTTGGTGTTCTTTAACGTGCACTAATGTAGCACAGCATACCCGCCTGGGGCATCTCGCCTTCATCAAAATTCGAACTCTGTGACCTGCATCGAAACAGCGACATTACAGTCACCAGCCGAGCACACCTAACTGCTACACTACCATGACAGACTCTTGATTATATGTTAATGTCCCTTTGATCTTCCCTAATATTACCCTGTTTGTAATATTCTTCGCTTTAGTGCTTAAAGCGGCTGGCATAAGCAGGTCCTTTATAAGAAGCTGCCGTGTTGTAGTCGTTGAAAAGTGCACACACTCGGCGTAATGATTTCTCTGACACTGACACAAGAACGTTGTTCAGACATCCGACGAAAGGAGTGCCAAGAGATGAGAAACGCTGCCCATGACGACAAAGGGTTAAAAGGTGGTGACGATTACGACGCATTACTAAGTCCACTTCTTTCGCTCAGGGAGGATGTGAGGGAGAGCTGGTGGGACTTCGAGAGCGACCGCTGTCGCCCGTGGAGATTTCCCGCCGGTGCCTGTCCTTCCAACGACAGCGCCCTCTTCTCCACGGCCGCCGAGTGCGCCAGCCGTTGCGGGGCCCACGGCTCGGCTCTGTGCGGACGAGTCCCGCGAGCGACTTCCTGCAGCCGCAACCAGCTTCGCCTTCCGTATTTCGCCCACTTCTCGCCGCCCGAGGGTCGCGTGCGCTCTCTGCGCACCTCGGCCGTGCTTGAGGCAGCGCTCCGGTGTGTTGCCGGCGACAACCGCTTCGCGTCGCTTGCTGACTGCGCCGAGGCCTGCGCGGCGAAGGCGTCGGGCTCGGACCACCGGGATCAGGGCACGTAGTCCGCGTGATGCTCTGCTTCCAGCTCACGATGGCTGGCGGCATCGGAGGGCGCGCTCAAGTGGGAGCCGAAGAGGCAGGGCCGCTGTTTGATCGAGCGCCATCGCTGCCACTATTCGATAGACGTGAACAGTTTTATTATATGTTTATTTATTGATACAACATCGCATATTTCAATGCGCTGCTCCTTCGTTTGCCATGCTACGCATTGGAAAAAATTAAAATGTCATAAAACGATTTCTGGGTGCCTTTACAGACAAGGCGTATATGGCCAGGGTTTTTTGTACTTTTTAATACAAATCACTTCATAGAAATATAAGGACACTTTTTTGCCATTTATTTCTACGTTTACCTTTCGAGTCACCTATTTATATAACCTCTTCTGGTCCTTTCCATAGCTTGACTTGTGCCGAACTTTCCATGGAAGGGCATAAACGTATCATGGGACAAGGCGAACAGGTTATTACTTGACTAGCGCGAGATACTTCTTGTATACGTCACGATACCACTTTCCTCGATAACGAACGGCGCATACCTGCATACTACGGCCGATGGAATGCGGATATGAGCCACCTTTATTTCACAGTTTGTATCAACCAGGGTAGAGCGACAACACTTACGGAACCTTATCGCGACAGCGTGATAGACCACGTGTCGCAGAAAATGTGGTACTGGCGTCGGGGGCATTTTGAATGGTTGAAATACGCTGATGGACGAGAAACTAGAGAAAGGCGAGGCATTTAGGGAAGGTTGTTCCATCTCCATTAACGTGAAACGTTCAGAGGGGTGAAATATGCAGTGTTTTGAGAGAGATATTCAATGCAATAAAAAGTGGCAGCAGGCCTGAAACCAGGCTTGTAAGGAAGGATATTTCCACTCCAGTAACGTCATTGAAAAACTACGTTGGATTGCAGCTTACCATAAGGTTCGTCTTCCCTACAAGGCCACTTACCATTCCCTAGGATATGTACGGAAGGGTGTTTCAGTTATACTAACGCCTTCTACTATTCGTTGAACCAACTCTTGCCTTATTTTCAATAGACCGGTCACGAGTAGTGGAATTCACCTGATTGTAGCGCATGCCCATTTACGATGGACCCCGGCCACATGACTCACCGTGACATTAAACACCGGCAAGCCGAGACCATAAGGCAGTTCGTACCTAACATGACCACCTGAAGACTGAATCGAACCAAGGCATTCTGCATAGGTTTTCTTCGTATACATGCCCGGTTTCACTTCCCTATAGGGCGAAAAGGGCTGCTTATTAGACAGTTATAGTATGCCGGGCTTATCGGGATACCGGGCGCACTGGAATACCGGAATTGAAGTGCGCATGCGCAGATACGTACTTTACCTGTACCGCTTACCATACGCGCGGTATTTTTCAGATTTAAGGTTACCGTGGTTACCGTGTGAACGTAGTGTACATAAACATGGCGGCACTCTCGGGCGCTCGCTTAGAAATGATCTTGGCGTAGTTGTTGAATCACCTTGTTTGCAGCAAACGACTGTTTAGAATGGATTCGCCTGTCTTCAGTTAGCTCCGATGACTAAGTGGTACGTATGAGTTCGCGTACTTTTTGAGATAGTTTCTCATTTCGAACGCATCTAGGCCTAACTACAAGATCGATGTAATCAAATCGGCAACATATTTTTTTTTTCGCGTTTGGTGCGTGGTTCGTATTTATTTGCTGTTATTATTAGTAAAAAAAACTTTTAACAAAGCTTCGCGTGGTGGCATAGGCAAGCATTCTCGTTTTCTTCTCCCTTTCACTGTCTTTAACCTATTACCTATCCGATAGGTGGCGCCACCGTCCCAGCTGGGCACGTAAGCACCGCAAACGCTATGCCACTAAATTATAGGGCGCTGTCCACAACGAACGTTTGCTGCACGGTAACGCCATTCCCTTAACCTCCGCAATCACGCTAACCGTAAACTATAACTGTCTATTTATGCACATCATCACAATGTGGTGCGCAGTTCGTATCGATAAAAGTGGCATTTGTGCCCAAACGTGAGCACCGATGTTTCGTAGGGACAGAGGGTACCGTTCAGGTGGCGTCGTTGTCGATGTGCCAAGTCACCACATGATCAGGTCCGTAACAAGGGGGGGGGGGGGGCTTAAAGACCAGACTCTGCCCCCTCAAATAGTCAAAACTTTTCGTAATGTCCTCCCCCTTGCCATTAAAAAATGATGCACCTTCACGAATTGAATATTCATGAGTGGGTAAAGCACCACTGAGCTAAATCACCGGCCCACTCACGCATGTACACGCGTGTGTACAGTATATACAATGTTTTATTTCCCATAACTCATAATTCGGCCCGTGGCATATACAGCCAATGGCTCTTCAATAAAATCTATATAAGCTGAAGCTGGAAAAGACGAAGTAACGCCGTGGACGGGGTCTATGCACGTTTTCTTAATTTTTAGGTATTTCTAGAGCGAGGTCTTCTGGGTATTTCAAACACTCATGAAGATTCCGCTTCTTCACACGGCCAGACTTCTATGACGGCTTGCCAATCAGCTTTCGCTTTATGTGCGAATTCAATCATCTGCTCGGGTGCATTTCACCTGCTTCAATAGCACCAAAAAGAGAGCAGCTGTGCATAGGTTCACCTGTTGCCTCTTGAATGCGTAGTGGACCCTTCGCCGATTCTCACGAAACAGAATTCTGGTGCAGCGGGAAGTTGACAACTGTACTTCCCATAGGCATACTGTAGGATAGTTTGAAACGACCGATGTTAACGCGCGTTTCTTAGTGGCCCGGTTGCGGTATGCACCGAGAACCGAAGGCAGGTTAGCACTTAAAAAGCCGGTGCGCGTGGGGCCCAATTACGTTATTGCCCTGTACCCTTGATCGCGGAGCTCGAGCGTTCTCGAAGTTTTTGTCAGGGACGAGAAGCGGGAGAACGCTGTGCGGAAGCTTACGGAGGACACTGGGCACGTCTGCGCGCTTTTTGTTGGGTCGAGACTGTCGTGAAGGCGTAGATGGAATGACTTCACGCCGAGTTTGCTTGCCGTGGCTGGTTCTGGGAAGACAGTAAGAAAACTTTTATTTGGCCCAAGAACTAGAACCGGGTTGCAGGAATCTGCTAGATGACCAGCAGTCCGAGCCCACTAAAGACCTCATTGATGCGCGTGTATAGGATCCTGCAATCAATTCCCGGATCTCGTCGGCGCAGCAGTGTCTTTCGGTCATTTGAAACCAGAACACGGCATAGTTCTGATTGTTCGGGCGTCTTTATTACACGCCAGGAGCACATGACTTGCGGTACCTTCATTACATCGTCCACTGTCGCTTCGGGAGAACGTTTTGTCACGAACATATCGAGGAGAACTATCGGATACTAGGGAAGAAGTGTATTTGGAGTCTCGTACAGGTTATTTCCTCTTGTAATTTTTAACGCAATGAGTGCTGTTTCCCATAGATAAGAAGGGGAAATTTGCAATCACCGTTTGTACCAATAAACCACAAAAATCTATACAAATTGTTATGCCTCATATAGCGACTGATCCGGAAACTTGTTGGTCCAGAGTTCAATGCCTCCACAAAGAGACATTTTTTCGTCAACTATGAGGCTTTCTTTCTGATAAATTTGTATGAATTTACTTGTGACATTGCCATACAAAGTGCTCGTTGTCAATTTACCTTTCTTAACAGTTCATCCACCTTGCATGATCGCGCAAACATCAATTGAATTATTCATTCTTATTCTCTTTCACTCGTTCGTGTAAATGACGAGAAATTAAAAAAAAATCCTTTAAATGACGTTTAAAAAGTCTGTCTTGCGCAGTCGAGTTTTATGTTTTGTCTTGGATAGGCTTCCTCTTTCTGCTAATTTGGACGTTTAGGAACCATTCTCCTGATGCAGTAGTAGTAATGAACCTGAGCCCATAGAGACCTCGCATAGCTATTGTTTTGATGTCGTAAATAAAGCCAGCAGCAAGAAGTACAAGATACGCTCCGTGGCGCTTTCATCCCGCAGCTGTTGCCATTTCGGGCGTGGTTATGACGCGCTCAAACCACAAGCAGAAATAAAGGCTGGGCCAGTTCCTGACTGTTCTTAAATTTGTTTGGACGCAGCCTAACCACCTCACCTTTTATTTTGTTTGTCTGCGTCGTGGCTGCGCTCAATTTTATTGTGTTAATGCACCTAAATAGATACTAAAAACAAAGAATGATTCGTTTTAGACTTATGACAACTCTAATGTAGCTTTTTCATCATCATAGCTTTATATTAGAGAAAAACCTAGTTCAAAGTTTTATTTCAATTGTTTACACCAAGAACTCAACGCGAATCGTCACGGATGGAAAAGTGTACATTATATCGTAAATTGGCGTCATCGGCTCCTAAGAAGTCATTGAAACTTGGTATGTTAAAGAAGCAGTAGAAGAAAACAACTATTTATGTCGCAATAAAAGCTCAGTGTACGACAATGCCTAAAACGACATTATTAACAACAGCTGTGCCCGAGAAATTAAGGTAAATGCACGAGAGCACATTCGCCACGAGTCGGACATTCTCAAAACCATCCCGATGACGTCAGACTTGCCACTCACAATTATTCATTAGAAATCGAACTATAGCTGCACAAAACAGAGAACCTTCCGTGCGTCAAGAGACGTATTAAAATGCTGCTTGTGCGCACCTGTTTGATTCATGGAAAAAAGATGCGCAAAATGTTAATACGTAGAACGACGTGAGTAATTGAAAAGTTCAATTTTCGCCTGGTTGCACTTGAGAAGTCGTGCCATCCAGCGGGGCCCAGCTGAACAAAGCACGCCTGTCATCTCGGAGGTCAAGACGGGCAATTGTTTATAGGCTGTTGTTGCTGCTGTGGCTACCGCTACTTTCTCTCTGCAGCTACTAGTGTCGGCGGTCACGCAGTAAAGCCGGGCAACGTGCACGGCAACAGTGACGTGAGGCGGCCATTTTCAGGCCGGGGGATTCAAGGCATGCTAACTCAATGAGGACCATTAAAACGTAATTTTAATTTCAAAATGAACACTCTATTGGCACAAAAGTACCGCTGCCAGGTTTCTGCACCACTATATCAGAACGCAACGTCGTCCTAATGTTTCGACTTTAGTGTCCTTAAGTTTGGGGCCTCCTAATGAGACACTTTATTTCGCTTCTACCGATCAGAAACATCGTAAGCCTTAGTCGGCAACGCCAAAACAGATGACGACACGACGAATGACACAAAAACTTCGAGGCGTTTGGTACCGTGAAAGAAAAATGCAATAATACGAGAAAAATCGCTTTGCCCTTTAGTCTCCAAATCAGCAGCCCGGCCTGGTTGCGACCGAGGACATCTATAAACAGGCCGTTGCGCGGTTGTCCATTATGTTTACGACGCCATTACTTAACGGGAGCTTTTGAGTTCAAGGAGGCCAAGCCACAGTAATAACACCCTGACACTCGCGCAAATGTAGCTCTAAAGCTGGCTATATCCGCTTCTACTCACGAAAGCCGAGGGCGTGTATGAGTGGCATAACTGTACATTTTTGGTGGCGCAAAGAACCAGTGACTCTTCTTTCTCTTGAAATCACTTCCGATCCTGTGTAAACTCTTTGTGTGCTACA
Source organism: Rhipicephalus annulatus (assembly GCA_013436015.1). Lineage (NCBI taxonomy): Eukaryota > Metazoa > Arthropoda > Arachnida > Ixodida > Ixodidae > Rhipicephalus > Rhipicephalus annulatus. The sequence continues at coordinate 34,314 of WOVY01009432.1, forward strand.
GTGGAAGAAAATAGAAGAAAAAGAATGAAACGGGACAACAGAAGCACGGACTGACCACTGCTTATTTTTACAGAATCATCGAGGATAATTTTTCTCGTGATGTAGTTATTACGCATGTGTGTGGTTCTTTGTGTTGTTTTTTACCCCCTTTCTTTTTTTGCATATAATGTGGCGTGATAATGTAAGAATAAAAAGTTGTCAGTTCGTGATTGTGTTCTCCTTTTCATTCTTTTTTCGTCAATTTTCCTTTATTGTAGCTGGCAAAAGTTTACACTATGAACAACCGAATAGCCCCTACCCTGGCTCTTCTAGCGCTTCTGGTCGAGCATGTACTTCCGGTTCGCATAATATGCAAAAACGTCTTTAAGGAATAAAACCACAAAATTTATGGTTATGATTCAACTTGAGTGTAGTATTTTGTAGATAAGGGTCATTAAACAATTAGGATAAAGACGCGTACGTGGATTAGTTCACTGAAAGGGCAGACTTTTTTATGCGAGCATTCGGGAATACTGAGGCACCTGACGGCGTAAATCTCAACCACGGACTTTGTTTTGTGTGGCCTCCAAGATCTGCTTCAGCAGAGTGACGAGACACTAGGTTAACCCTAGGAGTACACACGGGCAGAACGCCGAGGTGCAAGTGATACTATTACATATCCAGTTCAAGTATAAGGGTACACTCCGATTTTTTAACGCTAAAGATAAGCAAAATGCAATGTCCACAAGCTCATTTTCTTTGTTTTAGCACAGTTGATCACTACCCAAAATGAATGCTTTCATCAAAATAGTTACAATATCAAAATAAGTTTAACTAAACACAACTAGCACATTGCTCAGAACAGCCTATACGAACAAAACATCCGGGTTCGAAGCCTTCGTTATTCACTCACGAAATTTAAATAAAAGACACAAAATAGCTTTTGCCAACACATTGTTTCCTTGAGAAGCTACAAACACAATGTCAAGGTTTCAGGCTTGAGCTCTTTTTTTTACGAAATCTATATGGAAGACACAATATGCCTTTTTCGAGGCCCCGAGGAATAAATGTGCTTACGAAATCTATATGGAAGACACAATATGCCTTTTTCGAGGCCCCGAGGAATAAATGTGCAAATGCAAAGAACGCAGAAGAATTAAGCTTTCAAGGGACTTCTTGAAGTAGGCCTAAAGTAGGTGTCACTTTTTGATCTTTTAATTGCGGAGACCGAACGTTCAACAATTGGAAACGAGTTACATCTGGAAGCAGTTACTTTCTCGTTCTCATAGCACATAGCAGAGAACCTTTTTTTTTCAATCCTCAAACAATCAAAAGCGATTCTACTTGTGAAGTCATAACACACGCGGAGCGAAGCAGGAGCTGTTTAGACACGCTCTTTCTGCCAGCTTTAGTGAAAATGAGGATCGATTTGCTACGCACCGCTGTATTACAGACTATAAAAAGTATGTGAAGTGCATTTTGAGTATGCTAGGTTCGCACGAATCTCCCAATGGAGCTTCCACGCACTCAGTCTTTATGCCGTTTTACGCGCACGCCCCGGCATCTCGCAGAAAGAAAACTACTTTTAACGAGACGAAGCTTGTGAGGAGGGCTGCCTTTTTCTCTTTCGAGGAGGCGCTGTCTTTCGCGTCTAATAGGAATATTTATTTCGAAGAAAAAAAATTAGCTTTTTACATTCGTAATTTTCTATACGGTAATGCGCGGGGACTCTAAGGCTTTCGTCCACGTACACAACCTTCAGATCTGGGAAGGTTACGGAGTGCCGGCCTGGACCGCCTCGTCCTTGTGGGCAACCTTTGGCGCAGCGAACTTCAGAGTGCGTACGTTGTGCGCCGAGGATGCCTTCGCATGCTGTCTTTTTGTCTCGCCCTTGTGCCTAAGAACCTCGCGAGACCGAAAGAAGAAAGGCGTCATCGACGGTGTGACGCCACAATTCGAGTTGACAGGTGAGCCAGGGCTCACAGAGCTGGCAGGCGAGGCAGGGCTAGTAGGTGAAGCAGGGCTGGCAGGGATAATAGGGGTGGCTGGTTCCGGTGCCAGGATGGAAGCCACCATGGCCTCCATGCTCCCCACTGCCTCGACAGTCTTTGCGTTCTCGGCTTTGTTGCTGCTGGTGTTCTCGCACTGGTCTTCGGCGGAAACCGGTTTGATCGTCAGCGCCGCGGAAGGAGCTAGGTGCTTGTGGTCGTCAAAGATCGATATCCGGGAACAGCCGCGCTCGACCATCGAAGGCTCCCAACTGGGCCTCTTGCCGCAAGAGCGGTAGAATGCCGCTAGCTCGGCGCCGTGAATGGCGTCAAAGGTACCAGCCGGGCAAGCACCGGCGCCTCCGTCGCTACCGTCTCCGACGGTGGCCTTGGAGCCCTGCTTCTGTGAATCGGAGTACTCGGCCTGCGTCAAGGGAGCCGCGAAGACGTACGAGTGGCGCCGCAGTTTGGTGTTCGGCACCACTTCAAGGGGAACGGCTTCGGTGTCCGAGACCATTTCGGGCGTGGCGGCTATTCGTACGCTCGGTCGCCAGTGCTCCGTCGCCAGAACTGGGACCACGCTCCTGCGCGCAAGTGTGGGGGAACGTGCGACTCTGTAGATGCAGTGTGAAAGGGCGCATTGTTGTTTCGCCTATATCGTTTATGATAACTGTTGGGGTTTAACGTCCTAATACCACGATATGGCTTCGAGATAGGTAATAGTGCTCTTGAAGTTGTAAAAGGCCAGGTCTACTTGGGACAGGTAATAACAGCGGAGCCGAACCACGAGATTAAAGTATCTAGAATACTAAGAATGGGTTGGAGCACATTTGGCAAGCACTCTCAAATCATGACAGGTAGATTGCCACTATCCTTCAAGAGAAAGGTATATAACAGCTTCATCTTGCCGGTATTTAGCTACGGAGCAGAAGCAAGGAGACTTACAAAGAGGGTTCAGCCTAAATTTAAAACGAAGCAGCGAGCATTGGAAAGGAAAATGTTAGGTGTAGCCTTAGAGACAAGAAAAGAGCTGAGTGGATCAGGGAACAAACTGGGGTTAATGATATCATAGTTAAAATCAAGAAGAGGAAATGGACATGGGCCGGGCAAGCAGCATGTAGACAGGATAACCGCTGGCCATTAAAAGGGCTCTGCAACACTTTTTGAGCATGGTCATGAAACGCTGCCGATTGGTAGTAGAGGCTCCCGAGAACACGCGAGCCTTATGTTAAAGCGCAGCACGTGGCCTGGATATCACAATAAATTATGAAAGTCAGCTGAAAATTGTGTTCTATTTCCTCTACAAATGACGGAAGATGCTCAAAAATCAATCGTAGATTGCCCATCTATCAGCCAATGGCTGATTTGAACATGCCGCGCTCGGTTGTTACAGAGATCACCGCGGGAGGCCGCCATTTGTCTACGCGTGCGCGCGCAACTGTGAAAGCCGCGTATTTGAAGAAAAAAAAAAGTGCTCAAGGTCACGAGGCATGCGTGACATTTTTCTGTTTGCCCCTCCCATTTCTCCCAGTATAGCTTCCAACGCTTTCGTCGTGAGGAGAGAAGAGAGAATGCGATTGCAACGCATGACAAATCTTTGTGACTCCAGTCGTATACTGCACCGATTCCTAAAATTTTCGCAGCGTTGAATTTGACAGGCAATAAGCTCTTCCAGTGAATTACTTCCATGATTACTCAAAAATGTTTCAGGGCCCATTTAAGGGTAACTAACTAATTGCCAGAAATGGCAAGCGGATTAGAGGGAGCCAGAAGGTTAGGTGGGCATGTGAGATTAAGACGTTTTCGGGTGTCAAATGGCCGCAGCAAGCAGAGGACCGAGTTGACTGGTGGAACATGGGAGAGGCCTTTGTCCGGCAGTGGACGTAGTCAGGCTGGGGGTGATGATGATGATGAAAATGATGATGATGACCACGATATGGTTACAATGGATACCATATTGGAGGGTTCCGGAAATTCTGACTACCTGAGGATTTTTGACGTGCACCTAAATTCAAGTACACGGGCCTCAAACATTTTCACCTCCATCGAAAACGCGGCTGCTTTGGGCGGAAATCGATCCTGCGACCTTCGAGTCAGCAGTAGAGCCCTATAAGCACTATACCACTGGGGCGCGTGCTTTTACTCCCCAGTATATGATATATTATACTACAGTGCAGTACCGTATAGTATAACGGTGTAGTATGTTATAATATGGTCTAGTATAGTGTATACAGTATAGTATTATTGGAGGAAGTTGTGTTCGGCGAGAAGTCTATGCCTACTTATAATAACGTTAGTACCACTTGGCATATTTTCCTAGCACCCATTCTGTGGTGTACGCGATGAAAACAACGAACCTCTTCTATTGCGTCACCATGTTCCCAATAAATGTTCCGTTTGGACAGAATCTGCCAATCGTAAGCTAATTTAGGGAAACTTCTTGCAACTTAAAAAGCTTTCACTAGTTGTGAAACCTTGCACCTTGTATGTTGAGAAATTTGCGTAACGCAATTGAGGAATAATCACCAACGTATCGCCAAAGAGCGTGTACACGGAAAGCGCAGAAAGAGGCGACAAGTGCCGGTGGAGCAGGCGAGTCCGTGCCGTGACGTCACATCACCGCGACCTGCAGCGACGCCAGTGTTCGTTCTCGGGGTTAATTGTAGTTTTTGTTTCGCGGTAATTTTCAGGCACATGGTGACGACATGGGTTGCGTCACGAAAAGAATGCTTGAAAGCAGCCATGTCTCTGCAGCTCATAGGCATACGTATCGAGAAGTGAAAAAAAAAAGTGAGGCGGAGTGAGTCATGTGGGGCACGATGGCCCTTGTAGAATGGTTGTCGAGCCGCATATTTGAGACCACTGCCCCACGTCGTTTGCAAGTTTCTCGAACACGCTGATGTGGAAGGACGGACATGTCAAGCTGGATCAAACCTTGAGTGACTACCTACATTTCGCCCACTTTAATTCTGAGAATTTGCTGTGCGGCTATGGTGCGAGACGGGAGCACCGATGAAGTTGGGAGCATGATGACGTCCTAGCTTGTCACGCGTATTAGAGTAACTAAATGCCCTCTGCCGAAATGAACAAGTCAGCTAGGTAGAAAGTTCGCATGGAGGAAAAAGAAATAAACTTGGTGGAAGCGCTAGGAGACATTCCTGAAGTTCAGTCAGCACCAGTCATAAAATAATGAAACGGAAACATACGGGGAATTCAGAAATATTGTATGGTGCACTAGAAAATCGACGTTGGAGAGGAGGCTGGCTTGCGGATGGTAAGCGCATATTTTTAAGTTTTTACCCCCCATTAACATTCCAGAAGAATTCTCCCTGTGTTATACGCGATAAAGATGAATGAAGGGTTAAAGTAAACTTACATAGTACTGCCTGACTTGACCTGAGATTGCTGCTCGTGTGTGGACGCCCCCTTGGCCGCGTCTCCGAGAAACGCGGGACGTGACGCCGCTTTGCTGTGCGACGCGAACGGGCTGGACTTGAAGGACCAGGAGCCACAGGTCAACACGGAGCTCGCATTCACCGTCACGTCGAAGACGTCCTCCTCGTCCGCACTCTTCGAGAGGAAGCTCAAGTAGCCGACGAAAAAGACGACCAGTATTAGGACCTGCAAAACCGTGGTTCCAAGCGGTGCTAAGGGTGAATTTCAACAATACGTATCGAGTGACCGCCCGATATAGCGAGAAAGCAGCACAGTCGGTCGCAAAGAGAACCTATCACGATCGGTCAACGAAATCAGGGCCAACGCATTGTCAGGGCAGCTTTGCCCGTGTGGTGCCAAGCCTGAGGGAAGTGCGGTGCTTGGCAGCCTTCTTTGTTTCTCTTCGGCTTTCTGTTTCTCTCCTTCTCTCTTACACTTTTTTCATGTTTTATCGACTTTTTTCGTCTCTCTCTATAAATATACCTTTCTATGTCTTTTCTACCTCTTACTATATTCCAGGCACTATGCTCTTACCATTCCTCGCTTGCTTTCTATCATTTTTAAAGACGATAGTCTTTCTTAAGGACCTTCGACGGAAACATTTTGGTCTGTCTGTCTGTGAATTTGTCTGTTTGTCTGCCCTAACGATACTTCAAACGGCACCAAGCGGCCAACCCCATCCGCAGCGCCCACCAATATTGCTCAACGTTTAGCGTTCGTAGATGTGCGATTGTCAAATAAAAAGCAAATATTGCGCATATCTGAGGCGCCATAGCAACATGTCTATGTTTTGTATGTCGGCCTTTACACTAGAAGATGCACACACAAGTAACTCTAAGGACTGTAGCATTTAACGCGCTGCGCTGACAGTGCAACGCGATGCTCAAGAAGGTGTTTCCAATGCTTTGCAACGAAGGCATGGTGGTGGCACCTGCCCGTCGCTTTGCATTCTACACCTTATCGCCTCCGTGACGGCGCGCAGCTTTCTCCGTGGTCGCGCACGCCTTCATTTTCGAAGATAACTGCCAGATGGCGCTCGTGTCTGACGTGCCTATATGCGCTTGTTCGCCTCCGTTACATGCTGGAGGCACTCTAACGCAGCGCCTTCAGAATACCATTCACCGATTTTCTTGCGCAGAACATCAAATAAACGTTTTGTTCACTCTCTCCAGACGCAAGACTATCGTCTTTCGATGACATTTACAGTGTAACATGCAGATTTGGGCCATTTTTTTCCTATTCTTATACGTGGATTCCCCTGCGTTACGCCATATGACAGCAACCTACGACAACCCGGGCCCTTAAAGTTCTCCCACACTTAATATCATCATCAGGCCGCTAGAAGAGCAAGATGAAATATTCTTCCCCTTGGCACGAACGCGCGATCAATATGCCAGAGATGGCTACGCTATACACATGGTTTTTTTACACGTCGCGCTAAGCGACGGCTGCAGCATGCCTCCGCATAAGCAGTGCGGTCCCCTGAAGTGCGCTTCACTTTTAAAAAAGTCACTCGGTGCCTTACGCATTTACCTAAAATGACTGGAAAGTGAAAAAAACTGGCTTGTTTTTTTTCCCCTTCTCAGTCGAATAGGCAGGTCGTTATATGAATGTGCAGATTTATGCAACACTCGTGGAACTGGTGTGTGAACGCTACACGTAACGAAACGCAAATCAACCAACTATATTGGTCGCCGTCATACAGAGTGAGCCTTGTAACTCACAGATTCGATAGAGGATGAGCTACTGAAAGTCGCAGATTTGTTGCCGAGGTGAGGAAAGTGTGATCAATGACGACGGAGAAAGAAACATAAGAGATCCTTAATATTCACCTTGAAAAGTTGAATGCAATAGCATTATTCTGTCCCTAGTGCGCACTTCAAACACTTAGGCCATACTATTTATTCTACGAGGTTACTCAAGTACTTTAAATTGTGGATTCCTACAGTGCACGCTTATTTTATGACGACGAAATTGGCTTGTGTCAGTACAGCTTTCGCATATGGCAGCATTTTGTATGTGTAATGGGTAGCATGCTTTAAACAACGGGCAATTATGCGCGCGAAACATTTTAGAACTTGCAATACACCCACTACGTGTCCTTAGAAGAATACGCGAAGTAACGTGCGTACCTTTTCTAGTTGGTTGCCGGCTTTAAACTACAAAGTCATTATGATAATCCCATGTTCTGACACCCGATGGCAATGTAGGCTTGTGCCACGTATTACTATACTGCTATATTTCATGTTGCATTGTGAAGCATGCATATAAGACGCACGTGTTTATAAAGCATCAAAGCTACTTTAACTGCATTTCCAAGCAGAGGAAGGTATTTTCCCTGTAGTTCTACCACAAAGCCAAGCAGATGCTTGGCTTTGTGGTAGAACTGCTTGCCAAGCAAAGGAACATGTCTCAATCCTCACTCGGACGAGAAATGTTCACGAAACGAGCTAGTTAGGGCTAACACGTAGATATGGTAGACATGCAGATGAAAATTTACGGTGAGCAGGCATCTGACCGAATTTACGGGTGCTAACAGTGTCATAGATACGATAGCAAGCAGTTACATATCGTGATGATGCTACGTGTAATTCGACCGCAATGTACCAGTTTACTTATGATATCATTGAAAATTTATTATTACTATACATAAAGCACCCTTTGGGCGAATTTCACAATGCGAGAAGTTGATTCTCTGACGTCACAACAACAATGTCGTTTAGTGTTTCGCGTGGGGAAAAGCAGCGTTATGCCTAATTGAGTACGACACGAAAAACGGTCCCAGTGAAAGTGATCATGACGATTGCTGGGACATCTGCATGTAAAGAACGTAGTTGTGAACTCACCCGGACCACAGCGATACCGGTAGCAGTCGCAAGTGACGACCAGGAAGTGAGAGCGTCCTGTAACAGCGGGTTCAGTCATAAGCTCAATCTGCCACACGTGACCGAACGTTATTACGCTAGTAAAGAATACAATGAGAAATGGCAGAAAACGTAACTGAACGCTGTCCAGCTATCTGCTTCTATAGTGAACTGAGCGGTGTGGCTCTGAAGCGTATTTCAGTGAAGCCGGGCTAATGAGTTAAGCATGCGGGATATGCACGCGCACACATTGCTCACACACCACTGGCCAGGAACCAAACATATTACAAACAACACTCAATGGAGAATAGGTATAACAGGTCGCTGTTACGTGTGTTTTTCATTTTCTCTGTTGAGTCTTTCACGCTGTTGCTTTCCCGCCATTTTGTAGCAACACGTTAAGCAACTACTTCAGCCATAACCCACCTTGGTTGCAAAGTGGTTACGGAAAAAGTCGAAGAACGCGCTTTATATTTGCGGTCAGTACAGTTGGTTTCTAAAGACGCAATGCACCACCCCCTCCCCTCCTAAACGCACGACAACGAAAAAAAAAGCATTATGAGTACAATTCACCCTATGAAGGTAACTGGACTTCGAAGCCATAAAATGCACCCTGAACGGTTACCGATTGCGATGTCGCCTCAATGGTCTTTCGCATTAGGATATTTAAAAGCTAAGATAGACCCCTGATTACCACGGGCGAACGCCAAGTGTGATACTTTTGCAGACCAGCGAAACATTTTTTATCGTATAGACTACGTTAAGGATGTGTCTGAGCTCCACTAAATTAGGCTTTTATCCATTTAGTTTTCTAACTAAACAACTGGTGTTGCGGTATACGCATATGCATGAAAACTGTTAGGTTAGTGCATGCGATGATTGTTGCTCCTATTAATTCATGTCGCTATGTACAATATCCAGAAAACATTGATTTAACAGCTTCAAACGGTGGCGCACGGATGAACACAAAATATTTCAAGGCTGGATAAACCATTTATTAAGTTTAAAAATGAATGAACGCCAACTAGCTCAATTACCCGAGCAGTTACACAAGACAGCCCGTAAAACCATTTCACTCGATGTGTTCATAATAATGACGCATGACTTTGTTAATCGAAGTCGTCGACATTCATTGACCTCATCTTCGCCTATTACCCTTTCATCCAAGAAACGTTCGAAGTAAACGTAAAACATGTAGTGCAGGCTCTGGAAAAGAACGCCTAATAAATTTGGAATCTACACGCTTGAAGCAGAGTGTTAAAACATGAGGAAGTTGTTTTTTTTTTGTGAACGCGATACCGTTGGTTTGTATAACAATACAGGTTCTCTGTTAAATAAAAAAGAAAATTAAACGTACGGCAGCTTCAGTACGTTAAAACCAGAGGAAGCGCGTAGGATGGGCACCCAGTGATTCGCGTTCGTAAATAACCAACTGCCCCGCTCACCCAACCATCCATTCGATAACGGCAATGTTTGATGTACGTATGTAATGTTCCCCTGCACGAGTATAGAATCTTGTTTGGAAGATTGTCCAACTAGGTGTGCGACAAGCTAGCTTCTTTTAGCTGCGCATTGTCTACTTCCTTCTTCTAGCGGCCACTTCAAGTACGTATCATATGCAGGAATTTCTGTGAAGTTGTTGGCCCAATGATGTGTAGAGCTTTAGAAATATGGTGAGAGGAGAAAAGGCGAGCTCTGATAGGCAGTGGCACGCTTTCTTGCACGGCGCTAGAGTTAGCCACATGTTTCGGAATCTTTTTCAGCAATGCTAATTATTCTGAATAATTTTTGTTATTTCTCCTAACCATAAAGTTGTTAACTTGTTAGTTAAAAGTTGTTAACTTGTTAGTTAATTTTAAGCCAGTTTTCTGCCTTGCTATCCCTGTAATGGCTCGTATAGAGCGTTTAATTTGAGCGCGACCATGCCACATGAGATCCCTGCATGGACGAAAAGTCGTGTCCTTATAAATGCTACGCACTTGGAGCTATGTACTTAGATTTGGGTGCACGTCAAGGAAACCTCATGTGATCATATTTAATCCCAAGTGTTTTATAGGGGGCTCCCGTAAAAAGGTCCATATCAGCTTCAGACTCGGGAATATAAATAGCTTTCTGGCAGTTTGGATCAGTGAGTGGCGGAGACCCTCCATCTGAGTGCCACGCTGCTCCACCGAAAAAAAAAGAAAACGAAAGGTGCGAACGAGGCAAGAGAGGGGAAGCGAAGGAGAGATAGGTGGAGGGAACGTGCATGTGAAATGGGGTGTAAACGCCGCTGAGAGGGATGCCTAAAGGAGAGAGTGAGGGGAGCGAGCGTAGAGCAGCAGACGCTGTCTGCGTCGGCGTCGCGAGGCGAGAGGGGATGCGTTGGAATAAAGAGAGAGGGTTGGAGACGCGCATGCGCATTAAGAGTGGTCACGCCGCACGCACACCGGACTGAACTCGACCATAGGACGCTTCCCCCCCCCCCGTATTCAGAAACGCTGCTTGACCTGAACTTGACTTGCCACCTACTTCAATGCAGCACAAACGCGTTTCGAACACGCTTTCTTTAAGCGGGGCCAAGGCAGCACAAACTCTCAGACGCGTTTCAAACGCGCTGCATTAAAAGAGGTTTGAAGTCGAGTTCAAGTCAAGGAGCGTTTATGAGTACAGGTGTTAGCATTTGGAACACCAGACTGCATGCGAACAAGGATCACGTCAGCGGGTAGCCAGGACACTAATTCAACTTATGTATAACACTAAACTTATCTATGTGATATGGCGAAATGTTACCTCGAAACCATGGTGAGCTTCAGGCAAACTGGTGTCGTTGGCCACTTCATGGCTGCCGTTGACAAGTAGCTGCGGTTTCAAGTTCGGCAACTGCGGATTGTGTGAAGGCCGTCTTAATAGGAGGAGATGCACATTTCGCTTTACACTGATCAAAGCAGTGCGTGATAATAAATTAAGCATTAACTCTTATCAACATTTCTTAGTGTAGTGTCTAATTTTTTGGTATCCGAATTTCAGTGTTGAAACGAAAGAAAAGGAAATGGTTCACCCTTCTATAGGTACAGCGCTCTAACGTCATCGTGTCCAGCATTCAAGTATGCCAAGAGATATCGAAATAAACGAGCAGATGAAGATGCGAAGGTTCGCCAAACAAACAAACAAACAAACAAACGAACAAACAAAAAAATGGCAGCATATCCACGGAGTGAATGATGGAGAGTGGGGCGAAGCATTCGTCCGTCCATGCGTCCGTCTGTGTGACCGTCCATGCGTCTGTTTGTGCGCCCGTCCCTGCGTTCTTTCATGCATCCGCCCCTGCGTCAGTTCATGCGTCCATCCATGCATCTGTTTGTGTGTCCGTTCGTTCATCTATTCAACACTCCAAGTCCCACCATCTCGCATCTTTTTATCATATATTCCCCATATAGAAGCACCGCCATCCAGCGGACATTCCAAGGACTAAACGAGAGGTGGCACACGCACACTTTCTTACTGCCTGCGCTTTGGGTCCACTTCCCACTTTTAACCACCTCGAGTTCATGGTATATTCTAGTTCACTGTATTCATAGCACTGCGATCAAACGCTCGCTAAACCTTTCGAAAACCAAGGAGGTTACGCCCAGCGAGTATAACGTAGCAACCTTTCCCTGTCAGATAGGGCTCAATTTACATGCCAATGGCTGCTAATGAGAAATGAGAGACAGGAGAATTCGGCTTTTACTTTCTTACGGCTTGCGCTTCGTATCTACTTCTCATTTTTAACCACCTTGAGTTCATTCATGGTATATACAAGTTCATTGTATTCATGGCACTGCGGCTCAACGCTCGCTAAACCTTTCTAAAGCTAAGGAGGTTACACCTAGCGAGTGTAATCTAGCATCGCTTTCTTGTCCGATAGTGCTCAATGTACATGCCAATGGCTGCTAATGGGGATCGCAGCGTGCGCGTTGACTAAAAGCCGAATGCTCATGTCTCTCATTCCCCATTAGCAGCCATTGGCATGTAGATTGAGCACTATTTTTTATTGTTAAACAACGCACAGAAGAAATTTCTCACTGGCATCACCTTGGAGGTCAAATGTTATACCTATTTCGGGTATGTGCCACTGGTGGTTACATACGAGGGACGCCCAAGCAACGCCATAAGGAGCGTCTTAACGTCTCACGTCGTCGTTAGCGTCTCACGGCGTCCCTGGGCTGGCGGACGCCCGTCATGGCAAGCCAGCCCCCGAAGAAGGCGCCAGCCTTCGACGTAGTCGTCCCCGAGGGGACTAGTCCCGAAGACGTCGTTGACGCGACGTCTTCAATAGTAGGAATCGAAGAAGTGTACTGCGTTCAGCACTTTGGAGGCCGGAACTACCAAGTTACCGTCAACAGTGAGGCCGCACTGGCGCAAATCGTAGACGCGTCGCACCTCATCATCTGAGGAGAGCGCGTCGCCATCGTACCCCTGGGACCCCAAGTGACCCAAGTGACCGTCCTGTTCCTGCCGTGCCGCGTACCCAGCGAAGTCCTCGCACAAGCACTCTCTCCCTACGGGAAGGTGCTGCACATCACCAGAGGACTCATGGGATCGCGCCCAACCGTGACCACTGGGACGCGATACGTCCGCATAGAAATGAAGGCTTCGTCACTGGTGCCCAACTACCTCAAGGTCGCGGACCATCGAGTGACCTGTGACTATAAAGGCATCCAGCGAGTGTGTCGTCGATGTGGAGACAGTGGGCACTTCCGCATGAACTGCACAGCTCCGTTTTGTGGAAGGTGCGGCGTTTATCGCCACGACGGGAAAGGCTGCTCGCTGCCGTGTCGCCGTTGTGGGGACCCGCATGCCACCGTGGCCTGCACCATCAGGCCATCGTATTCCGAGGCGGCATCCAAGGATTTCCCTCCACTTCAACCAGGAACGCCATCTAAGAACAAGTGCGACGATTCGTCGGCGCGAGCTGTGGTGGCCGACCACGACCAGGGTGTGCCAATCGCGGCGCTGCACCAGACGCCCACTGCGTTCCCAACGATTCCGGGCCTGGTAATCCCTCCAGGTACTGAAAACTTAAGTTCCCCGCGTCCCGTGGCCATTTCTGAGGAATCGCAGGCCAAGCCCTCGTCAGACAAAGCGCCTCGTGAGGACGGCGTCTCGGATGGGAATATTGCATCTGAGGCTCCTCGCGTTGCTGCTCTGTCGACAACAAGTTCAGGTGTCATCGAGGAGTCTACATCTCAAGACGACTACGCCTGCATCTACGAGGACTCCAACAGCACCGCGAGTGAGGCGCCCCTACAAATTGACGAAGACACCAGCCCCAGTGACATAAGCCAGGACAGTGGAGACGTCTTTTTACCATCCTCGCTCAAACACCCGGACACCAAACGCCCCCGGATCACTACTCGTGACTTAGAAGCCCCCACCAGAGACAGAAGTCCCCTGCGGACTTCGACGCGATCCCGGAAGCCCCGAGCCTCCGGTGGATCGCCTGGCCGGAAAAAATGACTCAGCCACTTGCGGGCATTGGCTCCCGCACCTGATAAAGGTACCCCTGCATTTGCGTGATCATATAGTATGTTTTCATTTTCCCCATGGCTCTTACTCTAAAAGTTATTACTTTTAACGTTCAAGGTTTCCGAAATCCACAAAAACAGGCAGAGGTATTGGCTTTTGCACGTTCAGTGCACTGTGATTTGCTGTTCGTGCAAGAAAGAAATTTTTTCAAGCTTTCTGATGTACTCGCTTTCAACCGCGCGTTCAATTTTGATTCTTTTCGTACGCCAGCACGCATTCGACTGGCGTCGGAGTCGTTATTTTTAACCGAGGTCTTTTACGTGACCATCATGTTTCCTTCGATGCCTTCGGACGCGTGCTGGCGTTCGACTGCACCTTTTTTTCGTTAAGAATAAGATTTGTTGCCGTGTATGCCCCAGCGGCACGCGAGAACTCAAACGCGTTCTTCCAATCGCTTGATGCGTTCCTTTTAAATTCCCGACATGTGGTACTTTTAGGGGATTTCAATTGTGTCTTAGACTCACACGCAGATGTTCGAGGTCCGGGTCGCGACCGGTCAAACTGGAATGCCAGAGAACTCGAACGTCTAGTGCAGCAATTGGCATTGAGTGACATTCATCAAATTGTGCACGGCAGTAATTATGCCTATACTTGGCGTCGAGCAGCGTCGAGCAGCCGAATTGATCGCGTGTATGCATCCCCCAGTCTCATTACCTACATGATGATAGATGGTAGCGCAGACAACGGACACGGACAAGAGAAGGCACATAGACACAACACAGCGCTAACTTTCAACAACAGTTTATTACACGCAGATCCCCGTGGTGTATGCGATCCACCACGCCAACGTCGCACGTGCGTAGCTCTAAAAACCATCAAATATAACCAACGCGCATGTTCCAATACTTTACAATTTTATATTTTTCAAACTTTTTCTGCTTTTTCTTTCTTCCTTTTATCCCGTGCGCTACCACAAACCCTATCGCGAATACATGTAATCAAGTTCCTTATCTGTCAACACCACTGATGGGCTGCTCACACACGTGTCACCTAGCGCTGCAATTTTGCCGGCCTCCAATACCAATCGCGTCATCTCGTGCCTACTTCTGTTGATTATAACCGTTTCCTTGAATTTCGGTGTGCAATTACATCTCTGGCAATGAAGGGAAAGAAAACCATCAGGAACAACACTATTTACTTTGTTATTGTGCTCGCGCAAGCGATCGTTTATGCATCTACTGGTCTGACCGATATAACACTTTCCACAAGTAAGTGGAATGAGGTATACAACACACATGATGCACTCAACAAATAGGTTTCTATGTTTCTTTTGGCATACATTTGATTTTCCCTTGTCTGGTCTTGTGCTTCTGCAAAGACTCACCAACTTATTGGGTGCCGAGAAAACTACGTTAGTGCCACATTTTTCCGCAATCTTTTTTATCCTGTGAGAAACCTTATGCATGTATGGAATTACGGCAAAATTTTCCTTTCTTGAGCTCGCCCTATCCATCGCTTCACATCTTTTCTCCAGCACTTTTCTGTGCAATCCTTCTGCAACGGACACAACGAGGCTCTTGGGGTACCCGGCATTGCTTAGCCTCGAGACCTGTTGTCTGAAGCTTTCATTCATGAGGCACCGGCAGGACTTCTTTAGTGCCTCACTCAAGCACATCTTCGCAATGCCTCGTTTTACCAGTTTAGTATGCGCTGAGTGAAACTGTAGTAAAGGCTTACTTGCTCTGGGCTCATAACACCAGCATGTCTTTTCATCTGAGAATTGAAAGTTAATGTCAAGAAATCTGAGCCTTCCGTCACATGGCATTTCAAAAGTCACTTCAAGTGGGTTAAGACTCTCACGAAAAACGCTACACACGCTACTACATTGAGTAGTAAAATCTGCAGTTCTGTCATTGATAAACACTAAAAAGTCATCGACGTACCTAAATACGTGCACAACATTGTATTCATTTAGGCGTCCTGATAGCCTCCTGTCCATTTCAGCCAAAAACAAGTTACTTAAAACTGGTGCTAAGCACGAGCCAATGCATACTCCTTGTTTTTGCAGATACAGGTTACCATTGTTTTCAATAAACGTTGACGACAAGTAAAACCTCAGTAATTCTAAGAAATTGTCGACGGACGTACCTGCTTGTGAGCTAAATCTAACGGCACCGTACTCATCGATGCATTCGCCAACACTTGTCAATACTGCTGATTGTGGCAGAGAATAGTACAGATCTTTTATGTCAGCCGAAAACGCTTTTAACCCTATGTTTTTTCGTTCCCTGACGAAACTTATCACCTGTTCCGAATTTTTTGTCAGGAAGGGGTCATTTATGTCAAGCAAGTTTAATGTTCTTTGGTTATATTTGATGGTTTTTAGAGCTACGCACGTGCGACGTTGGCGTGGTGGATCGCATACACCACGGGGATCTGCGTGTAATAAACTGTTGTTGAAAGTTAGCGCTGTGTTGTGTCTATGTGCCTTCTCTTGTCCGTGTCCGTTGTCTGCGCTACCATCTATCATCATGCAACCATACCAACAAGCCCAAATCGCCACCCTCATTGACTTCATTACCTACGTTCACGACACCGGGGTAATGTCATTGCCACCGACACCGGTGTACATTAGCGACCATCGGCCAGTTATGTTATCTCTCCGCCTGCCAGCGGGGACGCCAACGGTTCACAGACCATGGCGTCTCGATTGCCGCGTCCTCCAGGACTCTCAGGCTACGGAGAAATTATCCCGAGCGTTACGCGCATCGCTTATTGGGGCCGATGTAGCTGCTTGGGATCGCCTCAAAGAACAGTGGCGGCATCATTGCAGTGCGTCGGGCAGAGGACTTTGCACCCGTATATCGAAAGATGCGTCATTGTTAATCCAGAAGATACGCATTGCCAATCGAGATCCCAGTCCTTCCACTGTAATGCGGGCATGGCAAGAGGAGCTCGTTGAACGGTACCAGCGTATTATGCGCGCTTCTTCACTATCGGCTGCAGCTTGGCGCTGTAGACGTGCACCCTGTGCGCACCCTGAGGTGCTAAGGTATGCACGCAGAGCTCTGCTTCATCCACCAGGCTCGCCTGCCCACTCGCTGAACTCTATCACCCCAGCTTCTGCGGGTACGCGCGACTTTCAGGAATTCACCCAACACTTTGAGTCAATAGCTAAATCTGGTACTAATGTCTGTTACCCAGGATCCGTTTCTTTGCATCCTCTACTAACAGATTTACCTCATGATTCCAACATGTCAAATGACGTCCTCCTATCACCGCCATCCGATGACGAAATCAAAGGCGCATTAGACGCAATGAAAAAGGGATCGGCCCCAGGGCCTGACGGACTTCCTGCAGAGTTTTATGTACAGTTCTGGCCTATCATTGGTCCAACTATGTCACGCGTCATTCGCAAGTGTTTCCAAGATATTACACTTCCAACTTCTTTCCACAAAGGCCGTATAACACTAGTTCCCAAGAAAGACCCAATGTCCACGCGACCAGAAGATTGGCGCCCTATTACCCTGCTCAATGTAGATTACAAGCTCTTGGCTAACATTTTGGTGCGCCGAATCAGTCCATTTCTTGCAACATTAACCGCTCCCCACCAGGTCTGTTCTGTTCCGGGCCGAGAAATACACACCCATACGTGGTTAACGCGTGACATCATTCAATACACCATTAGCCGATGTGCGCAAGGACTGTTGGTTTCATTAGATCAAGAGAAAGCTTTCGATTTCATAGGACATGGCTACATACTAAATGTTTTACATGCATATGGATTCCCGGATAAGTTCATTGACCTTATCAACGCGATGTACACTAATTTAGAAAGTACCCTTTACTTAGATTCCCGTGAGAGTCACGCATTTAGAGTCACGCGTGGGGTCCGTCAAGGGTGTCCCCTCTCCCCAGTGTTATTTATCCTTGCAATAGAGCCCTTCTTAAGGGCCGTTGAACATCACCCGCAGATTCGTGGCTTACCTCTACCCGGTAACACTCAAGTAAAAGTCGCTGCATATGCAGATGATATCACTCTATATGTACATAATGAACAGTCGCTGCAGCATGCTCTTGATACATTCCATGATTTCGGTATTATCTCCGGTGCAAGGTTAAACTTTTCTAAAAGCCAGTATTTTTTCATTGGCAACCCCTGCGGTCGTATCAACATCACGTCGCCTTTACAGTGGTCTCCTGAGATTTCAATACTCGGAGTTACTTTCACTGTATTTGGTATACAGGATAGCATCTGGTCATCCGTTGTACAAACTCTTCTAAATGATATCAAAGCAGCCAGGTACTTCGAATTCCCCCTCTTGGAACGCCGATACTTAACACAAACGGTGTACCTAGGAAAATTTTGGCACCTTTGCCATTCTGTTAAACCACCGCTCCACGTCTGCAGGAAAGTGCAAAGCTGCATCAGTTCATTTTTGTGGTCTGGTGGCACAGAATTGTTATCGCGTCCAGCGTTAGCTCAACCACGAGATCAAGGCGGTTTTGCATTCCCCGACGTTTCCGTCACGGCTTCTACATTGTGCCTCCGCACTCTATTGCGAATACTAAGCAATGATGACGTGCCCGCTCAGACACTGGCTCGTTACCATCTGGGGCCATCACTACGTGTCTTCTTGCCGGATAGCCAAATAAACAAAGGTCCCCAATCAACTGAATTACCATTTTTGTATCGAGCCCTTCTGGCATTTCACCGACGTTTGGAAGCTACGTGCCCAGAGATAGAGGTGGCCGATTCTAAAGTTGTGGACACAATGGCCGCCCTTCTACGGCCCTTGGTGCCCCAGCATCGTCAATCTGTATTGAACCGTTCTTGGAAACCAATAACTGCCACAGTGTTGCCAGGGCATCTCAGAGACTTTGTCTGGAGGTTGGGCTGGGGCTTGCTCCCCACGCGAGATCGGTTGCAGCGATGGCAGGTGGTTCGCACTTCCACTTGCCCCAACTGCGCCATGGTAGAGACCAATCGACATGCGACGTTTGAATGTGTGGTTTCCCGCCTTTTTTGGCGTGCGGTTAATGCTGGTTTTCGGGGACAGGGTGTGCGAACTTTCGTGTCCAACGGCCGATTTCCGCGTAGCCGCTTCTCCGCTCTGTTAATAGTTGCGGGGCTGTTCAGCCTTTGGAGAAACCGATGTGAGGCCGTAGCTGCCAATTGCCGCCGGCGTGCCTTGTGGCCGATACTGGGGAGATTGAGACGAGAGATCCTCGCGTTCCTCTCCGAAGAGCTTTTCTTCCTCGGGGAGCAAGAGTTTCTGCGGCATTTGTCGTGCCCTTTCGTCAAAGTGGAACACGAAAGGATACAACTCATTTTTCGACCGACTTGGTGCTAAGCAGCGCCCGTTGAGTTGTTGTATATGATTTCATTTGTTACAAATTGTGTTTCATTTGGATCTATTGTATCGTTATACCCTTGTATCGTTATATCACATTGAATTTTTGTGTACATGTATGCCAACATAATCATGTTGTAGCGGCGAGAGAAGAGGAGACGCGAGATGACGTCGAAGGCGGCCGATGGGGCTTGGTTGGCGAGATCGGCACGGCCCCATCGGCCGCCTTCGACGTCATCTCGCGTCTCTCTTCTCTCGTCGCTACAATGTATATTAGAGCAAATGTCTTCACTGTAACGTAGTGATGTTAGTCGTGAAATATAGATGTGCAGAAGTGTATGTGCCCTGTTACTGGAATGGTATGAAGCCTTTGTGTTCTGTACATGCTGTAAATAAACTTTTTCTAAACAAGGGGCTTCGCCCCTAAAAAAAAGCCACAGCTTTGCCGCAAAGGCGAAGCAATGAACACGATAGCAACAAATCGGAAGGTCACGCACTGAATGATAAGGAGATGGAAACGTACACGCACAAATAACGCACAAAACGAACTCACCGGTAAAGATGAACGCAAATAAGCGTCTCAGTTGTAACTTCAATGTATCTGAAAAGCGCGCCCTTTTCGCAAACGGAGTCTGTGCAATGATTGCAGTGACCATTGTGCGCCCTGTAAATACAACATAATCGTTCTAGTGCAAGCCCAACACCAGCCAAGACGTATGATCCTCCCAACCGGGAGAAAATGCCGCGGGAGAGGTCATCCACTTCCCTCCTCTTCGCGAGCCAAAGTACGCGTGAGAGATGAGACCTGCCGCGTGCTCATTGCGCCATCTTGCTGATAATGGTGGAAACACAATAGCTCCCCCCCCCCCAAGATGCCCGCCAACAGCGGTAAATGATAGATATAAATAGCTTGCCGTTTTAACGCTAAAAGAGGTACCTCTCGGTAGCTTAGTGGTTAACGCCTCGCCTTCATAACGCGGAGGTCCCACATTCGATTCCGCGTGCCAGGGTCTTTTCTCTGGATTTTTTCTTTCTTGCGTTTTCATATATACAGATACACATACATATACGGTGCATGACGCCAGCGGTGAAATTCAGCCGAGAATGTGAATATAATTGCTATCGCAATAAAACGAAGTTTATTACTTTCCACTCCGGAAATAGGCCCACACTCCAGTGCGCTAAGCCACTGGTATTTCTAGAGTAGGCTAATGTAACAAGATAATCAGAGCATTTGAGCATGTTCATTTGTACAGTTGAGGCAGCTGAGGAGCTCGGCATCTCAGTCCCCACGGGGGAGCGGCCCGCAACACAGTGATCTGTGTTCTGGAGGACCAAATAAAAGTTTATCCAGTTTAATTTGTACAGTTCCCAAATGTGGGTATGAAAATATGGGGTTCGTTATTGTTTTCAAGGGTCATGTGAAGATGACCAAAGTGTTAATGCCTTTCTTCCAGTCAGTGAGAGTCGGCCATTTAAAATTTGTATGAGCGGTAGTGATAGCGTTTGCCAGTACCTTGTTAATAGTTATGTTTTGGTTTCGGCTGAGGGTGACGTTACTCAATAAGCAATAAGGGGTCTCATCTTCTAACCTATTCCAGTTGATGTACTAGAAAAAATTGTCGTAGCCATGCCAACCCAAAGTCAGGGTTGGATAACAAATTTTCGTATCGGTGGTTAACGAGATGGGGAGATCTATTTAAGAAAGGTTAAAGATGATAAGACATGAGTTCAACACTTGAAGTGATAAACTTGTGCGTCACTTAGTTACCTCCTTTCGGAGACTTCACATGAGCCGGCGTCTTGGCGATCATAGTGTTAATGCATTCTTTTTTTTTGTGGCGGAGAATTTTACGGGAAATGTTTCACAGAGAATCTTATGTAAAGATTCTACGAAAGATTCTCCGAAAGAATCTTCCGTAAAGCCGTGCTCCATTCTTTCTTATAGGAAAATTTAAAACAGCCACTCTCATATGCACGCACGTTACTTATCTCGTGGCATTGCTAGGATGCTTCTCAGGAAGTAAAGCGTGCCAAGTGAAAGAGAAAGCGATAGAAAATCTGCTGAATCAATATATCGTGTTTTACTCGTAAAGGCAAATCTTGAGCCGTATCTAAGTTCTTTTTACTCCGAGGCTGCAAGGGCAAATTTTCACTGAAATGTACGCCACCTGAAGGCATTATCCTTGCTAAATGTCACAACATGCGCTCACGTATACACGCCCACTAACACAGTACTGCGTTAGGACAGATCACCGATCACCGCTCCACATAAATTATTATCAGACAAAAAAAACCCACTCACGTATGATTGGCTCTCTTCAAACGCCACCGCGCAGGACGTGAGCCAGAGCAGGATGATGGTGAAGGCATTCCAGGCGATGAAGAACCTCAAGACACCTAGTACGGGCTGCGTAATCAGTATGATGATTAACGCAGATATTTGATGATTAACGCAGATATTCAACGCAGATATTTGGGCTAGTTGGCGGGTGTACAAGTTCAGCATCCTAGCAAGCGCGACGGAACAGATACGAAGCAAAGAAGCACATCAGCTGAAAATTTACTGACATAACACGTAGAAAATACTGTCACGCGTAGACATACATACATGCGCAGAACCTACGAAGAGGCGCGACGGCGCTACAACAATAGTATTTGCAATGACACTTCAGACAGGCCATCTATTTCACGTGAAAATGTCAGATAAAGTGTGTCCAAACATTAATAAGCTTCTATACTGACACAGTAAGCTTCATAATTTTCGTAAGCTTACGCATAATACGGGAGCCTTTAAATTGAGGCATGCGAGAACAGCTGCTTCAGTGATCTGCCAAACGTCCACCCCCGGCCAATGAATTTACAACCGCGCGATGCTCCCTCAGTCTGTCGTTTAAGCAACGTCCAGTGTGGCAAGATAGCACAAACGAAAAGTAGGTAGGCCCACTTTGAAGTCAATAAAGTTTGTGGCGTGATTTTTTGTGCGGCAAGCCTCGACAGTCCCATTCACACAACTACACACATGTGAAAGCTCACCAGGTGCCGAAAAAACAAGCGAAATGCCGCTTTTCCCAGCCACATTCACAAAGTGGTGAGAGAGGTCGTGCACTGCACAACCATAACCTGGACACATTTTGGTGTCCGGCTGGTTGGGGCCAGTGTGGTTGCCGGTATATATATATATATATATATATATATATATATATATATATATATATATATATATATATATATATATATATATATATATATATATATATAAGCCAGCGATTTGACGAGGAAGCTAGCCCTGCGTGGGCAGAGCAACTGTAACTGCACATGACTTCATGAACGCAGGACTTTGGCAGCAACCCGCATGCAGTTTCTGGTGTTACCCCTTTTTAAAATCTTGAAGTGGGCCAAATCGTAGCTGATGACAAGTTTTTTTTTGTTCTCGGATGGTATCTCAACAAGAAATTTTATTATTACTCATGAACCAAGGCAGCTATCAATGTAGCCTAACAAGCGGGCCACAGAAGTTGGGCTAATGGACACAACTACGACCAAAAAGGTAAGACTCAACACTTAGCTCGAAAAATGGCATGCGCTAACTATAGTCAGACCATTGTCACGTAATACTTGGTGGTTGTAAAAGGTGGTGGCTATTCGATCATCTGAAGGCACAAAGAGTGAACAAAAAGCAATGATGCAGCATACCAAAGCATTTTAAGCGAACGCTTCTTTGTAAACCGGTGTTAGATGGGTATATATAGTCCATATGCGATGAATCTATGCTACCACCTCAAAGCTTATAATATGACAGAGTGTTCAATAAAAAGCAATGCTACAACATATCTGAAACACTTTAAAAACATACCAACGCATTAGCCTGAAGAAGTAGGGGATGCCATCAACCTTCCTGCTTCATCGTTGTCTGCGAAGCGGAGATGGTTGCACCTTTTTTCGCGGCTTCAGTTTTTATTGTGCCTTCAGATTTTTACATTAATAAATCATTTGGATTCTTTAGAACATGCATTTCTTGCGTTAAAGATATTGATTGGCTGTTTGCCATTTGTAGCTGTGCTGACCAATATTGTTGAGAAGCATCCCACAAAAAAATACCTATTGAGGTAGCTACGGTTTGGCTTCGCATAGGCCTCGAGTTCTTCTTTAATGTTGTAAAAGTGTCCCACAAAACACAACAATTTTAGTCCAACCAAGCTCACAAATCTCCGTTACACAAGCGAAAAAGTTGTTCAACTTGAAAACGCTGGATATCTTACCGCTGTGTCAGTATCGACATCGGTGTCTCGAATGCTCTGTATAAGGTGAAAAAAAAAATGTTGTCAGTAGGTGAGTCGACAGTTTTTCAGAAAGGTAGCGGCAACAAGTTGTTATAAAGCTCTGAAATTTAATCATCTCATATTTATTTGAAATAAGCGTCCGACCAGCTCACGCAGATGTGAATCACAATGAAGGTGGCCTATGTAGTGTGTCTACATAGACCACCTAAAGTAGAGTGTCTAAAAGACACACTACTTTATATTATAAAAAAGACGAAGTAGTATGGTGCCGTAATTTCAGCGATTTCGCGTGCCTTATACAACGATATAAAATTTAGTCACGCCGTACTGAAGGGCTTGTCAATAAACGACCTACTGCGGTTCTTACGCAGCACTCTGCAGGGGCCTTTCACTGCGACCGATATAAAACCGCTGTGGCTAAACCCACGATAGTGGGTTGGATCTCGGCGCTGGGTTAAATTTAGACCATGTTCACTGTACGTGTTCAGTGAGTGTCGTGTTCCCTGTACTACCAAAACAGGTCGGCAAAGTAGAATGTTTACTTTTTTTTTCAGACAGATTAAATCGCATCGCACTGGATGATGTATTCACCTGATGTTAAACAAATATAACGTTAATTCATCCCGTTGGCCTCCATTATTCACGGGGACGCACGAGAATTCCGGAGTTTCGGAGGTTATGCCTGTGATTCAGCGTGATCCGCAGTGTTTTACTTAAGTGTCCCGGAGACCTATAATCGGGTAAAGTTGTTGTTTTTTATGACTGTCTCTCGTCATCGTGAGCATTCGCGATGTTAGACATCAAATATTACTAAGAAAATTTAGACTAGCTATATTTATTTTCGTAATGCAAGATAAGAAGTGTAGTGACTGATAATAATTCGTGACTGATAGTTTTCACGGTTACCCGATGTCACAAAGAAATGGAGAAGCATTGCCAGCGAAATGTTAAATGCAATCTCAAAGTGATTCCACCAGACTATAGAGAATATTTGAAGACAGGAAGTGCAAAAGAACTCTTTCTACGATTGATAAAGATACAGTGCAGTGTAGCGAAGGATTGGTGGCACAGCAGCGCAAAGCTAAACGACGGCATGCTCACTCACTCACTCACTCACATCAATCAATCAATCAATCAATCAATCAATCAATCAATCAATCAATCAATCAATCAATCAATCAATCAATCAATCATCCACTCTTCCTGCGCCATGATAAGCAACCACTCACGTAGCAAATAATCCAAATCAGGAGGATGTCGCTCGCTATGTTGGTGATGATAGCAAAGTCGGAGATCACGTTGATTCCCACTGTGGCTACAGAAAACAAAAGCCATCAAATAGTTGATGTTCAAAGATAGCATCGAAGTCAGCTGTACAGACGAATGTACAGACAGCTCAAGGCTGTTCCCCTATGCTACGTTTGTTATTAAATAAAAATACATACCCACCATCAGACTAAAAAATTGCATTTTAACTAACTCTAATTTCTTATATTCTAGAAATCACAGCTCTTTCACACGTGTCTCTCAGGTACGGAGTTTTGAAAGTGAACGATACAATTCCTATCCCATCTTTTACTTTGTGCACTAGATAACCTACGTTATTTTCTTAGGTGCACGTACGGTTACGTTGTTTATAAAAAAACTACAAAATATCTTTCGGACATAAAAGAACACACTTATGTGCAGTTTCGTAAGTGGGACAATTAGCAAGCTACTGCATGTGATAGCATTGAGGCAGGGGCGTCGCCAGAAATATTTTACGGGGGGGCACTTCCTTTATTTCGGTTAGGGCACCCGATTAATATGGTGATTTTTCGCTCTGTATGCCGCGAAAAGCAAAATTTAGGGGGAGCACGGTCCTGGTGTGCCACCCCCTGGCTACGCCCCTGCATTGACGACACTCCTCCGCAGTGACGTAGATAATATTTAAATGTCGTGGCTGACAAGCAAGTGAGCGCGTGGCATTTTACGTTAGTGTAAAAAATGATTCGGTTCAATTTACTAAACGAACGAGCCCATAGTTGTCCGAACATGTCGCACGGTGGTTTTCTGACTTAATCAAGTTCGCCTTGTAGCATACTTACTTAACGTTTCATTCGTAAGTACCTTTATTAATTATCCGAAAAAAGAAAAGAACGCGAAGTACGTGATCGAGTTTTTTGTCCATGCATGGTTATACTCGGGAATATCTCAAGCAGAAAAAAAAACAATTGAGTATGATCGCACATTATGTGTGATATAGGTTGTACGTACGCTGTTTTTGTACGAAATTGAGTGTAGGAAATTTACTTCAGCTGCTTTCATAAGAAGATTCTTATTGCGGGCAACCACATTTTATTTTTCCGTCTACACTGACCAAACATAATGTTACGCAATGGACAGGAAATGCGCCCAAGGTCACAGTTGGTATTCATGCAAGAACTACGAATCCTAAATCTTGCATTCCTTCAGAAATGTCGAGAAAACATAATTAAAATCCTCTGAGGAGTGAGAAAAAGCCAAGTTTAATTCTTCTTGACCTATTGTAGACTTTGCAGTAGTTATTTGGTATTGAGCCAGACTTGTTCTTGGGCATGTTTCCGTATTTGTTATGCCACTATGTAGAAGCCACACAATAGGTAGTTTTAAAATACTGACGGAAAG
This sequence comes from Rhipicephalus annulatus, assembly GCA_013436015.1. NCBI lineage: Eukaryota > Metazoa > Arthropoda > Arachnida > Ixodida > Ixodidae > Rhipicephalus > Rhipicephalus annulatus. The sequence goes on from WOVY01009432.1 coordinate 60,353, forward strand.
CTGGCGCGCCTTGCGGGCGTAGCGTTAGCAGCGTTTGTCCTTTGACGGGAGGTTGGAAGAGGATGGCGTTCGATGCATGCATTACGCAAACTCAAAGCTTTGCGCTGCGTGGTTATACAACTCTTTCATATTGTGAAACTTATGAAAATTCGTTTCGCATAGTGTACCGATGACGACGCCCTCCGCCCAAGGCATTAAATGTAGCCGAAACGAGGTTGCATAAAATAAAATATTCACTGGAGCTCTTGAGGACGCCGAAGTTCTCCCGAAACCAAGACTGATTGCGCATGAAGAGAGCAAGCACGTTCCAGCCCTGCAACAGAAAAGCAACTTGACTGCATGCTTGATTGATTGATTGACTGACTGACTCATCAGATGAATGATTGATGGACTGACTGAATGATTGATTCGCTTATTGATTGATTTATTGAAGAGATTACACATCACAAAGCGAAATTTCAGCTTGCTTTTGCGCCTAAAACATCCGATGTTTCTACTGGTGGTGTGAGCGCCAAGTGACTTTGCTTTCTTTTCCAATGACTTCCGCTCATGGTCTTACTTCCGCTTTTCGCAATGTTTACGCACTGTGTATCACATCGTGCTTGGTGATTCTGAGTCATTGGTGATTCTGAGTCATTGGTGATACTGAGTCAGGTTAAACGCTGTACCCGATGTGTATGACACAGGAGTATAGCATCACTTATGGACCAAATAACTGCAGGGATAATCGAAGAGCCTTAACTTATCGAGTTCACTGAAAAATTGTGGGCAGTTGGGATCGCTACGACACCTGGCGGAACGAATCTCAACTCGCGAAAGTATTCAGGCCACCCATATTGCAGATGATGTTTTATTAAAAATAAATAAATAAATAAATCAGTCAATGAATCAACCAAATCTTTGTTTGCGAAATTGCGTTAAAACTCTCTCAAGTTTCTTCAATAGAAAAGCTGTTATAAACGGCTTCAAAGTACCCAAGTTCCCTTTACGATATAAAAGCAGACAGCGTATACAACAAAAATAACGTACATGAGCATGCAAGGGTTGTAATAATGAAACGATTCCAGATATCAATTTGTGTCCAACAGTCGTCATTCCACAGAGTTATTGAAAAGTAAAAGAAACAGCAACACAAAGCAATTTCATGTCATATAAAATCAAGAATAAATATAAGTATACCAAGAAAGAGATCGTTACATCAGTAACAGTACATTCGATTCACGCACTTGTGTTCACGCACAGGCGTCATGGATCATTGGAAAACTAAATACCTAATTTTTTCCGAGTTAAGGCACGAACGTGAACACCTGATTACGTATCAGTATATTGCCTGTCTCTTTGTCGGCGAAAGCATTATCTTTTTTTTTTGGAAAAGCACGTATGATAATCTGTTGAAAAACAATCTTGTCATGTTTTTTTTGTCTAAATGTTTCCGTAGAAATTTTTCTTTTGTGTTAAATAGACGTTCATTTGAAAGTCAGCGTTTGTCTCTGGCATTTGTTTTGTGTGACTCCATGCAGAATATTGCGCTGTTTCTACTTCATATTGCAAAACCAACTAACCCAAAGCTTCACCTTACAAATTTATTGCAAGGTACACACCGGGGCGCACGAACGCCAAAATTCGAGTGCCCTTACGAGACACTTATAGTCAATAATAGGGTGAACAACTTTTTTGTGTGTTGCGCCCATGATATACTCTACTTGTGGCGCGGTAACTTTAACGCGTCTGACTTGCAACAGCGGGATGTGCTTCTAATCAATCCGCGTCTGTATGCTGCCGTTAAACGCACACCTTTGCATTAAACAAGTACAAGCTGAACCTCAGCCATTGGTTTGGGGTGCTGCTTGCGAGAAGTGGCATTTCAACCACATTTTATTTTCGCACTTTTCTGCCGCGCCACGGTGGTCTAGTGCACTAAGTAACTCGGCTGCTGACCCGCAGGTCGCGGGATTGAATCCCGGCTGCGGCGGCTGCATTTCTGATGGAGGCGGAAATGATGTATACCCGTGTGCTCAGATTTGGTTGCACGTTAAAGAACACCAGGTGTTCAAAATTTCTGGAGCCCTCTACTACGGCGTCTCTCATAATCATATGCCGGTTTTGGGACGTCGGACCCCACATATCAACCAATCAATGAATGAATGAATCAATGAGTGAATGAATGAATGAATGAATGAATGAATGAATCAATCAATCAATCAACCTACTTATCTATGAAACAATCAATCAATGAATCAAGCAACGAATCAATCAATCAATAAATCAATCAATCAAAATTTTCGCACTTTTCTCGTTCCCATGCCTATTGTGGTACTAAGAGTGGTGTTCTCGGTATTGTCAGCGTCTAATTTTACTAATAACCTAAAAACCCACTTCAGCGTTCCTTTAAAAAGAAACAAATGTACAACTGAGTAAAGATACAAGGCAGAATTTGCGCCTGTCTTTCTATATCATGAATAAAAGAGGGAATAGAGGGCAACTGCTTCTTTTTCCATTGTGCACACACTTAAGGCCTGACCACACATACAAGTTGTAGCGCCTCAGTGCATGGCTGTTTGATGCGGCACTGTGGTATTTCAGAATGGGCATAGAGGGCGCTCCACTTCGTCATGATGATGATGACGATGATGATTTGAAGTCCTGCGCCCACTCCCCTATAGGAAGTTAAAGCAACGCATGGGGGTGCTGTGACTGTGGACAGGCAGCGCCATCCCTAGTAGAAAAGTAGAAATCGAGGATGTAGATTGCGCGTTTTCCCTTCCCGCCAACGCACTGCACCTCGCTTACGTGCTCATGCAGAGAGTGCGCGGTGCGTTTGAGTGTACCGCTTGCAGTGCGGCTTCATAAAGATCTCCGAGCTGGACAAGCACTTCCGAGAAGAGAATCTAACGAAAGAAGCAAAGCTCGTTAGTCAAGTTTATGATGTGGAGCAGACGACGGAAGACGAGGACGCCCGAGTCACTGTGAAATGAATTTCTCGGGTCCGTGACAATACCGTGTATGACGTATGCTTCGAGGTAACTCTCATTCTGCCGACATGAAGCCGGGTACTCTGTTGATGTGCTTGATTGACGTTTATGAAAATGATATAATTGCTGTTTTGATGTGGCATCTGGAAGTAGCAGCTTTGTACTGTCATGTCTAAACATTTGCGGTGTGCTAAAAAATAAATAACGTCTAAAAGTATACGGCTATGACATTATAATGTTCGAGAAGTTTAGAGACATGTCTTCCGTACAGCGGGAGCATGACCCGCTGATTTCTCCACGAAGCATTACGCCGAGCTTTAACCGCAGCGAGTCAAATTAAAGTGCTCGCCTCGTTTCTTTTTTGTTAGGCTTTCGTGTCATGCTTGCTCTATTTTTCACGAACACGGCTGTGTTTACCGGCTGTGACTCTCTAGAGAACTGATGCAGCTTTACACGTGGAGAGCGTCCCATGGTGTTGCTTGTATTGTTGTGCCAGCCCACAACACAACAATACTTCGCACCTCGCCGACGCTTCCCTTGAGGCCACTTCTTCCATCGCGGAAAGGCAACTTCGCGCAGCGAGCGTCTCGTTTTAGCGCGCCAAGCTGACGAGACGACGCCGACGTTCTCCGCACCGGTGGTGGTGGTAGTGGTTAGAATGAAGAGGAAAAAGGCACCTAATTTCTATCTGCCTTCAGGCGACACGGCGCAGTGCCTTATAGGGGTGGGGGGAGAAGGGATAAAAAGAATAGAAGGAAAATAGACGGAGAAGAAGACAGCCAACGAGAGAAAAAAGAAGGAGATAGGAAAGTGGGGATCCGGTCGAAGCAGTCCAAGGGCGGGGTGCCACAATGCGAGAGCTGCACGGCGTCAGGAGACCGCGGAGGGCGAACCAGTCGGCGGGAGCTACGCTGATGTCGGAGATCGCGAGGGCACAACCGTCCAGCTTGAAATCCTGCGAGCGAATTCCCCGCACCGGCTCCAAAACGCGTTACGCGCATGTCACACAATTGACTCTCCAGCGCCCTCTCCTGCGCCTCTCCTCAAGTTTTCCGAAGCTCGCCGCCAGGGCCAGGCACGGCGTTGCCGTTGCTACGCAAACTCAAGCTTCGGTTTCTTATAGGAGCGTGGCACCATGTCAAAAAAAATTGCCCGCAGCTTCCCTCGGGGGAACACTGAGGAGGATGCGGAGCATATAATTGGTTAACGGGGTGTTAAAGTGCGACTTACTTGGGTCGATGGCTAAATTGGTTAACGTGGTTGTGAAATGGGGTGTTTAATTGCGACTTACTTGGGTCGATGGCTAAATTGGTTAACGTGGTTGTAGGAGGGGGTGTTAAATGAGTGAACACGTACACACGTATGCGAAAGGGCGGCGCTGGTCGAAGGGACGTCGATCATTGTGTTTGTGGATTCGTTGGAATTCATTTCACCGCGACCTTGGACGTCGACGCGCCGTACAAACCAACCGACGAGCGGCAACTGAGCGAGCGAGCGCCGACCTTGAGTATATATACAGCACGACGGCGCATGCACTGTCAGCTGTTGAATGTTCTCGAAGCGCGACACCACATGCGCGTCCACTGGAGAATCAGGAGAATTGTAGATGTCGAACGCGGTGTGTAGAGGAGGAAGGGTGCACAGATGGTGGAGGAGTGAAGCGCGCGCGGTGTGTAGAGGAGGAAGGGATGCACAGATGGTGGAAGAGTGGGCGACGGCGCGACGGCGCATGCGCGCGCGTCAGCTGTCGAATGTTCGAGAAGCGGTGTGGACGGCGCGGACGGCGCGGACGGCGCAGTACAAGGCGCGAGTATAAGATGCTCCGCATCTAAAAGCCACGAGCTGACGCGCTTCAACGCGCTCGTATGGGTCTCGGAAGCTTACGTTATGGCGTTAGTTCATGACCCCTGCGTACCAACCCTGCGAAAGAAGCAAGTAGCAGTGGAGGAAAATGTCAAAGTTGAATTTGTGAGCTGATTTGTGTATTTCACTTTCACTCACCAGGCAGGAGCAAGTGACGCCTTGCACGACTCGGGCCCAAACGATGTTGCTGGACATGACTCCAACAAGAACGGCTCGTCACTCAGGCACAAGACACGGAGAGGGACTGGCCACGATGTGTCCAGACCCTGCAGGCGATGATAGTGACATCGTGATTAACGTTGACAACTACGCACAAGGGTGGACCTATGAAAGATCAATGTTATTCCAGAGTGATTCATTTTAAAATTGGGTAATTGCACTAATAAAAGGCACAAGCAATACAAGCCATTTTTAAAACAGCGATACCGAATGAACAAATGTTTAATGGTGAATATGCACGAGGAATCGATATGAGATGTGACATTACCAGCGAGATCGATGGAATTTGCAGATACAGATGCTTTAAAAGCCACGATAGAAGCCAAATAAGCAGCGGCGTTGGAGAGTAAAAAACAGTCAGCGAATATGGAATAATCTGACCTCCATACCTTTTGTTTTTCTAAAGAAGAAACGCCGGCTTTTCAGTTAGTATCGGCTTTCAATAGGTTTTAATTTGTTCTCAGAATGCAGACAATGTTGAGGGAGATTGATGTGTGCAAAATTTTAAGGAGATTGCCAGAATTAAAGTGCTCGGAATATTGTACTTTTAAACTTAGGTGCTTCTTTACAAACTCTGGCACTTCAAAAAATCAGAAATGCATGGTTTAGTTGACAAAAAGAAAAAGAAAATCGAAGTCCTTCCATTATATACTGTAAAGATAAAAGCCATTTAAGATGCAGATAAATTGACCTGTTATGGTGAGTATCAATGTAATGAAAGTACAGAAGATCAATAATCGAGTATATTGAGCATATAAAGAGACGTACACTGTAACAACCCAGTGTTTTTTTTTTCCTGTGTGCATGACGCATATTACCGCCCTAATGGTGCCCTATATATATGATGGTCTCAAACCCAAATCCTCTTGTCCACACGAAACTTCATTGTTTCAAAAGTTACAAAGTTGCGCCACTCGCTTGTCACGCAAGTGGTCTTGTCTTGGATACAACATTATTGAGATCATTCTGCAATGAGCGTGAAATACCATGTCTTCGTGGGAACTTTTTACGCCATGTCCACTTTCTCGACGCAAGAAGGGTGAATATATTGAGTTAACAGGTTCACCGAAAGATCATATTTCATCCACTTTGCAAGAAACGAACAAGGGCGAAGGAAAGAGCGAACATGAACGAGCGCAGTCTGACTTGCGGGTGATGTGTTCTTTGACGAGATCGCGCATATCATATTGGGTATTTGAGCAGATGTATCTTCAAAAGGTAAGCCAGTCGTTAGATTACGTTTTTCCGAGTGTACTCTGGCAAGGCACTGTTTGCTGTCGCCAATTCTGCGACTCCGACGAACACAGCTACGTACATATTCCGTGTTTCGGAGACACGAGTGCGATGTATTGAAACGTGGCGTACAAATTCAGTTCCTCTTGAATGTGTCAAATGCGTCGTTGCGCGTCGATCTTCAGACTCTGAAGCACGATCTTTATGGAAGAGCTGCGAATACAGGAAGAGAACGTGCTACGTTCATTCTGTTCATTAAAATGGCTGACGTCGCACAGGCGCCCGCGAAATGCACTGTGAATAACACAGCGCTCTCACAGGAAAGGCACAGGCACAAGGGCATATGTATCAGCCAAATCTGGCAGCGGTCCCGCAATACTGAACCCCGAATCTGTGAAATTTCTGCGAGATCAAACAGAACCTTGCCTGTGCTTTTTTCTTTGTGCTTGTTTGTTTCGTGCTAAGTGGGTGAAAGATGAATTCGTTCCAACTAGGTCGTCTAGCATATTCGCACCGAAAACTGCTGCGTCACCTCTATTTCGTCAACAGACGCAATCCGCCAGAACATAGCCCTACACGTCTGCATTCTAAAAGGCCACAGATGATTTTGTCATCATGAGATAGAAGTTAAAAGCGTGACCTACTCGATATCACGCACCGCTTGGAAAAACAAAAGCGAAGGACCAGAAAGACTAACGGATCGCCATTGCACCCGACACATTGAAAAAGCGTTGGAAATCACGACGTCACTGAAGCTGATATAAATGTAATCTATATCAGTGACAGGAAGAGAGTAAGCGTGAATTCTTCAATAAATGTGATTTGTCGGGCAAAATTAGAGAGGAGCAGAGCATTAACAGACCTGCGATCGTTATTGTTGTTGTTGTTGTTGTTTTCCTTGTGCAAATGGCTCGTACCCAAAGATGGGGATTGGCCGATTATAAGGTGAATTTGCCCTAAACTTTCAGCATTGCCTACAATTTTTTTTGTAACTTAATTTTGATTTGAAATACCGGTATCAAGTTTGCAGAAAAAAAGAACAAAAATAGTGAGACAGCAATTTAGCAAGAGAATCGTTTAGTCGCAGTGATGTATTCTTGAACGGCGAATAAAACATCCCTGTGGCTGAAACCCAGTGTAGAGGACCCAAATGAAAGCAGATCAGGTTGTGATAGTTGCAAGCCCAGTCTTTGAAGAGGTGGTGTTAGTATGCTTTGCCTGAATAAATTGAAACAGCGACAATGTAATAAAAAATGACTGATCGTTTCCTCTTGATTACAGTAAATGCACATAGGGGAATTCAATATGCCTGATCTATGCAAGTAAAAATTGAGGGAGGTAACGCGGCAACGAAATTTCGTGATGACTACTTCCATCATCCTTGAATTAGTCAGTTCACTGCGCCAGGGAAATAACAAGTGTTTGTACTCTGGAGAAGCTGTCAGTGCAGGGTCAGATAGATTTTGCCTGATTTTAAGTGTGCGAAATCGCACACTTAAATAGGAATAATTGGTGTCGAAAGGGATGCCTTCGCAAGAGAATCAGCTATTTCGTTGAACAACAAACCTTTGTGCCCTGGTGTCCAGATTAAATGAATACTTTGGAGATGACAGGGGATCAACGATTTAAAAAGTTTCACTGTAGGTGAGTGACCAGATGCGGACAGAGAAGAGCACACTGATAATGAATCAGTTATGACAGCTACGACTGGAATGGAAATATTTACCTTTCGCAAAGCTAACATTATTGCCATGAATTCAGCCAGAAAGACAGGAAGAAAGTCCGGTAAGCGAAGTGAAAATGACCAATCAAGTACGGGGCAATATATTCCAACGCCTGATTTTTCATGTGATTGAGATGCGTCCGTTGCTATAATGACATTTGTTGGCAGAGTACTTAAATGGTCCTGCAATAAACCATTTAAAATGCCTGTAGGTAATAGCTTAGCGTGAGTTGGGAAGATATCATGGTAAACAATTTCTGGTGAATTTTGTTGCTCAGTTAAAGGAATCAGATCACGAACGTGTACATTTAGGGGCTCAAGTAACGATTGAACAAATACTATTTGTGGTTTGGTAAATCTGGGCCAATGCACGGAGAAGAATAGGTCAGGATTGGAAATAAAAATAATTTGTTCAGTGTTAAACGGTGCTTCATATAGTCGTAAAAAGGTCTGCACAGTAAGAATATTAAAGCGACATAATAAGGTTGGTATTCGTGCTTCAAGGTATAACACTGCATTTGCAGTATACTTTGGAAGTCCTAAGCAGAGCCGTAAAGCCTCTCTTTCCAACAGAACGAGCAGCCGAAGTTTGTAGGCTGGCGCACCAGAAAAAAGAATGCAGCCAAACTCCAACACAGGTCGAACATACATTTTATATATAATCAAAAGTGCCTTTCTTCTCATACCTGATCTACAATTGCTCAGCCTCCGCAATACGCCCATCGCACGTACTGCTTTTGTCGCGATGTATTCAATGTGAGGGCGCCAATTCAGATGTTCATTATACATAACTCCAAGATATTTCAATGATTGTACTTGTGGGATATCTTGAAGCTTGTAATTAATAGATATGTGAACGGGATCTTTGATTGGAAAAACGAGAATAGCACATTTACCGGTATTCAGGTTCAACATCAATCCATCCAGCCAATGTTCTATTTTATTAAGATATGCTTGCAAGATAGTGTAGAGACAGTGGAAGTCATGTGCCATAGCAAAAAAAGCAATGTCATCGGCATAAACATAGGTTTTCACATCTGGATGAACGGGGATGGTACTAAGCAATATGTTGAATAAAACCGGGGAAAGTACTGACCCCTGAGGTACACCTCTGGTTTGCTTGTGCTTACAGGAAGAGAAACCGCCTTGATAACAATAGAATTCTCTTCTACTTAAAAATTCCGTCACCCATGCTACTATATAAGGTGGAAGTCCATGACTCCATAACTGATTAGTCAAGATAGAATACTCTACACTATCATATGCTTTACATATGTCTAACGTTACTAAAGCCGCAAAGTGCTTTTTGTAACGGGCAATATGTTACCTGCGGTCGCCCACGAAAAGTCGCTTCTTCTTCTGCCAGCGTTTGCTAAGAAGATGATGATGATACTAGCGGGATGGTTGGCACAGCAACTCAGAGAGATCACCCTGAAGTCAAGCGCATTGTAACCTGATTTTTTTCAAAGTGCTAATATAATAAAGAGGTAATTATAATAAACTCAAGTTTCAGCGTAGATATTGTTATGCAGCTTCCAAATGACTAAAGATAACTTTGCTTGGACGACATGTTATAAAATTATCAGCGGTTGATGCAAAGAATGCAATAAGACGGAGCTTCTCCACATGAACTTCTCCACGGCACTGTTAACTTCCCGTTCAATTGTTCCTGTACCCGCTCAAAAGCCGTGGATGACAAGTACGTAGAGTGTCAATTTTTATGAAAGGGAAACGGCAGCACGTGGCCTGCGCGCTCTGGCGGCTTCTGGCAGCGCGTTCAAGCGGGAGCGAGAGTAACCACAGTCTGTTTCCGCGTCATCTCGCGGCGAGCAAAACAAACTTCCGTTGCTGATATAGAACGGCAATATTGCAAACCGTCCCCCTTCAAGGCAATTTCCGGCTCTCACGCAATCGCCTTAAGAGGAAGGGGGTTGCAATCTTCCTGCTGGTACCATATCAGCAACAAGTTGTTCTGCTCGCCGCGAGATGACGCGAGGAGAGACTGTGGTTGCTCTCATTTCCGCTTGAACGCGCTGCCTGCAGCAGCCGGAGCACGCAAGCCACGCGTTCCCGTGTTCCCTTTCATAAAAATTGACACCCTAGAGTCGAAAGAACTGACAGAACAAGCTGCCGGATTATAGTTCAGCAAGGAAAGCCTCGGTTGTTTCAGCCTCGTTACAAATAGAAGTATGTAGGAGAGACAACCTGGTTACCGATGTTCATGCCTAAATTCAGATGAACTTACCTAATGACTCGCTTTTCATACTCATCTGACATGTTTACAGAAGTAACGTATGAGAAACTTGGCAAAATGGTATAAAGGATTACGTCAGGACATGCGTGGCAGTCCCACTTTGTGTATTATTTGCGAACTGATTGTACTCAATTCAAATCACTTTACCTAGAAATAGAAAACCAATATGCAGATAAATGATTGTTTGACAGTATCAAATAAGCAAGTTAACGATCAGTGCATGTTTCATTCTTAATATCAAATCATGCGCTTCCATTTCCTGGTAGTCATAACCTCATTGGTTTTAGCATAATCGTCCACTACTTTTTCTAAACACACCTAGTACTCTATATTGTTACCATTTCAAAGCGAACTGCGGCGACATTGAGCGTCTATCTATCTATCTATCTATCTATCTATCTATCTATCTATCTATCTATCTATCTATCTATCTATCTATCTATCTATCTATCTATCTATCTATCTATCTATCTATCTATCTATCTATCTATCTATCTATCTATCTATCTATCTATCTATCTATCTATCTATCTATCTATCTATCTATCTATCTATCTATCTATCTATCTATCTATCTATCTATCTATCTATCTATCTATCTATCTTTCTATCTATCTATCTATCTATCTATCTATCCGCCAACAACTTTTAGCTCACCTGGCCGTTTCGATAATGGTATCAATACTGAACTTGTTATGGCATGACATGACTAGATGACGAGAAGAAGTCACTAATCGTAACATGAAAATCATGACATGTATGTCATGAATGTGATGATTTACATTTCATGCTCTTGTGGTCGTTTCGTTCACATGACATGTTGCAAAACTGGTATGGTATGACATGACTGCATGGCGAGCACTAACGACTGACCCTAACATGAAAGTTATGAAATACGTGTCATGTAACAACCTGACTACATGTCATACTCGTGATGGGCTCACGGCCGTTTAGCTAACTTCGCATATACCAAATTTGGTATTACGGGACGTGAATGGATGACGAAGGTATGAGACTGGTGCAAAGATGATAATCATGAGGTGCGTGTCATGTAAAAACATGACCACATGCCACGCCTATGATGCCTCGCTGACATTTCACTAGCTTCGGATATACCAAATTCGTATTACGAGGCATGGACGGATGACGAAGGTATGTGAGTGGTGCAAACGTGAAAATCATCATATGCGTGTCATTTAAAACATGACTACATGCCACGCTTATGATGCGCTCGCGGCCACTTCTCTAGCTTCGTATTCACCAATTTGGTATTACGGGACGTGAATGAAGACGAAGGTATGTGACTGGTGCAAGGATAATAATCATGAGATGCGTGTACTGTAAAAACATGGCTACATGCGACGCTTATGACGCGCTCGCGGCCGTTTCGCTAGCTCCACATATACCAAATTCGGTATTGCATATGACGAGAACGAACGTCGAAGGTAAATAACACGTCCAAATGTGGTAATCATGATATGTGCGTCATGTTAAACATCACTATCTGCTACGCTCATAGTGCGCCCACGGTTGTTTCGATAGCTTCACACATACCAATTTTGGTGTTAACGTGACGTAAATGGATGACGAAGGTATATTACTGGTGCAAACATGATAATAAACACACCTGTGTCATATAACAGCATGATTGCATTCCACGCTCATAGCACACTGACGGCCGTTTCACTAGCTTCACATATACCAAATTTGGTATTACGTGACGTGAATAGATGACGAAGGTAACTGGCACGTCCAAACATGATAATCATGATATAGAATTCAAGTGAGGCATCATTTACCTCTACCTCCTAACGTTGTGCTAATTTAAAGTGGCATATAAACCTTCCTCATTCGCGCTTCGCATACCATCGATCCCCACTGTACGTGAGATCTTCTCATTTTTTCTAAACACATGTGATCTTAATAAATTCACCATAGACGAAACCCTGTGGTGCTACATCAAACGTGAAATTAGACCATTGGTTTATTTCTAACAAAATCCAAAGACACCTTCGTCTAACACGTTATACCACTGGTTTTTCGAGGTGAAAGCTTCAGATGCCTCATGAGACACGGAATTGGAACATCAACATCGGCATCCTGCGCCGACTAACGTTGGCGTCGACGGCGTCAGCGTCCCATGGCGTCGGGTTCGTGAAAAAGATCATCACGCGAAGACGTCATCATATGACATGGCGATAATGTCACAGGACAGCTAAAATGTTGGACGTCATAGTGGTGCCACTTTCATGCCACGTGACGTAACTTTTCACAATCGTGACGTAACTTTTCACGTGACGACGTCAAAACAGGGGTATTTCCGCGGAGACAGTGATATCACAAGCAGGTCGGTCTGTTTTTTAATAGAATGCACCTTTACATAGACCTTCAAGCTCATGCCCAACTATCGCCGTCTTTTTTGCCGTAAGCACGTGACAATATGACGTTTCAGATTGGTCGATGGTTGTTCATTCGCGGAGGCAATGGAAAAATCAGGTGAGGTGACTCCGATCTTGGAGGTCGTGTGAAGCCACGTAACCAAAAGTAAAAATATTTCAAAGGATAACTGGGGCAGCACGAATGCAATTGTGTGAAAACAAAGGAAATGGTTGATTTCCAGTCGTCAATTATTATACGCCTTAGACTGGTATGTCTCCTTCTCCCCTTTGCTCATTATGTAACAAGGGTGGAGCAATGGAGTGGCTCTGAATCAAACTAGATCGGATTTCGTTATTTCTAGTACTCCCTCCTTGGGAGCCTCCTCAGTAGATCGTTGTCACCGGGATATCAGTTCCGCTCTAGAAAGATTCCTAATCAAACCAGTTTGGTCTTGATTGCAACGCTCTAAATTAGATACATTCCTTTCTTCTAACCATCCTATAATGCATTATATGTACAAATAATATGTGATTCCTTCTATCTAATTATTCGTTTCTTGGTCAATCCTCCAGAGTAGGTGTGTGCCATACATGCAGACGATCGTTATCGTCATCACTATCAGCATCATCATCGTCGTAAGTGAATGTATGAAGGGCCATTTGGTTTTTTTATAAGTGAGCTTTAGTTGAAGTAACAGTGATCGAGTCATTAGCACACTCTTTCAATTTGATGTTTATGCAGCTTTTACTTGTTTTTTTTTCTATGTAACGTAATTCCACCTTTGGATTGTGAAGGAGGTGGTGCGTGTAACTCACAGCTCTCCCACAGTGAAGTAAATAGATTGCGCTAAATCATCAATCATTTCGAAACACAGATGGTGTGTTGAATAAAGTGCTTTATCTATAAAGAACATGCCAAATATGGGCGTATTAAAACAATCATTTTGTTGGAGCGATGATGAAAACATTCCATTGATTGATAATAACAATTTTGTTTGTCGCACTTGCGTCCTCTGGCGTTTGGTGAGAGCACTAGTTTATTACGTAGTCGTGACGTACTTCCCGAGGCAAGGTTTCGCTGAGTGTCTGCTCTTAACTTTTTTCTTTCGCTGTGTCACTACCCTGCACGCCCTACTTAAATGTTCCGTGTGAAATCTTACAGGAAAAATATGGACTTCGCACAGTTTCCTTATGAGTTACACGGAAAAAAATCTGGGTTTTTATGGAAACATAGGGAAGTTGTATGGCACATACGTAAAATGTTTTAAGGAAAATATAGAGGGATACGGAAATCGTGTAGTATATACGGAAAGTTCCTTGAAGAAGATATGGAAGGATACGGAAGTCATGTCGTATATACGAAAAGTTTCTTACGCAAAAAACGAAAAAATGTGAAAATATGTAAAGCTTTACGAAGTATACGGAAACTGTGGCGTGGGAGGAATTCCACAACCTTATTCGCAGTATAGCATTCATAAGGCAGACACACGAAACACCAAAAGACAGTACAGCTAATAGATTGGGCAGCTTTCCACACAACAGACAACTTCAATTTTCATTAAACTCCCCCATCATACTCTGAATGGGCTGGCATTCTACTGGAACTTAAGGAGGAGGTTACCAAAACAATCTTTTAACACTCTCAACCCCAGCAATTGATGATCATCTTTTGAATTTTTCGGGGATGCCAGGCGTCAACTCACAATTCTGAACACAGCGGAAAAAATCGCCTACTTATGACACGTATTGCCACCTTCACCACTAAACCAGAAAAACACGCAATCGCAATCGCTAAAAAAATGGTTTTCTGAATGCGTCTCTCTTACGAGATCTCTTCATAGCAAATCTGCCTAGAATCTCCTGCACCACCTCATTGGCCAGGATTCTACTAGAGGTGCGACCTAAATAACCTTTCAGAGGGTTATACATGGCTTTCCCGGCAACAACACGAACCTTATCTGTGACGTATACAGTCAAAGTACGTCACCACCACATCGGATAACGCACCCATTCCTCTGTATGATGGACCCGAGAACCCGGAACTTTCAAAAGCGTTCCAGGTCGACGATGTTAAAGTGGCGAAACATAGCATAAGGAGAGGCACCGCCCCTCGACCCGATCATGTATCCATAGGGCTCCTCTCTAACAAAAGCGATGACATGACTGAATTGCTAGTAGTCAAAATGAACCTCTACTAGGACGCCGGAGCGCTGCTAAAGAGTGTAAATCGGCCGAGCTTACTTTCATATCGAACTCCGACAAAGCATTCAACATTGACAAGCTACGTCCCATATCCCTCACGTCATGCGCTGGCAAGGGGAAGCAGAAGACCATGCAAATGGGGCTAACCAAATATCTTGATCACAGCCGCCTGCCTAATGCAATGTGCGGCTTTCGTCCCCATCTGCCGGGGCTGGACATCCTGATTGAACTAAAACATGAGATTGTCAACCTACCGAGTGGAACCACTCAAGTATAAAGGGTCATTTTTGCAATAAATTTGAAGAGTGTCTTTGGAAACGATCGGTGCTTCACCATCTTGGAAAACTTACGTCAACTCAAGTGCGGTGCAAAATTATACGCATATGAGCGGGACTTCCTTGCACTGACAGTTGAGTCACTATCTTCATAGGGGACCTTAAATCACAGCCCATCGCTTGGGTGATTTCGGTCTTACCGAAAGAGCTGTCCTTAGCCCTCTCCTCTTCAATATCGCCCTAATGTGCATCTCACAGGCCCTATATAAAATTTGGAAAGTACGCCATGCCATCTGTGTTAATGACGTCACAATCTAGAGCGCTGATATGGCAACCTGTGTCAGAAAAAAAGCCCTCTAACAGGTTGCCTCCGTTGTAAAAAAAAAAGAGTGCGCAGGTGTTGTATGGAGTTCTCGCCCATAATATTCGAAATCCTTGTGATGTATAAATAAGGCATCTGACACTGCATTTCTGAACTTAAAACGAAATGTAAACCAAAGTAAATAGGTTAAAGCCACACGAATACTTGCGGCTCACTTCAACAATCGGGGCAACTCATTTGCAACACTTAAAATATGAACGTTCTGTCTACAGACTATTCATCTGATTAGTCGTGTAGCTAAGTGACCACGAGGGATGAAAGAACACGACATAATGCGACTCATTCAGGCATTTGTTATGAGTCGCATAACCTATAGTTTTTCTTACCTGAGGATCTTGAAAGTAGATGAGAACTAAATAGACAGTCATACGTGTGACTCTGAAGAAAGTTGTGAACCTTCCCCCGCGGCCCAGTCATGGAGCGTCTGCTTCAAATGGGCCTCCCCAATAAGGCATCTGAACTAATCCAAGCACATCACACGATGCGCCTGACCATCGCTAAAACGGGATGAAAAACACTATCCGAACTTGGCATCGAAGCTCCTATATAAAGAGGGCGAACAACGTATCCTACATGAATAGAGGCCGAAATTTATCGCCAAACCACTACCATGCAACGTGCATCCACAGTTCTACGAACATTAACGTAGGACATGGGCCAAAGCTCATGAGATGTACTCCAACACTGAGGGTGCCTTCTTTATCGATACAGCTGGGCAGTGAACGGCAAATACACGGCAAGCGTCATTAATCAAGGAAAATAGATCAATTGTATACCAGCCCAGGACACAGGCACAATTAGCATGTAAGAAGCAGAATTTGCCCTCGCCCTACGAATCCATGGTTTCACCTTCATTACAACAGGTTCGCAAGCAGCCTACTAAAATTTCTGTAAAAAAAAAGGCCAAACTGGGCCCGATGGATACCGAATTTTTACACGGCTATTGGCCCCACGTTCAGAGGGTGAATGAAAACAGCTAATATGGATACCCGGCCCCTGCGGGCTCAGAGGCAATGAGCTCGCTGATGCCTCGGCCCGAGAATTACTCTTCCATACCTACGACGCCGGCACAAGGCACCCACCACCACGGCTCTGCGTATGAACCACTTCCGGCACACATGCAGAAATTCTGCGACGCCAAACAATCGAAGGACAGAAACTACCGCCCCGGTGTCAAACCTCAGTAAGGAATCACAGGTAGTGTGGCGTCGCCTACAGGCCCTGTCTTACCCCAATCGATGCTCGCTGTCCAAATATAGATCCCGACACACACGCATGCAGTGCAGGTTATGCACTAATAAAACAGCCACCCTGTAGCACGTGGTAAGGAAATGTCCTTATATTCTTCTTTCGCAACCCAGGACAGAACACAACATGAAAGGATGAGAATCACCTATGTCCAGCTCGGATTCGAACACGCAAAAGGTCGTCGTAAAACGTGCGACGACAGCGGCCCACGCCAATGGGATGCCAGACAAAGGATCCCACTTTCCACTCTACTCGCGCAGCAAAACTAACAAACGTTTTATTCTTTCTCTCTCTGGTATAGTGTGAAGTGGTGAACGCTACGCGCACAGATATTTTATTCCCTGTGGCAAGGTTGAGGCATTCACGCAGTACCGAGGCTGGCCTCGATATAAAGAAGGCAATTAGCACAGCGAATGATTATGCTATCACCTTTTGCTCTGAATTAGAAGTAAAGCTGAAGCTTCCTCGCAGTTTTCTTTTCGTTTGTACTTACCCTAAATAAATACCTAAGAAAAGGTAACTGTTAGATTTACTGAATATTTTTGCCAGAGTGAAGTGTCAAGAGAAAAATTACACGCAAGTCGGAAAGTTTGATTAGAGTGCTGCTGCTCTACGCAAGCTGTATAGCATTTTCTTTTCCTTAAGGCCGTTAAAAGTTCTTGTTACATGCGAAAAAAAAAACGACAATTTTGACAAGCACGTCTGCCTCGCT
Source organism: Rhipicephalus annulatus (assembly GCA_013436015.1). Taxonomy (NCBI): domain Eukaryota; kingdom Metazoa; phylum Arthropoda; class Arachnida; order Ixodida; family Ixodidae; genus Rhipicephalus; species Rhipicephalus annulatus. The sequence goes on from WOVY01009432.1 coordinate 77,814, forward strand.
AGAATAGTGAATATGGTGTTTGGCTGCTGACCGAAAGGTCACGGGTTCATTCTCGCTCGCGGAGGTCGCATTTCGATGGGGGCGAAAAGGTCAATGCCAGTCTACTTAGCGATGTCAGTGCAGGTCAAAGAACACGAGATAGGCAAAATTTCCGGAACCGTCAACTACGGCGTCTGTTATATTTCAGTCGAATTTCTGGAATAATAATAATAATAATAATAATAATAATAATAATAATAATAATAATAATAATAATAATAATAATAATAATAATAATAATAATAATAATAATAATAATAATAATAATAATAATAATAATAATAATAATAATAATAATAATAATAATAATATATTATTACTATTATTATTTACCTGCTCTTAGAATTCAGTCAGTTGCCCTTAATGACCAGCGGTTACCATACCTATGTGCTACATTCCCAGCCCACGTCCATTTCTTTTTCATTTCAACTATGATACCCGTAATCTCCGTTTCTTTACTTGCCCACTCTGTTTTTAAGGGGCTATTATAATTTCATTTCCATCACTTGCTGCGTCTTCCTATATTTAAGTTGAACCGTCTTTGTGCGCCTCCAGGTTTCTGCTTCTTAGGTAAGTACCGGTAAGGCGCAGCTGTGATGTAGCTTTCTAATTAGAGATATTGGTAGACTACCATTCACGATTTGAGAATGCTTGCCAAATCCACTCCACCTCATCCTTATTCCTGTAGTTATTTCACTAATATGGTTCGGCTCCACATTAATTACCTGTCCTTAGTAGACAAACGTGGCGAGACACAGGGATGTGGTACAGAAGGTGAGTAAATCCGACTACGGATATGTGGCAGTACTTTCCACTATACCTCGCCTAATTGGTTATCCCAGTACCTGCCACTACGGCCAGTATTACTCCCGCCACTCCTCCTGCTTCATACACACTTTATTCCCACTGAATTTACACTTCCTTCAACACCACTGCACGCCACCTGCTTTGTGCTTCATCAACGCCGACCAAGTGGAGCAGGCTACATTAAAGGCGATAATACTTGGGATACTTCCACGCAAAAGTTTTGCATTAAAAAATAATATTCAATCATGGCACGGAACAAATAGTAAGAAGTTGTGTCCAAATATCATTTACAGTATTCAACATGCACAAATGAATGATCAAAAAAGTACATGAAACGGTGATACAAAACCATTCAGTTCCACGAGAAGTCTTAAACACGGGCTACTATGGACTGACATCTCACACTACACACAATTTATATGGCGATTTATATACAAAATATACGTAAGCTCACGAAAATGCAAGTTTATATGCATATCAGACGTTATAGCGCAAGCTACTTACATAAATGCATAGTGATGGCATGACAGTTTTGTATACAACCTTGAGATACCAGGGCCCCCAGAAAAGTAAATATGGTACGTACACATTAAATACATGTGGCAACTATGGCATGATGGCACGGCTGCGATAACCAGGCCAGGTGAAGACGCAGCCGCACCCATCCATCGACCACCGACAAGAACGGCGTGATCACTGCCATGAAAACTGCTCTTCCCCGAGGAAGAACGATTCCTCCGACAAGAAGGACAGAAGTTCCGAGTACAATTGTTCAATCAAGTGCCCTTCACCGTACCATTTCAAGATAGTGGGAGGCCTCGAACTTATGAATCATTAAGTATGGAAAACAGGAATGGTTCGAGACTAAGCTCGAAAAGCACTGGAGATAGAGGACACCCATGGCGCGCTCGGCGCATAACAAGATAGAGCACTTTCATAGCCTTCGATAAACAAAGAGTTCTGTATATTTCTCTATGCGCTTCTGAGGAGCTCAACGTAGTTTTGCGAGAAGCCAAACGCCGCTGTTACGCGAAATATGTAGCTGTGCTCGAGGCCATCGAATGCCTTTTCTTCATCAAGGGAAACACGGAGCCCACTTGCTGATCACGCTATCGTTTACGTAAAAATGGCATGCGTAACAAAGGAGACACTGCGCCGCAGAAACTTTTGGTGTCGTTCGACTTGACTGTCTGTCATCCAAAACTATTCAACTACTGGGCTAAAGTTCATCTATTTTCTCAAAGCTCACTAATCTAGGTCTGGTTTCTAAGTTCATACTTCTGCACATTTTCGATTAAAAACCAAATATTTCGCATATCCGAAGAACAATATCAACACGTCAATATTCTGCCTCCTGTTCCTTTATACAATAAAATGTATACATAAGTAATTCTAAGGACCGTATCGTATAATAATCGGCGCTGACAACGCGACGCTATGCACCAAAAGGCGGGCGTTTCCAACGTTTTGCTAAGATGACACGGTTCTGCCACCTACCCGTGGCATTGCATTCTACAAACTTTGGCCTCCGAGATGGCACGTGCCTGCTGCGCGCTCGCTATATCGGAGGTCATCTTCTCGCTTTCCAAGATTACGGCCAGACGGCGCTCATATCTCATGAACGCCTCCAGAATCTCAATCACCACTTTTATCACGTAGAACACGAAATCTTTTATTTACGCTACACAGACGGAAGAATACCATATTTGGACTACATTGGCAGTGGAACACGCAGATACGGGACCATTTTTTTATTTTTTGGGGGGACGCTCCTTAATGTCAACGCTTGCTCATTAGCGTGCGCCGTAGCTATGATGATGATGACGCTGATGACGCTGAAGGTGGCGTGGATCATAATCACGGACAACGACTGGCTCGTGCAATATATGAAGTCTCGATATGCTCTACAATGCATTTTTTACGACAGGAAACAGCCAACAACTACCAAGGGCACGTGCACAGACCTGGATACCACAAAGCTGTAATGGTGAAGAAAAAACAAAATTCACAACTCAGCACAGTCATAAGATTTATGACCAATAAACACTGTACATAAATCTAGAGCACTTTGTCACTCGTTTACATGCGTGAGTGGTGCATGACACGGGTGATTTCAGTAACACCAAACGATCTCACCGCTTCGCCCCCTCAACAGCATCGACTCCGTGGATATGCCCTGTTTTAGTTGGTTTCTCATTTGTTAGCGTCTATTTTACCTACGTCACACACGTGACCGAATTATGTCGACAGAGCATTGATGGGCCTTGGAATAAAGCACTTCCATGCTACAAATTAATCATGGATCTATTGTTATGCTGCAAGCGAAGCTGCAGTCATTGTAGTGATCGTATTGCACTGGTTTAGCCCGTCACTTAATCGAAATCAAGAGCGTTGACTGTTGGACCCTCACGATGGTTTATATCGACATCACTGCTCAGCTGGTAAGTTAAACAGCGTACCCTCTTACTGATGTTAATTCAGGACTTCCCAACCTGCGCCCATAACGGACGTTCACTGCAATGGGTGAAGTGCTATTTACTGGTAAGGCACGTGTGAGGTTAAAAGCTCGGAGCTTCTTATCTTTTTTCAGCTAGCAAGCCTATTCGGCAGTTGACATTGCTTTGAATCTCGGCGAAGGATTGAAGGCCATTTAATAACATGCCGGTGCTCTTGGGGGTGTCGAGTGGCACGAGATTGACGCAAATTCCTAGTGAGATTTGCTCCATAATCAGCAATTGTGTAGGAGCATGATAGTCTTTTCCGACCTGAGACGCCATTACGCACTCCCATGGTAGAGTACCAAGTACTCTAAATTATTACCTACACTGTCTAAACACAGTACAATGTTTTCTTGGTCACTGATATTCTGTATTGAAGACACCGAATTCAATAGTTCATAGTGAAGGAACAAACTGATTGTCCCACGTTTCACGGTTAACAAAACGAAAAAAAAATGCGTATTCGCGCGAACAGTCGTACTGAACGAATCGCACCGATATGCGGGCTTACTACTACCTTTATTATTTTTCGTATCCAGATGAGCAAGAATAGGTAAGTCAGTCGTGCTAGAGCACTGCGCAGTAGGCGGAACCAAAAGCTAAACGCGTAGAAACAACACAGCAAGAGCGTGATTTAGTGCGGAAGCGCGCAGACAGTCACCCAGGACGAGCATCTCTTTCATAGGCATAATGCGCTTCACCCGTTAGTAATAGTAGCGTTGAATGGGCTTCGATGATCGGTTGGGCAGAGAGAAGCATAGATATTAACTGCAGTCAATGCCTCTCACTCGCGGAGAATCCCTTTAAACTGCACACATCGAAGCGCCACTGCGTATATTTGTATACGCACCAACAATCGCCTAGCCACACCATCCATCCATCCATCCATCCATCCATCCATCCATCCATCCATCCATCCATCCATCCATCCATCCATCCATCCACCCATCCATCCATCCGTCCGTCCGTCCGTCCGTCCGTCCGTCCATCCGTCTATCTATCTATCTATCTATCTATCTATCTATCTATCTATCTATCTATCTATCTATCTATCTATCTATCTATCTATCTATCTATCTATCTATCTATCTATCTATCTATCTATCTATCTATCTATCTATCTATCTATCTATCTATCTATCTATCTATCTATCTATCTATCTATCTATCTATCTATCTATCTATCTATCTATCTATCTATCTATCTATCTATCTATCTATCTATCTATCTATCTATCTATCTATCTATCTACCTAAATCTCGGCGCTCTCATGATCATTCTCTTAACTTGGGCTACACCAAGATTAGTATGGGAAGGTAAGATGGTTTGGCAAATAGGACTCGCATGACATGAATAATGTCACAATGTCGTCACGTACGCCAAAAAATACTTTCCGAAAAAAAAGTGGGACATACTCGGGGGCGGGTATGTGCCACTGATATGCGGGTATGTCCATGTTATATCTACCCATGAAGTGCGAGAACACACACTGGTAACTTCAACGCTTGAGCGTTCAAAAAAAAAACTGCCATAGGCAACGTTGACCGGATGAATGCAAACAATAAATTTCAGTGTTCCAGCAAAAATCGACCCGTAGCATTCTGCATGGCGATAAAGCAGGCACGCCAGGCCTAGAATATACTTTTTTAATTTAACCCTTATGATCATGCATTGTCTATCGGGATTGAAGGACTGGCTATTCGATGGTGTAAACATCACATATGTACTCCAATGATACAGCCTTCGTGTCGGGTTGTCGTCAATTGTAGCTATAGGGGCCAATAGCTGTAGTTTATTTGTGTAGCAGTGTTGAGGGCTACCATCCTCGCGCGCACTAGCCGGCGCTTCATACCAACTTACCGCTTTTGGTGTTGCTAATATCCATGTTGCTGTCGGCATCGTTACGCAGCTCTAAACAGCTGCTAATCTAAAACATATGCGGCTGTTTACCGTATGTGTGCGCGTGGATTTGTACATATATTGAGCGCCACTTAATAACGTCTCAGACAATAAAAAAATTGGGGGACCCTTAAGCGTTGAACGCGATAGCCATATTCTGTTCTTAGTGCGTACTTCAAACACTTAGCGTGTTAAATATTTTCGAACTCGCTATGAACCCACAACCTGGCTTTAAGGGTGCAATAGCGTGTGTGCCTTTTGTATTGACTATCTGGCTTTGAACGATGAAGTCACTATAATAATACTATGTTCTGCCGCCCGACGGCAATGTACGCTCGCGCCACGCAATATTACTGCAATATTTCATGTTGTATTGTGAAGCATGTATACGAGGCGCGTGTGTTTGTAAAGCTTGAAAGTTAGTTTCACTGCATTTACGAGCAGATGAAGTTATTTTCACTGTATTCACAAGAACACCCGCTTACCACGCAAACGACCCGGGTTCGACTTCCTCACATACTAAGAATTCAGATCATTTATATTATTTGCATCTTTCTTGATTTTTGGGTCACGCAATGATCATGATTTTTCGCTCACAATCCACTAAGCCGACGTCAACGTGAGAATTTCTGTAAAACGGGCTGTTTAACGATATCGCGTGAAAACATGAAGCAAACATTTACATTCCATCCGCATGCTTCGCATAACATCGATTTTCAAAGTACGTGAGGTCTGCCGAATGTTTCTTGAAATATATGACAATACAAGACATAGTTATCGAAGTATTCCCTGCAAAGGTTGGCGAGGGGAGGCTAAGGCACCCCCCTACGTGACACCCGCCTCTGATCCTTCATTATTGAAATTGTGTATGAACAGTACTGTTTACAAATACGTTAGTAAACGTGAGTGTAAACGTGAATCGAGGTAAGGCTGATAGTGATGCTGCAGATGAGTAGAGAAAGACGACGATTAGCAAAAATAACTGTACCTCACTCAGACTCCGTCATTAAATTATTTCGCGCTTTGGACTCACTCGGGCTAAGACTGACCAACATTTGCCTGAGCCGGGCTCGTTCAGATTCACGCTGACCAAAATATTCTTCAATCAGACGTACTCGGACTCATGGTAGGTAGGTAATAAACTTTATTAGGATCGAACGAGAAATTACTGGCTCGATCTGAGATGTGCGGGGTGCTGACACCGCCTGTAAAGTTGTTTGCGCAGCGTGGTACTCATGTCTCGCGCTGAATTCGCATTTCGAGGTCACAACTATCAAGCGGTAGGTGGCGTTGTGTTCGCCAGCGTTGATCACCACTATCGTCATCATGGTTAGATCGGTAACGCCGATGATGACGCCTCGTGGCAAGCCTCGGTGGTGGCACGAGAGAGTTGAGCGAGCCTCTCTGGCTGGTGGCGTTTGGCGCGAACGGTTGTCTGTCGCAGTGGGACCCCGGTGCACGGCACCACGGGCCATCTGCCGAGGTGCCCTTGTGGGGAGTCAGGCGGTAGTGACACCACCTTGCTTGTCACGCTGTTGAGTGTTGTGTAATATTGTGTAAGGTTCTTTAACATGTGCATCACAATTGATGCTATAATAATTAGGTAGACGATGTCGTCGTTTCGAAGAGTAAATAAATAACTGTTATTCGGTTTGGTATGACCACGTCTGCTGTGTTCGTTTACATCAAGAGCGTGACTCTCGCCACATCGAGACCCCACAGAGTCTAAGAGAGTATGAGTGATCCGACTCAAAGTGAGTTCGCCGACCTGTGGTCGCAAAACACAAGAGCGCTATCAGGACTCGAAAACGTTCAAGTTCCAGCAATCACCGCAGAGGGCGAAAAGATCGACCGGGCGAGTTCCATCGAGATACGCGGAGAGTGGAGCTACTCACTCCTCTTTTAGAGCTCGGTCAGGGTCTCCGAGATAGCGAGCGCGTAGCGTGTTTAGTTGCGCCCTCACGTTGGTTTCTATGTCAAAAGCACTAACTCGCCCAGCAGTCAACTCTTTAGTGTTTTTCTCCGGCCGTTCAGATCGTCGCGGTCCCCAGCAAAACCAACGTGCATCACCTGGTACGCCCTGCTACCGCGATACCAGCTAGACAAAGCTGGTGTATATCGTCCTTATGAAAGATAGTAGTGTAGACTACCATTCTTGATTTGGGAATCGTTGCCGAATGTGCTGCACCCCATCCTTATTCTTCTGGTTATTGCACTGACAAGGTTCACTCTCATATATTTTACTTAAAATCAGCTAAATATTATGACTGCATAGTCTGACACTGATGAGGCCCACAACAGCCAGCCCATACTTGTAAAGTTGGAGACAAGGCTTTCAATGTGGCAAGACAAGACTGCTTTTGTCGCTGGCCCATTACTTCTGTGCGTTTATCGAATAAAGAATTACGGAAGGATATCTAAGAAAGGTATTTATTGAAATATAACTACATGGGTAATATTGAGAACGCGCAGTCTAAAATACCCGCAAACGTGGTAGAACAGTCCCGATCGTTCATTGCACGTAATGATTCAACCACTTTTGAAGGTTTAGCCCATCAGTGAGCGATGAGGATTGTCAATTGCCCCAAAAGTGTATACTGCTACAAATACAGTTCGAATGAGCCGCGACATAGTAGAGATATTGTCCCGAATGAAGTCTGCCTTCCGAAAGACCTACAGGACTGACACCGACAGCACCGGTTCATTGCCTGAGGTCCTGCCACAGGACTCGGCGTGCGGCGCGTAGCAGCTTGAAGTTCTTGTCGGCACAGCTGCAGTTATGGTTGTCATAGTAGACGTCGTCCAATAGGACGCAAGCGTTGGGAAGAGCAGAGACCTTCCGCACCTATAGGAATGCGACGAAAAATTAAAAAGAAAAATAAGAGGCTCTGCGCAATAGCCGGCTGTGCCTTCATGCAAACATGACAAGAGTTTCCATTCAATTGTGCTGTTTTCACGCCCCGGAAGACTAAAGCGGTTGAACGACGCGTGCTGAAATTTCGGTAGACGACTGCAGACTTCGAATATTGTTAATACATAAAAATTCTTGGACATTTACAAAAAAAAACGAATAAACTCGATATGCTCATGGGGCTTGTCGTAGGAAAGGGTACCGGAACTTTTAACAACCTGGTCAATTGTCTGACGCACACCTAAATTGAAGAACACGAGCTTCTAGCATTTTCGCCTCCTTCGACAATGCAACCACTACAGCTGGGATCGAAGACGCAACCTTTGGGTCAGCAGCCGATCCGCATAATCACTGTACCACCAAAGCGCCTTTGTCGAATATTCCATGCCAAATGCATTGTCCAAAAGTCAGTCTGATGCTATGTTGAAACAGTTTGCATAAACGGTTTGCATAGTCTTTTCTAAAGAACACCGCGAAATTCTCAAGAGTGCTTGCAAGTAAAACTCGAAACTATTATGGAAGTACACTGTGGAGTGTAACAGACGTCGAATTATATAGTAATTATCTACGACTCTATAACTGCGTGTAACAGAAGCTTCGAAATATTCATTTCAGAAATGTGCAATAAAACACATTGGCGTTCCGTACTATAAAGCAAGAAATGGTGTTTCTTTACAAAAGGCAATAGCAACTTTTACAGAATGGTTCATGATGCCCATATCAATGCCCCCGCTATTCTCATAAATGAATAAATAATATTGAGTCTTGCAGAAACACAGGCCACCATTTGTGAATTCAAAATATATTCCTGTAAAATTAAAGAATCTTCGTTAAATAACCTCAAATTTGATCACTTTCAGCATCTTAGGGTGCGCTCGACAATAAAATTTGGACAGTGGTTTCTCTCGCGAACAACATGGTACTAAATTTCTACTTGCGGGAATAATAATTCGTGGCATTTATAGTCCCGAAACCACGACATAATCAAGAGAGACGCCACTGTTAAGGGTTCCGGAAATCCCCCCCCCCCTGGGATTCCTTAGCATGCATTTAAATCTAAGTGCAGGTGCCACAAGCATTTTCGCCTCCATCGAAAATTCTGCCAGCGCAATCGGAGTTGGATCCCGCAAACTTTGGATCAGCAGTCGATCATCGTAACCGATTGCCCAGTGCGGCACGTATGTTCGAAGAGAGGACAGGCAATAAAAAGCGCCGTTATGGAAACCTACGTGGGCCAGCGGGGCACCGCCGAACTCACCTTCATCGCAAAATCTTTGTCTCTATCAAAAACGACCAGGGCTGCGTTGGAGTGAACAGTTGTACGAGAGGTCTGCGTGGTCCCGCTCAGCTTTCGCTTGGTTGTAGTCCTGAAAAAGGAAGACCTAACTATGAGAATTATATCTCTGGCATCCTGTCCAAGGCCTTGCGGTGCATTAAATTGATAGGGAGGATGTGAGCCACGGTAACGCTTATTCATCGTTTTGCAATTGCGAACAAGATCATCGCAGAGGGGAGAAAATGAAGAGCGAATCAGCAATGTTTACGTTGTTTTACGAATTCATCGCTATAATGGACCGCCACAAGACTTAACTAGTCTTGCAGCCCGTAGCAGACAAAATTTTTCATAGAAATGCAAATACTGTGTTTATTGCTTTCGCAAAAAAAAACATGCCCGAAACGAGAAAGTCGTCACAATTGAACGTAGTCAACTAACATTAACATTTTATGTTAATGTTAGTGTTAACTAAAACATTAACATTTTATGTTAATGTTTTAGTTCAAGTAAGTAAAATGCAACATGAACAAAGAGCAGTGAAATACTGCCAATGTCAACCTTTTTCGTTTTGAGGTAACAATTGGTGTAGATTGTTGGTAGTTCTGATTGTCGGCAGGGGGTGCACAGGGGCTACTTGGCCCATCATAAGCCGCAGTATCACCTGCACCTGAAGCACTGCGAGTGCAACCCCCTTCCAGGGACGTAGCCAGAAATTTTTTTTTCGAGGGAGGGGGAGAGCAAACCTCCGTGATCTCAGGGAGCCATTCCCTTATATAGTCTTTTTTTCACCTCTCAATGCCATGGCGAAAAAAAAAATTCGGTGAGGGTTGGGGGTGGCACGGGCTTGGTGAGCCACCCCTTGGCTACACTTCTGCCCCTTCGCCCCGTTGCTATGCAACACAAGTTTGCCCCAGTTGAGCTGTCCTCAGTGAGAGGCACTTCTCTCTCATTTTCCTACCTTTTCCTCCTTCCTTCCCGCCTTAACGAGTGAAAAATCATTCATCGTGCTTAAGAGAAAAACCCTCCCGACGCCCATATAGGTAGGTATACAGGAGACACAAACGTACATGAGACTTTGAAAACAGCGCCACTTTTCCTGATGTAAAATGTAGGAAAAGACGCCGTGTACATAAGTATCTCCCTTTAGCTTCTCAGCGTCCACGCTTCTCTCACCTCAGAACAGAACCGCGGCGATTGTGACACTGAAGCGTACACACCATGCAATACTCGTACTTCTTCACGCCGTACGCGCGATCGTCAAGTTGGCGAGCCCCGAGGAACCCCACCGCGGCCAGGCTGAGAGCGATGCAGTGGTTCCCGTAGCTTTCAAGTTTCGCGCTCTTCACTGCCGCTGCGTAGGCGGCCACAGCCTTCGCCTGCGCGAAATCGTAACGCGCTCTCTTTTTGCAGTACTAGTACTATTAGTATAGAGTAGCAATGGTTGCAGCGCTTATAAAGTTATGAGTGGTTGTGTGAAATTATGGTGCATGGTGTGCTGGTAAATCCACAAAAATCTTGTAGAAGGTTTGCACACGCACAAAAAAAATACAAGCACAATGTTCCGTATGGTACAATACCACCTGTATGAATGCGCAGGCAACTGCGTCTGTTCAAGGAACAAGCATGCGCTAAGATATGTGGTACTTAAATTTCCTCACTGTCAAAGATAGGTCACAGCCACGGCGTAAAAATATGGCCATAAGCAACACAACTGTTTCAGAGAAGAGTACGCTCATTTGTTCGAAGTTTCAGGCTTGGTGCGCCTGCTTTGTGATCGAGGAAAGCAGCAATCGATTTTCTCGGACATCTCTCCCAATCTGGTGGTTTTGTAAGGAACTTTCACGTTTGGCTTTCGTGTGCTTACAAATAGGTGACAGTAAGCGTAATACAAACTCTGGGGTACGTTCGTGTTTTTGTTCCTAGTGTATTTTGTTTGTGTCGTCGTCCTTATTAGACTACAAAATTTTATTTTGATCGCCTTATACTTCTAACTGCGCATGGGACCAGTTAAATTGTAACCTCAGAAGGGGATTCCATTTTTTTTTCACAGTTAAAAGCTTTTTTATTTAAATCAATCACTAGGCTTGTGCTGTCCTACTGTAGGCGCTATTTCAATTTCACATGTGCACAGTTTATTACTTCAAGTGGTTTTACTGAAACTGTCGTAGTTGTACTCACGCATGTTCTATTTACATATGCGCATATTCATGCTATGAACGTCGCAGGCTGCCTTATTAAATATCTTCAGGGACCCAGTGGAGATGCCTGGAGAAGTTTCTGCTTTTTATGGTTGTACAGAAATGTTTAAAGAAATTAACTTTTCATTGGTAGGTCTGTCGGTTGATTGGTGGGTTGGTTGGTTGGTTGGTTGGTTGGTTGGTTGGTTGGTTGGTTGGTTGGTTGGTTGGTTGGTTGGTTGGTTGGTTGGTTGGTTGGTTGGTTGGTTGGTTGGTTGGTTGGTTGGTTGGTTGGTTGGTTGGTTGGTATGTTCACTAAAATCTTTGTCTGAGCTTACAGGCAGCCTATACAACCGCTTTATACTCAAACTAGAGTGGCCGAGAAAAAAAATCTAGATTCTTAACATGCTTTCAGTTTCGCCATGCCTACACCTATAGGCGGCACCAGCCCGTCTCGAATCGGCAACTCGTGCAGGGGTGATTCACGTAGTAGTTTTCAAGGTGCGTATTTCATTAACACTAACTTCTCGTATTGTTGTTGACATAGGCGGCTCCAAAAAAAAAGTCCAAGCCCAACAGGTTATCCCCCAAAGTTTACAGCCCAATTTCAAGTTACATTATACGAGGGAAAAAAATCTGAGGGGCCGACTAACGTTGCACACGCGTTAAAAGTATACAACTATTAGATGAATGCGTACGTAAATAAAATAAATACGTAAACTTACAACATTCCCGATGGGCTGAATAGGCGCAGCCTTGTAAGGGCCTTGCAACAGTGCAGTGTACACTCGAAGAGACGCCACGTGGAAGTGCCTGTTTGTTAAAGAAGCGTAATTGAATGTCACCTATAGGTGACATTCACGTGGACCTATCCAAAGGTAGTCCCACGTGTTATCCCGTACCGGACTTTATTGCAACACATTCCTCGAAAAGATTCGCATGTTCATAGTATACATATTTATTCGTCTGCTTCTTTTTTGTGTGGCCCGCACTTCCAAACGATCAGAAAATGAAATGATTTCGCCACTATAAAGCAATGCTTGAGTGAACGTTTTTTTGCACAGGCGTAGATGCCTCATTTGTGAAATTGCTGTCGTGATTTGTGTCGATTTCATCATGGTTAACGTAAGGAGACGTTCTACGGGCAACGTATAGGAATAGCGCAGCAGCTTGCGCGCCACCTGCGTTCATCGAGGGAAGTGTCCTTTTTTTGTAGACTGAGGACACATTTATTCGACAGACAAGAAATGCCATGTTATAACTGCTCATAACGTGAAGAGATTGTTATCTTTTCTTCTGAATGCTGCCTTAAACAGCCCCATGCTCGAATAACTAACACACCGGCGTATAAAGAGTAATGTTACAGGAAAGCTTGCGCGTGATAAATGCGTGGGCATCACGGTGCAATGTTTGTTGTTGTATGTTCGGCGTAGTAGTTTTTTTTTGTGGCAGGTCATTGGCAGGATATAGATACATTCCTAGCAAAAGCAAATGGTTGTTATACCTCATGACGTTTATGTTAACCTTCTCGAAGAGCCCGTGGATTAAATACTTTTTCTTGTCGGCCAGACTCCGCAGCTCCTGGATAGGAAAGACAGACAGTGTTGATCGTGTCTCAGAAATTTTGGCTTTCGTCACTTCGATTGCGTTTTTTCACCAATGCCAAATCTGGGGCAAGAAAAAAAAACGAAAGAAACAAAAAAAAAAGAAGCAAGCTTTGCTGAGCATTCTTCGAATACGACATTTTGTATCAGCACTATTTGACAAGGAGAAGCTTCTTGAAGTCGAATAAACTTTCAGAGGTTTCGCAGTGCTCGCATGAGGAATAAAAAATAGCCCTCAGAGTTGGTGGATTGAGTGTCCTCGAACCAAACACATCTCAGAGCCTGCAACTGACAGTGTAGCATTAATATGAAGTAAGCTGGAATAGTGTTTTAAAAGAGATGCTGGGCTTTCACAAAGGTGCTTGTGAAGACGTGTGACTAAACAATTTTAATGATGCACAGCATTAGCCATTTCGTGTAAACACTTGGTATGTACCGGATGTATTGAAATTGTGAAATTTTTCAGATGCCTTGATATGCATAGCAGTTGCATTTTGTATAGTTGATGGCATGAGTAACAATTCTGATGACTGTACATGTGCTGTGTACGTTTATTACTCTCGCTAGCGCTTCCTAATTGCTGCCGCTTGCCGACCCTCTTGGTTTTCATCCAGCAGTACGCGTACAGCTGTCTTCAAATATGTGCCTTCAACGTAACAATATGCGTATTTTGAGAATAATAGTGAATTTAACTGTCGCTATAACAGGTTAACGTGTAGGCAGCTTTGGTACATCTCTGTGTTCATGCAGGCTTCATTCATTCCGCTTCAACGCGCCAGAGTTACGGCGCTAAAGCAGGGCACGAGTCAATCTAACAAGTCACTAGGATAACTATTCGGACAAGTGCTTACTTCAGCGGCTATTCGCTTGTCCCGGGCTCTCGTGCTTTGAGGGCACCTACGGGTCAGTCTGAAACGCTGCCAACGCTGTTTTTCACGGCATTGTCTGGTGCACATGTGGGCTAGAGTATACCGAGCTTAACAAGTTGAAGTCGGCTAAATTAGAACTCTCTGGACTCGTTTCTTGCGTTCACTTATAAAACAAGCAAACAAAACAAAAAGAAAAACCAACTAATGTAGGGACTACGAACTATCGCATACCGAGATTTTTTGTGTTGGGAATGCGAAATAAAAAAACACACACACACCAAAGCATCACGTGACTTATAGTGGCACGTGTAGGTGAAAAAAGGAATCATCATGAGCAGAAGTGCGCAATTGAAGGCCGCTAGGTTATGGCAGCCTGGACATGACGTCACACTTTTTTGGAGGGCACACATCCTTGATTTCGGGAAGGGGGCCACCCCATTAATATGGCCATTGTCGTTCTGTATGTTATGACAAAAAAAACATCGGGAGGGAAGGGGGCTGGCACTGGCCCAGTGTAGCACCGATTACTATGCCACTTACTTTTCATGATACAGAAACTATGGCTTTCCAGGCGTCACATCGCAGAAACGATTGCGAAGAACATGATACGCTGTACGGTAACAAGACCTATGGTTGAATTTCCTAACAGTAATAACATCAGGGGTTTTATATACTTGCCAAAACCGCGATACGATTACTAGGCACGCAGTGGCAGAGGTCGCCGCAAATTCGGACCACGTGGCTTTCTTTAACGCAAATTGACATTGCAGAGCACACGGGCCTCCAGGCACATCGCTTTCATCGCAATACGACCGCAGGAGGGAGGATCGAGTCAGTGACCTCCGAGTAGGCCTCTGAGAGCCGTACCACTGTAGCGCAACGGCGTCAGACAGTTAACTATTGCAATACGCGAGACAGGTGGTTCCGACCGATGCACCTTCAGTTTGTGGATGGATCTCTCCGTGCCGTGGATGTAGCGGATGTCGATGCCGTCCAGCGAGCCACCACGGATCGACGCGAAAACCTCGTCGATGTCCGCCATGTCAATCGCGTCTATCTCGCGCACCGGGAAGGACACGAGCTTGGTGATGTTTCCAAGCTCCCTCTTCGTGGCCTTGAACTGCGCGAAGGCCTCCTCACCTGGGAAGAGGAACTCCACGTATCACGTCCACTGAGGATTATCGTGCGCGTACTTATTCCTTTGATAATAGTAATTATTACTGGGGTGTGACGTTCTAAAACCACGATTAGATTACGAAAGACGCTACAATGAAGTACTCGGGAAATGTACACCACCTGAGGTTATTTATAATGTGCATTTATAGTGAGCACGTAGGCCTGAAGCATTTTTTGTCTTCACTTTAAATGCGGCCGCAGCCGCCCACATCACATCTCGCGACATAGGACCTAGCAGTCGAGCAGCATGAATAACCACTAAACCAGCACGGTGCATCTTAGTACCCCCCAAAAGTTTATAAGGATTTCAAATCGCTTTTCAAAGAGACACCAAGATGCACGCATTGGCAGTCTGCGACAGACTTTCAGACACTGACCAGTTCTGAAAAAAACAATGAACTTTCACAGAAATTCGCGACTGTACGACTGTTTACTCCGTGGAGCTGCAAAGTACGTGTTGTCCGCGCGTTTTGGAACTGGCCAGAAATTTGAATTCACGGCACCCGGCCAGAGTGTCAGGAAATACAGCTTTTTGTTGGGCTTCGTGGTTTCTAAACACAAGCAGGGGCATTTTTGAGGGGTTATGGTAGTGTCTAAGGCACGCAATGTTGATGCATCAATGCATGACACGAGCTTCAGGTCGGCGTCGATTAAGCCAAAGCCAAATGATACAAACTCACATTCGGTGTGACCTGCTGGTACTAATGATAATGAATATTGCTGCAGGATGCTTAGCAGGCTTGCACGTTTCTATTCGGTTACTATAAAAGTAAGTTTGAATTGTATTACAAGTTCAGATAGAGTGTCCCGTAAAGCATACCATTGCAAATTTGGAACTAAAGCTACCGGAAATATTGCGAGTCTCTATTATGCAAGGGAAAATATTCAAATGTAAGTAGTGTAGTAGGTGTTTAGAGGCTACGACTAGGGTGAAAATGCGAAACCCTTAGCACCAGACGTCGGGTAGCGTCAAGTGAATCTACTTAGCTCCACTTTGTCCACATCAAGATTTAGGTATATTCCAAAACTCATGCTCGCCCGCTTACTGCCTGAAATCGGTTGCGCCCGTAGTTTGGCAGTGTCCACGGTAGCTGAGAGGAATATAAAGTGTGTGCAGAGATGCTTGACGTTCTGCAGCTCCAGCTTGCCGTTTAAGGAACACAGCAGGGGAGGGTATTCCTTGTTTGCTAACAAAAACGAAACAAAACAAACAAACAAAGAATGCAACACGAGTTTCTCATATTTAGTACAACGTATTTTCTCTTCAACGAAGTTGTTTGTATTATTGACTCCGACTTTAACATCTGCAGCATCCAGTTAGCAGGTTGAGGAAGCAAGTATTGACTTAATGCATGGACCTTCTGAAGGAAGTAAGGTTGGAATTATTATGAGGGCGAATAATAATGTTAGGAGTTCAAGTGGGACGAAAATAGGCACAAGTAGAAAAGCTTGCACAAAACTCGATTTGTCAAAAAAAAAAAAACGATTCGTCACATTACTCAGTATACCATTCGATGACAAATATACACAGCCAGTGCCATAACACACGAAGCACGAGTAAAGAGAACTAACTCTTTAAGAGTGCCGAAGAATAACAATAAAAATATACTTACGCTTGAAGGTGACCTCGTTGCCTGCGAGGATATTCAGCAATTTAGAGTTCAGTATTTGTTGTGTGGAAAAATAAATAATTCCCAGTGACATACGATTACCTGCTCAGCAAGCAGCGCTTGTCATCTAGATATGACTGACTTACATGTGTTTGCTAAAGAGGTATGTCGTTAGGCCATGTGACGCTAGAACGCTGCGTTTGTATCGGTGGTGGTAAAACCTGCACTTCAAAATTACTAACGAGAAACTCAAAACGGTTGAGTGTGGAGTGCATTTTCATTAAAGTTATCAGTACGAAACCAATATGTCTAGCAGTTAAAGATGGCCTTCGCTGTGAAAGCTAAGGTGCTCTATGACGAACTTCCAAAGCGGTTCATTCGAAAATGCTGCTAGGTTTAGCATCTGGCCTAGTCACATATGTTATTTCTTGATTTGTATACAAAAAGCAACAATTGTGCAAAATTGAGTGATCAAAAGTTAGATAAGTCTTTATATGATATTAGTTACAATATATGTTCAGTATACAACGCTCTAAGCTATATATTCGGACCACGCAAGGAGGTTGCTTGATTCAGAGGTAGTAGTGATGTTTGGGGGAAAATCATTTTGGCCAAAGAGTTACAATAAAAACGAAACAGGGCAACCAATCACTTGCTATATTTTCAATATCCTTACTTAGAAAAAACAAAAACAAAAAAACAAGCGCGCTTGCGATTACTGGGTAACTTACAGCCAATCATCGTGCCTCGAATACGGTAACAAACTAATATACCACTTTTTACAGCGACATATCCATGGTGATTCATTAGGGTAGAGAAACTGGTTAAAAAAACGTGAAACAGAAAGCGCTACACTTACATTGCTGTGTTGTGATGCGCTCTGCTGAAAATAAACAAAATAAGTTGCCCAACTTCGTCAAAGAACGACGTTGATGCCAAGTGTGCGAAACTGACGAACGCATTAGAAAGCCGCATACCTTCAACGTCTGCCATGGGTCCTGCACAGTAAAACGTACACGAGAATAAGTAAATGAGGTTGTAGTATAAGAACAAAGCGGTATTACTAGGGAAAGAAATTAAAAGAACAGGGCTATGCCGCGAGAAACCCAACTCGAGGGAGCAATCTTTTAGGTAGAAGAAACCAGGCCAGAAGTTAACGTTCCCTGACCTTCAAAATATGAAGTAGCGCAGTTGCATTTGGTGCATCGAGCTGTACATGTATTAACCTGCTTCAGCGTTTCCATTCAACGGAACCTTTTTTATGTTCGGTCTTCAGCATGCTTGAAGGGGCTGCCTACCGTCCTTCGTTGCTCTCCTGTTTTGTGGCGCAATAAAAGGCGTACCCTGTGAACTGTCTAACCTTCCAGCGGTTTCCCTAGAGAGTGTGTAAAATTGAATAAAGCAATTTTTTTCCCGCGCAATGTCTCCTTCCATTGATGGGATGAATGCCCACAACACTGGTCAGTGCCGGTGAAAGTCGAAAACTGAAACAGCGTGCGTTTTTTACAGGCTTCATCAAGTTTAGCTATTAATAAAGCAAGTATTATAGTGGTTGTTTTAGACACGCACACACTTTTTTGTTGTTCTCACGAGCGGCGGCGGACGCCGTGGTCATCTTTCTCCGCCGTTTGCAGGCAGGCATGCAGGCAAGCGATAGAAGGATGGATGAATGGATGGATGGATGGATGGATCGATGGATGGATGGATGGATATGGCTGTACCCTTTAGATCGGGCATTGGCTAGCGCCACCAAGCCATAATACTTAATGTACCAAAAAATAGTTTTATTTTTTTCCTTTAAATAGTGAGGTTGAAGATTCGTACTCTGCAGCGAAGGGTTTAATTTTCACTCGTGCCTTTACTTTAGCCACCATTCAGATAACCTTCGTCTAGATAATTCTACCCGCTTAAAGACTATTTTGCCCTCCCTGTCCCTAAACCCCAGTGCTCTGAAAAACTCTGCGCCATCATCCTGAACTATAGAGTGAAGCCCTTTACAGAACATTATCAAGTGTTCGGCACTTTCTTCTTCCTCTCCACACGCACTGCATACCGTGTCTACCCCTTCGTATTTGGTCCTATATGTCTTGGTTCGCAATGCTCCCGTCCTGGTCTCAAACAGTAGAGAACTACCCCGAGTATTATCATAGATTCTTTCCTTGGCGATTTCCTGCTTAAAGGTTCGATAGATTTCTAGTGCGGACTTCTTAATCATGCCTATTCTCCACATATCGGTATCAGCTTCCTTCACCTTCTTGGTATAACTATTTGTTAAAGCGCACGAAAAACAGACAGGAAGACAGGACAAGCGCTTTCTCGCAACTAAACTGTTTATTGGAAAGGGCAGAATATATATACAGACAATTGAAAAACACGACGCATGCGTGTGCAGACAAAAAAGTACATCCGTGGCACATCGAAAACACATGGTAAAAGAAGGCAGATTATCTCAGAACATAATCTAGAAAAACAAACTCTTTATCGTGCAGCAAAACCGAAGGCTGGCTGACGCATTCTTCCCCTCTTTTTCTTATCTGAAAAGCTTCTGTCAACTCACGAGTTAATTTATTTTTATTTTTTATTTTTCACCTTCTTCTTAACCGATAATTCTTTTTTGGTTTGGCCCCCTGCTGTTTTCAAAATATTTACCAGTCAATTTTCTGGTTCGCTTCCTCCATTTTGAATCGACATTCTTCATTTACAAGTAGCTGTATACCTTCCTAGCCAAATGCTCCTCCCCCATTTCTCTCAATCGCTTCTCAAATTTTATCTTGCTGCTAGCTTCCCTGCCCTCAAATGATGTCCATCCCACATCACCTTGCACTCCCTGATTTGGTGTATCCGCGTGAGCTCCTAAGGCAAGCCTACCTATTCCACGTTGCTTAATTTCTAATCTTGCTTGAACTTCTGATTTCATGCACAAGACCGCATTGCCGAACGTCAGACTAGGAACCATGACCACTTTCCATATTCCTCTCACAACATCATACCTATTGTAATTCCACAGTGCCCTGTTGTAGGGGCGAAGCTCCTTATGGCGTGGCTTGGGCGTCCCTCGTATGTAACCACCAGTGGCACATACCCGAAATAGGTATAACACTTGACCTCTAAGGTGGTGCCAGTGAGAGATTTCTTCTGTGCGTTGTTTAACAATAAAAAATAGTGCTCAATGTACATGCCAATGGCTGCTAATGGGGAATGAGAGACATGAGCATTCGGCTTTTAGTGAACGCGCACGCTGCGATCCCCATTAGCAGCCATTGGCATGTGCATTGAGCACTATCGGACAAGAAAGGGATGCTACATTATACTCGCTAGGTGTAACCTCCTTAGCTTTAGAAAGGTTTAGCGAGCGTTGAGCCGCAGTGCCATGAATACAATGAACTTGTATATACCATGAATGAACTCAAGGTGGTTAAAAATGAGAAGTAGATACGAAGCGCAAGCCGTAAGAAAGTAAAAGCCGAATTCTCCTGTCTCTCATTTCTCATTAGCAGCCATTGGCATGTAAATTGAGCCCTATCTGACAGGGAAAGGTTGCTACGTTATACTCGCTGGGCGTAACCTCCTTGGTTTTCGAAAGGTTTAGCGAGCGTTTGGTCGCAGTGCCATAAATACAGTGAACTAGAATATACCATGAACTCGAGGTGGTTAAAGGTGGGAAGTGGACCCAAAGCGCAAGCCGTAAGAAAGTGTGCGTGTGCCACCTCTCGTTTAGTCTTTGGAATGTCCGCTGGATGGCGGTGCTTCTATATGGGGAATATATGATAAAAAAATTCGAGATGGTGGGACTTGGAGTGTTGAATAGATGAACGAACGGACACACAAACAGATGCATGGATGGACGCATGAACGGACGCAGGGGCGGATGCATGAAAGAACGCAGGGACGGGCGCACAAACAGGCGCATGGACGGTCACACAGACGGACGCATGGACGGACGAATGCTTCGCCCCACTCTCCATCATTCACTCCGTGGATATGCTGCCATTTTTTAATTATCGCTGCATTCCTGTTACCTTTAGTCTTCACGTATATTTCGTGTTCCCTTAGGTACTCTGCCCCGTTGCTTATCCATACGCCCAGGTATTTGTATTTATTTATTTTATTTATTTATTTATTTAATACATACTGCGGACACTAAGTGGTCCAAGCAGGAAGGGCACGTCACGTATACCACAGGCGTAATGACGTACATCATACGAAAAACACACTTTGTTTTACACGCTACAATACACTTCGTTATGTAACACCATCACGCTTCGCTCTATACAATACAATAAACTTCAATATGCAAAGCAACAACATACCCGGTTCTACAACACTACATTACACTATGTTCCACAACACAAGTAGTAACTTACGCCAAACAACGACAATACATTGCATACCTCATACTATACAATACGTTACACATATGTTACAATAAATGAGATTCGCATAACTTGTTCCAATCCGACACTGTTCGAGGAAAAAAAGAATACATAAAGGCATCGGTTCTCGCAAAAAATGGGGTTAGCAAATCGGGATGATGATGTCGTGTGTTCCTTGTTGACAGAAAAGATAAGTAAGGCGATGAATCGATTGCGAGTTTTTGATTAAGTAATAATTGAAGGAAATCTGTTATCTCTAGCGTGAGCTCCTGTATTCTAATCTCACTACCTTCATTGTCATTAAAAATCACGACTGCTTATTTTTTCCTTACTGAATCTGAAATCTAACCTATTTCGCTTATTACCGCAGATGTCCATAAATCTCCGCAAATCTTCCTTGTTGTTGGCCATTAGCACTATATCATCTGCGTACATTAATGCTGGTAGTGCCTGATGAACAAGTTTTCCTTGTTTGACTAAAGAGAGGTTGAAGCCCAGCCCACTTCCCTCTAATTATGCCTCTAATCCTTGTAGGTACATCATGAATAATAAGGGTGACAGGGGGCACCCCTGCCTAAACCCCCTTTTTACCTCTGCAGGCTTGGACACCTGTTTTTTCCCACTTTATAACTACCTTGTTACCTTTATAGATATCCTTTAAAAGATTAGTGGCTACGTGTTCCACGCCTAGTGTGTCCAGTATTCCCCACAATTCATCTTGAACCACGCTATCGTACGCTTCCTTGATATCCAAAAATGCATATTTCAAAATGTATTTTTGATATCCGAAATGCATCCGAAATGCATCCTTGATATCCGAAATGCATACTTCGCAAAACACTTTATCCTGCCCGAAAACACTTCATTCTGCCGGGGAACACACCGCCAGCAGCGCCACCAGGCGCCTATTTGAACGCGTAAAAAAAGAGTGAAATTGGTCTCTGTCACCACCTAAAGCTGCATCATTCACATAAAATACAATTTCAAGTCAAACGTGTTTGTCTACCTGCGAGGATTTCTTGTGCTGCCAATAGATTGTCCAGATTGACCACATTCGCGTTTGGGTGGTGCTATACTCGTCATTTTTATGTATTTTCAACATAAAGTTGAAATTATAATTCCTTTTTTTCTACCACGAAGCATGCTTGTTGCCGCTAATGTGATGAGCGATCTTTTCATTTGCGTCACAATCAGAAAAAAATGTTTCAGAGCGGTAGACAGTGCCTTTAACTGAAACACTTCGCAGTGCTACCTGGACTGGTTTGAGTGATGGCAGCCGCAAAGCACTGGGCGATGTTGCCGAGATAATATATCACAAGGCTTGGACAGTATGCCGGCATGCATGGTCATTATTGAGTCAGCTGAACCCAAAGCTATGTGGCACTCATGTCATTGGAATTATTAAAAGCACGCTGCGGAGCGTTCGAGTTAAACTTGATGACGACTTGCAGTGGTCAAATTATGCAGTTAACTTCATTGCCACCATCTTTAGTAAGTGTCCCACAAATGAAACGTTGACTATAGCACGACAGATGCGTAGCTCCTTCACGTGGTTTTCTCGAACAGTGGCTACCCGTTGTTACACATGACGTTTCGATGCCCCGTTTTATTTCATATTCGTACGTCGTGCTTCATTTGCAAGTCAGTGTGGTGCGAGATTTGTGGCCACTGGGCAGCATAACTAGAGATGTGAAGTGTGAAAAGTTTGATTTGTTCAGAAATGGATATTTCGCAAAACACTTTATTCTGCCCGCAAAATTAGGCAAATTGAAACAGGTGAAGCGTGCTTTTTGACACGATGTTCTACAAGATACGCCAAAAATGGACAATGCGGTTACATATAGGGCTGTAATCGAGGGCAGTTTGAAACTTCCGAGAAGGGATAACCTAGCTAGTTTGTGGGAATTCGTGTCAAATCAGGTATTGCAAAGGAAAAACGATGCATGCGAGGTGCAACTACACGAGACGAGAGCTATCTTGCTTTAAAACAAAGCTTACGCCCAGTGGAATATATATGTCGCCAATATGCTATTTCGTCACTTTCTCGCATCCCTTCGAGACGCTCTGTAAGGCTGTGATGGTGGATTCGGGATTGAGTCCACTTACCTCACTGGATAAGCCCTTGGCAACGACCACCCACATTTTTTGCGCGACACCAAGAAAGCTTGGAACGTTCCTATGTTACCTTGTCGACTTAAACTATTTCTAAATCGCATCAACCGTGAAAAATGTATGCTTCGCCAAACGGGTTGATTTGTGACGCTGCTAAAGTTTTTCGTGCAGTATAATTTAGATTGCATGTCACTCACTCTTCTTGAAGAAGGACATGTGGACTCCGATACCGATGACGACCATAGTGACAAAAACGATCAGCAGTAAGGCGCAGTATTGTTTTGCAATGCTTCCACCATACCTGAAATGAAGAAGTAAAATTTATTTGCCAACCAAATGCCGAACTTCGTTATTTATAAAAAAAATTCAACGAGCTCCGCTTCGCAGACACCGATGAAACAGTGTAGCCGCTGGCGTTGCCTTCGCCAGGGAAACGCATTGCTATGTTTTGCAAGTCTTTCACATATGTCGTATCACTGCTCTTTCATAGACGGCCTTTCTTGAGTTTCGACATAGATAGTAGATCCTTGTTACATGTTGACAGTACCACTATTACTTGCAGGTTTAAAAAGAAGCCTTCACTCAAGATGCTCCGATATGTTCTGTCACTGCTCTTTTAAACACACCTCGTTAAGCCTTGAGGTGGTAGTACGGCTACCACCTTTTATAAAAACGAAGTCTTGCGCGACAGTGGCGCGACTATCACTACGCACTCGTCATTAGTCAGGTAACCGTAACCTTCTTCCTTTCCAGTGCAATTTAGGTTTCATCGAACTTACCCGAGTTCTGGAGCACCTTGACTAGCACATACACGGTACGAAGAACTTTCATTAAAGATCCAGAGAAGTGCCACCTTTTAGGGTGACTTCGTGGGCCGCTCCTACGTGGGAGCATGTAGTTAGGCATAGCCTAACCGCCACTAGATGGCAAAAAGTTTTTCATCGGCCGCACGGATATCAGTGGCACATACCCGATTGTTGGGTGAACGATATAGTCTTTCTTGGGGACCTTAGAAGCAAGAAAAATTTGGTCTGTCTGTCTGTCTGTCTGTCTGTCTGTCTGTCTGTCTGTCTGTCTGTCTGTCTGTCTGTCTGTCCGTCCGTCCGTCCGTCCGTCCGTCCGTCCGTCCGTCCATCCATCCATCCATTTGTCTGTTTGTCCACATTTAATGGCATCGGGTACTTGAAACGGCCGACCCCTTCCGCAGCGCCCACCAATGTTGCTCGAGGTGGAGCGTTCATGCTTGTGCAATCGTCGATTAAAAAGCAATTATTGCGCATGTCTCGGGCACCATAACAACACGTATATATTCTGCGTGTGTGTCTTTTACTTGAAAAGGCATACATAAGTGATTTTAAAGGCCATGGCGCTTATCACGCTGCGCTGACCATGCAACGCTCTCACAGAACGGGGAGTGTTTCCAACGCTTTCATAAGACGAGACGGTGGTGGCACCTACCCGTCGCCTTGCGTTCTACACCTTATCACCTCTGAGATGGGCGCGCACACCCATCTCAGAGCCATGTGCTTTGTTTTCTAAGAAAACTGCCAGATAGCACTCATGTTGCACGTGTGACGTGACTTGATGCGCTCGTTCGCCTCTGGTGCCCGCTCGAGGCACTCTAACGCAGCGCCTCCAGAATACTACGCACTGATTTTCTTGCGCAGAACATCAAATAAATCTCTTGTTCACTCTCTCCACACGCAAGACTATCGTCTTTCGACGACATTTGCAGAAACATGCAGATACGGGGCCAATTGCTTTCTTTTTGTGGACCAAAGCTGAGTATAGTGAGATTCGCCTAATGTCCGTACCACATGCGCGTTTACGACGCCCAAAAGTGTTAGCATGGATCCAGGGCATGAAAGTCTCCACGGCCAAGAGCTGTATTGTTAGAAGATGGCAGACGCGAAGACATTAATAAGCACAGGCGTGATTCGGTTTTCTTTTCAAAGGGGGTGGAGTGAAGGTTTGCCGCAGCTCCCCCCACTCCCTGTTATGTGAATGCATAAGGGATTGCTTTACTCCCCCTTTCCCTATTTATGCTACTCCCCTCCCCCCGCCCCCGTGCGCACGCCTATGCTGTTATGAGAGAAGATATCAAGACGCCATGGTGGATGCGGTTTCACGATCTCTCTCAACTTGTATCACTGCACGCTCCTAAGCTGCGCGCAGAGAAGCGGACACAAGTTAGAAGCATGCAGAACAAGAATGCAGTTTCGAATTTAAATATCTTGGCTAATCTTTGGCCATGGCCCCAGGACAGACCAAATAGTAAAACTTTTTGGACTAATGGGCACTCGCCTACTGAAATACACAAAAGACGCGTACCATCGTGGAAAGATTCGAGACAGAAAAGAAAATAAGCCTTTTTCATTCTGTCTTCAATTATTTCTTTATAGAACGCGGCTTTTTTGGTATTTCACTGGCCAAACATTGATTGCACCTGTAAAAGCACTATGCAGCGCTTTAGGCAATTAGTTGCCAAACGTGAGTCATAGACTGCTACAATCAGGTTCGCACAAGATATTGCTGCCTCTTGCTTTGGTTCCGCGCATATAAAAGAACCCACAGGAGAACAAATGTACTTCAGTACATTGAACTTCACTAAGACCTTATGTTGTGTTAGTTGGTTCGTAGTTTTTTTAAAAATGCCCGAAAAGACGATGAGACAAGCAAGAAACATACTTCTGTCATCATGCTGCGCCCCTGTTCTCTACATTTCTAGAGTGTGTGCTTGTTTTAATGTGCAGTTCATAGCGCTTTAAAGCTAAGAACCAACTAGCCCGCCAGAACGTTCTAATATGTCTGAAGACGTGCCTCATTTTCTGAAGAATTCTAACCAACTGGCTCACTTTCCTGTCGTTCTAAAGTTCACTCTTGGAGTCTCACAAAATGCATTTTTCACAATGAGCGCACTTGTCAGGAGATTATAGCTGTAGCAAAACTTACGTGTGACATGCAAACCTAGAATAAAGGTCCTTTTAATTCAGCAGCGCTGTAGTGGAACTGTAGCGCAGTTTTACTAAACAGCTAGCACAATTGACGACTCCTTTTAAAATACAATAATGCAGGATGCCATTCAGAAAAGTAGAGCATCCACGTTACGAACTATAATAATGCATTTTTCAAAAACTGTTTTGAGCAATTACGTTAAGAATCTATATTCGTAAACTCATTGCGATGACTCGGAACCCGGGAATGTGAGGCACTCCGGATCTTAGTTAATCACACGACATGGTCAAAGCTTCATTAGGACATGCATGTGAACATCATGACTGTATTCGACAAGCGTGATGGTTGGCAAGTAGAACACGAGATCAAATGTAGATAATATATTTGTAGTAGTGTTGTGACATTGAGTGATCTCTTATGAGTGCGCTCTTCGCCCTACTTACAACGGTTGCTGAATACCGATACTGGATATTCCCGATACCATGCTGGATTCTGTCATCTGCGAGCGTATCATCGGTACCTCCGACATTTTCGCTGTTGACAGCATGGCCTCGTCCATATGTGAGGTCGAGTGAGCTGTGAAGCGGAAGTGGAGAAAGTACAGAAATAATGTAGAGGAAGGGCTAAGAAAGATTACCATTCACAAATCAACCACTGATTCACAAAAAAATGAACCACCAACGACGAGACAATTATATTCGTGAACACCTACATGCATGCGATCTACTTTTAACTATTTTAACATATTGCATTATTCTTATGTACGTCTAGCGCTAGAAATGGCAAGCAACAAATTCTAAGGAGGCCGGGGTATACCGTAAGAAGTGCCTTTAGGATAAAGCACTACAGGGGTGTAAAAAAGCCGCTATAGGTAGTAAGTCTTTTGGGCACTTATAGAACCTAAGTGGCGACTGAGATATTACTGCACGAAACTTTGGCCCGATTATTGAAGTTGTTTTTCAGCAATTAAAAATTCTATATTTGTTTCGGTTCGCTTTTAACGTATTATTTTATGGTCAATTCTATTTTATTTATCTAACACTATGTGAAATTAAAAGTTTTTCTCTTGCGCACGAAGCCATTATGCTCATGTGGAATGAATGTCAAGTATCGCGATTCCATTTGATATTTTCTTGAGATTTTCTTGTGTAGGCCCAAGGAGGTTTAACAAATTTAAACCTCCTTGTGTAGGCACCACTGACATGAGTTCAACAGCGGCCCTTCCCAACGCACCTTCGCGCTTTGGAGAATTCTTTCTTCTTTCTCTCTGGCATGCGTTATCTCTTCCTGAAGATAAGAAGGGTGCTCTGAACCAAGAAAGAGAAAGAAAACAACTTTTATGAAGGTCCCTGCGAAACCGATGAGGACTTCTCTCACCCTCCCCCTACGCAGAGAGGATGAGCTTTCATTGCGACGCAGCCTTTCAAGAAACGAAACCGTGACTTACCGTGGTGGCGTGCTAGAGAGCTTCCTTGCAATGTTAAGAGGGAGAATTTCGTTGCCCTAATAAATCAATAATTATCAGCGACCCCCAGCTATTCTCGGTTAGAGATATTTAGGTGTTTGGATCAGCAAGGAATGCGGAAGACAGGAACTGCATAATGTTGGCAGAAGCATCTGTCTAGTTGGATTATTACTTTGGTTGTTATGCATACACGCAGGTCTCTAACGAAGCAGTACATTTATGAAAAAACCTAACGATTGAAATCTGAATTCTAAGGCACCTAAAAAGTGCGTAATGATGCGGTACAGTCTCTTGAAGGTTTTCACTATATAGGCACGGGGTTCAACAAGATGTTTCATTTGTGATGAATACTGCTTTCAATGCTTTGCAGCGGTCAGTAAGAAGAAATAGGGGTGAATTGGAAGCGAACACTATTGTGGCTTCACTACATTCTCGTCTTTTCCACTACATGTGAAAGCCCCGCACATTACAGCCTTCTCAAATTATATTGACAAAGAAATGCGACAATCCGAGGCGTCAGATAAACACGTAAATCTCTGCTGGGTGAAACTTTGGGCAGCAAGACATAGATCATCCACTTTACAACCGCTATAAGCACAATCATTGGTATTTAAAATAAAATGTAAGTCTAATGTACTGTTCTTTATACATGCGTCAGCGTGCATGAAAGCGGAAAGGCTTGTGCAGTACTGTCACGCAGCTGTTATGATCTCGACAAGTCACACGGCAAGTTGCTTCAGCGTGATACTCCCCATCAATACCCGAAGGCGTGGCGTGTGCCAAATGGCACAGAGTTTGCGGCCATAACCATCATGGCATGAAAAAACGACTGCTTCAAAGGAAGGTACGTGTGTTCGCATGAAAACCGCGCGAATAAGTTCTCCTCTTTCATGTAACAGATTTAAACGCTGGAGAAAATCAGCAGACGGTGACGTTGTTACGAAGTCAGTGTACTGGGAAAAGAGGACGTCATGCATACCAGGCGCTAATATTATTATCCTTGAAACTTCTGGAAGAAAATAAATACAGACAGACGATTCGTAAGGCACTTCTCCCACACCGAGTTGGCATGGTCCACAGGAAAAAATATTTCGCAGTGACAGGCAGAAAGCCTGTTTGCACAGTCCTCATAAATTACATCGCACAGTTCTTGTAGACAGGCACTCAATCGTCTTATATTGGCTGTTGCTTTCAGATTTAATAAATGCTTTGGAGAAACACAGGTACAAGGTTATCCAGACTGACAGTAAGTTTTTGAGGCATTTTCGTAGGAATGTTTAGGAAGAGCTTCTTTTGCTTTTTCGGTCTTCAGTCAAGTAGAAACTCATTGACACGCTTATAATAATTTTTGCACGCCTTTCCTAACGCGTTCTGTCTCTAATATGCGCAGGCACTATCTAATTGTTAGTTCATTGATGCACGCTCAGCTCTCACGCAGTCTAATGTGAAATTTAAGAATACAAAGAAAAGAACAACATCATTCTGCATTTTATAGAAAATAACTATTGCATGGTGCAATTGCTCCTGAGCGAAAATTGACAGCAGCGTCATGTTCCAATAGAAACATTGCTGCCGGAGAGAACACTTCAATAGGGTTGTCTACTTACACTGACGGGAAAAAAAGTCCCCTGTGTTCTTAATTGCAGGGAGAAAATTATCGTTCAGGGAATGTCGACGAGAATCACAGTAAAAATGGCCGAAGTAAGAATGCATGTAGTCGTCTTCTTGATGGTGTTAACTTCAGAAGCATGACGCATACCCTCTAAGAGGGCTTTTGCTAAATTTGAGCCACACTGGCGAAACTTCACTGACTGAATAGGTTTTTACATCTCGATGAATGAAATGAAAAATAGAGTCGAAAGCTGGACGCCACAGCCAGCAGCGATTTCTATAACTTCGTCAAAATGCAATGTTCCAAAAATGCAAATAAGTTGACCAAATAGGACAAGTAAAAACCAAAACAGAATTTATCAGTTTTACTGAAGGTGTTCCCCAATATGTTTTTTTAAGAAATCGCACACATGACTGAGTGTGTGCCGAAGCATGACTGTGCAAGGAATTAAAACTACTGGGATGCTAATGAACCTGGTGAAGTCGAAGTAATGGCTGATGATGATGATGTTTGCTGTTTAGTGGCGCAAGGGCCATTTGATGGCCAAAGAGTGCCAGTTCATGGGACTAGAGATATGGACAATGATTGTGATAAGCGGCTGTATAAGGACCTTAAACTTCCTCGCGCTAAGGCGGGTAAAACATAGAAGCAATAAAATCATGACCATGTCATGAAAAGTGTGCAGTGTCAATTGATGACGTGAGTTTGTGATAATAAAAAACCGCAGTGGACATGTATCGCATTAGCACAAATGCTTCGTTCGTTCACACCCTTGCATCCAAGGGCCGTGAGGTAAGTGATTTGTTGAGTGTAGCCGCCGCAGCGGAGACCTCCTTGGAGAGGTCGTGCTACGGGATGCCCGGTTATATGATATTAAATGTACGAACTTCTCTAAAAAAAGCCAACAACGATTTATGTGTGAAAAGCGGTTCTCTACCGATGAACATTGCAGGATGAAGTGGTAATCATTGTCAGTAGGGTACTGGAAATTGTTGTCTTCACAGCGTGTCTAACTTTGGCTCTGGATTTAAATGTGAAGTACGGTGAGTGTTTCTCCACATCTGTCACACAAAGGTGGATTACCACCAGACAAAAGAAATGAATGTGTTGTGTGTGTATGTCCTGTTCTTAACCTTGTAAGTATTACTTCTCTGTGGCGTGATTTTGATGGCGGCCATTGACCAAGTTCCGGCTTGATAACATGCAGTTTATAACCTGTGTGTGTGTCACATGTGTTCTGCCAATAACCCCTGAGCTTTCGTTTTAGAAAAAGCTTCATGTCAAGTGCATGAATCGGTATCGACGTATTGGTAGTAGTTTTGTTGGCGGATCCAGCCAGCTGGTCCATCAAAACGTCGCTTTGTATTTCACTGTGCCCTGGCACCCAGCAGACTACAACATGCTGTTTGGATGAGTATACTGTGCATAAAAGTAAGTAAAGCGAGGCAAGGACGGGGTTTTTATGCTTTTTAAGAGTTTTCAGAGCTTTTATTGCCCTTAGAGAATCTGTATGTATTATTGCCTTCTGCAGTTTTTGTTTAATGTGTTTATTGGCCGCAAGTATCGCATAAGCTTCGCCGGTGAAACTGCTTGTATCAGAGTGCAGAACGCCGGCTTCCGAAAAGGATAGGCCGACGGCTGCGTACGAGACAGATGTGTTGGACTTTGAAGCATCCGTAAAGAACTCAGGACATGCGTATTTATTTTGTAGTTCTAGGAAGTATGTCTGAATATGTGCAATCGGCACGGGTTTAGTAACCTCAGAGAAAGACACGTTGCAGTCTATCCCCCGCCACTGCCATGGTGGCAGGCATACTGCGGATACCATTAAATGGTGTTCAAGTGGCACACCGGTTTCCTTCGCTAGGTCCCTCACATGGAGTGAGTAGGGCTGTGTCATAGAAGGTCGTTTTTCAAACACAGAAGAACTTGACATGTCATTAATTGTCGAATGTGAAGGGTGTTTCTTGTCTGCGTTCACCTTAAGATAATATTTAAAAGTCATGTAACATCTCTGTAGGTGGAGTGACCATTCTTTCGATTCCACGCACAGGTTTTCCACGGGGCTTTTCCCATGCCTCTCTACCTGGAGAACAAGACACACGTGCTGTTTTGTGCATTCAGTGGGAACCCGTTTTCTTCTGCCCAATTGGATACTTTGTTCAAACCGAAATGAACCTGCTCACATGACCAGATTACAAGTTATGTACAATAAAACATATGGTGAGGTACAGATAAGCGCAAAAAATTATTTTGATAATAAAAAGTATGCAACTAAATACACCACATTGCGGCACTCCTGTTTCTTGAACAGATGTTTGGTAAAAAACGCTGCCCCCTCGTAGACGGAACGTCAGGTTCGACAAGTAACATTAGATCATGGTAAAAAATCTGCCACGCACGCCAAGGTGGGATGGGTCTTTCAATATTCCAAAGCGCCATTTTGTATCATAACCCTTCTTGATATCGAGAAACATAGAAAGGAAGTATTGTTTGCCGACGAAAGCGTCTCCGATCGGTGCCTCTATACGAACAAGGTGGTCGGTGTTGGACCTACCTTCTCAAAACGTAAGCTAGAATGGGTCGAGCAATTCGTTTGTTTCAAGGAAATGTACAAGTCGGCAGTTTACCATTTTTTGAAGAGTTTGCGCAGGCAGCTTGTAAGTGCAACAGGTATATAACGCGAAACTAAAGAAGGGTCCTTGCTGTGTTACAAAAAAAAAACGATAGCCCCTTTTCAAGAAGTAGGGATAGTGCTAGAAAACGAGATATTATTGTAAACGCAAAGTACAGTTTCCCGCGTATAGATTGGGAGGTTTTTCAGCATTTTGTACACCACTTGGTCGGAACCTGGGGCGGAATCACTGCAGGGGTTTAGCGATGTTTGGAGCTCTGCTAAGCTGAAAGCTTGGTTGAATGTCTCGTATTTTGTACATTTGCATTATAGTTCTTGACTTCCAATTCTTGTTTGGTATTTTTGGAGAGCGTCAGTATAGTGTGACGAGCTGGACACCTGCTCAAAGTGTGTGCCCAGGAAGTTCGCCTGATCACCGAAGCTGTAACCCTGTGTGTTTACGAGTGGGAGTGAGTGCACTTGTCTTCGTGCTATTCTACCAACCATGTTCCAGATTTAGCCTCCTGTGTATATAAATTGATACCTAATAAGAACTTTCTTTTCTGGCTTGCCGACGCGTTTTTCTGCCTTGGGACTTAATTTTGTCAAATCTGTGAAGATTGTCGGCTGTCAGAGAGTTCCGAAGCAACCTCCAAGCCCTGTTCTGCTCATTCCGCGCATTCCGACGCTCAGTGTTCCACCACGGGACACGTCGCTTGCCATGCATTGCAGAGGTTTGCGGGGTGCACTTGGCTGCTGCGTCAGTAAGAAAAGCTGGGAAGTACTGCACAGCTTCATCAGTGCTTAAACTACATATGCCAGTTTAACTTAAACGAGTAGTGTTGTGAAACTGTTCCCAGTCCGATTTGTTTATTAGCCACTTGGAAACATGTGGAGGACATTCATATGATGGTGTACTAAACACTGCAAGAAAATGGCTGCTTCTATACAGATTATTTATGATTTTTCATTTCTATAGGGGTAGAAATGAAGGAGATACGGTACTGAGGTCTATAGACGAGTTATTTTTGTTAGCGACGTTATAGTACGTTGGCTCTTTCCTATTCAACAGACAAGCACCGGAAGAGGAGAGAAACTGTTCAATGAGACCACCTCTTGCATCAGAGTGAGAATTGCCCCACAGACCGCTATGTGCATTCAGGTCCCCAAGGAGCAGATAAGGTTCAGGTAGTTCGTCTATTAAAGACTGGAATTCACGTCTTTCCGGACGGTTGTGCAGAGGTATGTACAGAAAGCAGACGGTGAAGAGTTTGTTTAGAAGAACTGCTCGGACAGCCACCGCCTCAAGGGATGTCTAGAGTGGTAAATGTGTACATGCTACTCCTTGATTAACCATAATGGCCACGCCACCGGATGAGGCCACAGCATCATCTCGGTCCATTCGGAATATGACTTAAGCACGTAGAAAATTTGTATTGGAGGATTGTAGAAGTGTTTCCTGCACACATAGCACTTTTGGTGGGTGTTTGTATAAGAGGTCTTGGACATCTTCGAGGTTTTGAAGCAGTCCTATGACGTTCCTGTGTATAATTTGTGTCTCCATATTAGAAGTAAAGTAGTGCTGTGTGTACGGTTAAGGGAGTGACTTGTTTAAGCTGAAAGCTTGAGATGATGTAACAGGGCTGTCATCAGGCTCTGTTATCAGCTTTTTAGTTCTCTTGGCTCGCTTCAGAGAGCCGCCCCGTTCTATCGGTGCAAGGGGTGCCGCCGTATCTATTGCCTCTTCGGGGGCACTGGATGCCCGCACATGCGAGCTGGTTGTTCGAAGTTTAATCCTCACCTAGTGAGATGAGGCCTTGAGACCTGAGGACCCTGTGGTTTAAGGTCTCACTTCGCTAATAGCCTTGCGGGCAGGCGCCCCAGCAGATGGCTTGCTCTGTGCGGGCCGAAGTAGTAGCAAGGGCCGGAGCGGTGCAGCCCCCAGGCGCACCGCATCAGCATATGTGGGGCCATAAAATGTCAAGACTCTTCTTATTGCTTCTTTAAATGTAATGTTTTCTTTTACTTTCAATGTGATGATCTTTTTTTTCCAAAATGAACAGATCCGTATGTGGCACGATTTCCGCCACAGTTCACACACTGAGCCGGTTCTTCGCAGTTGTCGGACGCGTAACCCACGACTCCACACAGAGCCCAAGTTTGCAGGCCACGACAGCTTTGCGAGCCATGGCCATATCTCTGACATTAGCAGCAACGACGGGGGTTAAGAATATACGGCCTTACAGAAGTCTTTTTATACCCGGCTTGAATGGTTTCCGGCAGATCGCTCGAAGCAAATGTCAGTGTTAGGTGTTTAGTTTGTGTTTCCTTTTTTCTCCCCTTATCATAATACGCTGTACGTTGGTCACGTTCTGGCTCTTCTATCCTTCCAGAAGTTCAGCTTCGGTCATGTCAAGCAAACCTGCGTCCGATACTACCACGCGAGCCGAGTTCATAGGCCGGCGCGGTGTAATAGTGATTGGCGTGTCACCAAAACGCTGTAAGAGAGTTCAAATTTTCGAGTTGGCCTTTCTCTCGCATCTCAAGGAGTAGATCTGCGCTGGCCATTTTGGTAACCTTGTACCCAGCACCGAGAGTATCGGTGAGTTTTCAAGACAAGTAACGTCGGGCGACTACGGTCAAGCGGCCTATTCCGGCCCATAGCATGATAGAATATAGAGACGCCGTCTATCTTGGATGATTTGTAGCTTCACTTCACCGAATAAAGTTCTTTCGTACTGGCAATGAAACTTAGCAGGCATCACACATCTCACTTTTGCTTGTTGAGATTTATAAAGTTTACCGCATTATGATCGCATGCAAGGCGTCACAATCAACATTTTTTTTCAATACATAAGTGTTTTTGCAAGCTGGCTACAGTAGTACTATCATGCACCGGTTAGGGGCACTGAAGCTCATAATCCAACATAAAAGCGAGCCTAGCGAGCAAAATGCGCAAAAGTAGCAGCAGTGAATGTAGAAGAAGAAGTTGGTTCCTGGTGCTGTTTGTGCCATATTCTACAGAATGATGCGTAAGTCTTGTTTCATTCTTTTTCAGCCCCCATGGTCGTTCTGACGGTTAAAAGAGTATTTGATTTTCACGTTGTTCGGCCGCAGTAAAAAGTGTTGTGGCTTCAGCACGTATTTCGTCAGTAAGTTGCAGTGTGAGCTGCGTAGCCACATAGCCATTCGCTGAAAAGCTGCTTCATATATAACACTTAAAACATTATATGTATTCAAACGTTATGAGATAGAACATCGGACTCCATTTATTGAAGAGTTCTATATGAGGTTATGATCTCCCTTGGCTTTCATCACCCTTGTATTCGAGCATGGCGCAATTTATGACCAATAATGAGAGCCTTTCTTGAAGTGAGGACCATATAACTATACGTCTCATGAAATCCGTGACTTTAACTACCGTATAAACCTTGCCACTACCGGCTCTTGACCTAACTGGAGGGTATTGGCGATGCGGCGGCTAATATCAGCTACACACGAGAAAATGACTGTCCGTATATTCCGTATCGATGCCTATCCACTGTTATACTATCAACATGCTTTCATTGAATCTAAATCCGTCGATTCAGTTGTTTACTAACTTTAGGGTATTAATTGGTCGAAATATTTTTAATATTACACACGATGGGGATTTTCTGGCCCCGAACCCAGCACTAATCTACAGCGAGTGATATGCTCCTGTATAATAAAATGATGGTTTTTTAAAGCCAAAACGTACAATCAGCGATACAATTGTTGACTATTTATGAATAATGCGGACCACGTAGTGTTTTTTATAATGTACACCCGAAACAAGGAACACGAGTGCTCATTCATTAGGCCCCTTAAGCTAATGCTTTCAGCGTCATCAGAAAGTCCACATGTGTCCACATGCTCACAAACACAATGGTGCATAGACAAAACCACCTGTATGGTAGAAGCTCTGACATTAAAGTAAGGTTGATCCCTCCGTCATAGAAATAAGTGTAACACAAAAGTGATACGTGACCTTCCAAAAGTAGTTGAGTGTTCATTGCGCATTGATAAATTAGAGCTTGTAGAATGTCTGGAGGTGTTTGGTGACTATATTGTTACGGTGCATCATCGACAGAAGCAAGCGTGGCACTTAGCAAAGATAAAGAAGACGCCTGTGCGTTAGGCGCTTGCACGAGAGGCAACTCAGACATCTTGTTCGGCTGCCGATTCTCGGTGGACGCTATCCTGTAAGCCTAGACCTCACCCCGTCACAATATCATCATCTAATGGGAAGGCACATACGTTGACGCGTTTTAGCACATTCCGACGTCTGACCTTCAGGATTAAACCACTGTGTTAGCTGAAGTATTGTTAATATGAAACCATGCCCAGCATGCGGTTAATCACTCAGAGAGATTACATCATCAAGCCGATAGTGAGCAAACGGTACATGTTGCGCTTCTATTCAAAACGCCGTTATTTGACGATAAACTTTAAGGCACGTGCACTTCTGTAATAGGGTAGCCAACACTTCCGCTCATACATACACAACTACACAATGCTTCAGAAAGTCGAGGGGCAGAACTGGTAGCTTGCGCTGTGAATGCGCAAAGGCGTCCCGCTGCCCACTGGCCCGTCTCGCTGCAACAGAGAACTCACTCATAGTCCAATAAAACGAAATAAAATGGAAATTGATTTCCGCCCTGGTTAACAGAATGTCTCGATTCCATCGCTGAGTGAAGGAACGCTGGCACTGAGGCGTCTCATAGCTGACACTGCCAAGGCGCGCTCGTAGGTGTTTTATCGCGGTAATTCATTTCGCCTCTACTAGGCGGCGGCGTTACCTCAAGCTGACAACGTCGCTGTGAAAGGTAGATGTGGAAGATGTAAGGTGCGCTTGCAAAGGTTCGTGCACAAACGTTGGTGGCTCAGCAGGTGATGCACCTGACTCCAATCAGCATCGACCAAAAGGTCGTGGGTTCAAGTCCCAGGTCACCGAAATCAGCGAAACTGTTTCTTCCGTATTTCCTGACTTTATCGTATGCATTTCACCAACTTTACATATGTTAAATAATAATGTCAGTAAAGGGTCGTCAAAGGCCGACATAAAACAATTTTGTGCAATCAAGCAGCAATGCAAGAATCTCTCCTTTAAGCTAGGCACGATGTCATGCGAGGTCGTCTTTGAGGGAGTCCTGTTACGAGACGCCAACCAGAAGCAAAGATAGTTTTATTTCATCATTAAGTAAGTTAAAAAATTTTTGTACACAGAAGGAGGTTCTATAGTCAGAGACTGAATGTGACGCCATAATGACGCCATGATGACGGCAGACACATTGGTAATATTTGACGTAGCGATGACGTTGTTGAGTGACGTCCTTACACAATGATGGTTTTATGCATTTATGAAGCTGATGCCTAGACTCCTTTCACACTCATTTCACACTCTTTTTTCGCCATATCTATACCTTAACTTCAATATGTAATTCGTTTGAAAGTGATACGTTAACCAAGTTTTTTGCCGAGCTCTGCGTCCCAGGAATCTACAAAAGAGAGTTAAATTATCCCCGTTAGAGAGAGTTTTATATGTGGGAGTCATACACATGCCAAAAAAAACTCAAATGATAATTTTTTCACCTTAGAATGTACACCGTCGACACCTACGGTTCGGTGTCCCGTTTTATGAAGCATATAATGCTTTCATCTGAACAATTTGTACAGGTAACACAATTCATCCAGACCGAAGCTTCGGACATTCAGGTAAGTGCACGAAGGCTAATGGTTCACACTTACAAATATTGCACGTGCTCATATAAGATACGGTAAATATTTTGGCTGCCAACGCCTGCCCACAGTGCATCACCCCGACACTCCCTTGTGCCCTTGTGTCACCATCAGTTTGCCGTTCGAATGTTTCATAAGCAAATAATTTACAGAATGCCGAGCATAGGGTAAGACAGTGTCGTGAATGATCACCAAAACGACGTAAGCCAAAACTTTTTGTGAGAGAATGTTTGAGTCAGTCATGTTGTGGGACATGTTAGCAAAGGCGAGCGACCGAAGACAATTAAAAATTACGCATATCCCACGTACCTAGGAATCAACTTTATGCGAAGCACGTGGAGGGAAGATGACCGTGTTACATTTTTTTCAGCGACACGTCATGAAATGAGGCTAAATATATGTACGAATGTTGCACGCAGGGACATATGTTGAAGAGTTGCAGACGTTTGTATAACCAGTTTTCCCCTTGCCTAACCATGTTGGCTGGAAATGTGTTTTAGCCACACCAAAAGCTGATATGAAGCGCTGATGCTCGTGAAGATGATGGCCTTTGACACTGCTACCTAAATCAACTTCAGCACATGACACCTCACCACAATTGACGTTAACCCGACGTGACCTTTGTATGAAAGGAGTACATTTGTAATGTTTGTAAAATTGGGTAGGCGGCACAGCAACCACTATTGACGTTTCACAAAGATTAGCGTCTATTTGAAAAGTAGTTTCGAGACCTGGCGGAGCTCTGTGGTAGAATGCTTGACTGCCACGCAGAATGCTTCGGTTCGATTCCAGCTGCGACCCTGACATTTATTATTTGCATTCATCGGGTGGCCAACGGTGCTTATGCCAAGTTTTTCTTAACACTGACATTTATTCTATGCCTTCGTTGGGTCGACGATACAGATGTTGGGTATTGCTTAACGCTCACGCGTTAAAATTGCACATATGTGTGTTCTCGTCGTTCCTTGTTAGATACGAAGTGTCAATCAGCTGTGGCACATACCCGTTTACCAACGGCACATACCTGCCCGTGAGTATGTGTCACTGTCTGACGGGAAGTGTTTAATGACGTACGCGATGGGATTGTGACAATATTCATGTCTTGAACAGCACGTCATATTCGTCAAACCATCTTACCCTCTCATGCTAATTTTGGTTCACGCCTAGTTAAGGGGGTGACCACGAGAGCACCCAAACGTAAGCGGCTAGATAGATAGATAGATGCGCTCAAAGTCGCCGAAGTTCGCTAAAAAATGCTTCGCATTTAAAACCACAAGAAAGAACTTTTGTGAATTGGACGCCTGCTGTTTGCTTTGGCCAGGCCAGCACTAACCAGCTCGCTCATTGGTTTAAGACATCGTTTTCTCACCGACGTTCACTGTAACGTCGTCTATCCTTCACACCACACCTGATTATCTTGCAATTTGGGAAGATGCGTCAATCCACTGCCACACAAAAGGAGTAATAAAAGGTAGGTTGGGGAACCTGCCGCCATGGTATATATAATGTTTAAAAGCGACGTTGGAACCACGAACTAAAGCTTTTTGGAGTTGTTATTATAAAAACGTTTTTACCGAGAAAAAGTTCACAAACACGCCTAATGCTTAGATTCATAAATAGGTTCAATATGCATATTTTCTGCGATGGGAATTGCATGACTTTCAAGCATTTCTTAGCACCTTCTTAAACCCAAACACTTTGCAGACAGTATGATGATAGAAGTGGAACAAACGCCTGGAGGTATTATTGCATTCACCATATATTTAACGTCAAATACACTCTTATAAGAATGTGGAACGCTTAAAATGACAAAATCATGCTTCTACACGATGTTATGAGTTTGCTGTTCACTGCTCGCTACAGTGACTACCGGATCGTAAGTACGCCTTTTCTTTTCTCTACTCTTCAATTTAGTGAACAATGCTTAGAAAATATGCCTGATATTTATATATACTGGTGGACATTTTGTGTCAGATTACTTCAACGTGAGACAACCAGTGCATGACAGATTGAACAATCATCTACAATTAAGAAAAAAAAATTCTGTGCCCAACGCGTGGAAAAAAAAACTCCAGCGATAATATTTTTTTTATTTCAAAGTGCTTATACCAACAAGGAGTACAAGTGTTCATAACAGACTAACACTACTTCTAATGTGGTTCAATGTACGTGTCTCATTCAACCATCTTCCATTTTGTGCCGCACAAATTTTAGAAAATTCCGCAAGGCGTAGTAGTGTTCATGGTAGGAAAAAATGTTCATCTACACTCTTCGTAGCCCGAAACCACAAAGGACTGATACGTATTACTCAAAGGAACCATCGCAGTTGATGAAAATTTAATTTTGACGCGGAATCAAAGACTAACATAAAATTCATACTTTATGTTCTATTTTTGCTAGCGTTACAATATGCAGGATAGCCAAACGGAATTATTACTTCAGGGTAACATTCCTACACGTGGTAGAGTAACAGCTCATCGTGTTGACCTTGTTAATTCGGAAAACCGAATAATCAGGACATGCTCACGTGTGCTGGCAAGCACGTGTGTAATTCAATGCCATCAACCTTTCGTTAAGTTTGTAGTATTTGACTTCAATTTGCTTTTAGTTGAATTCGCATGATTCGCGGGGCGTGGCACGAAAGAGCGAAAACGCGTTCATAGATCCCGAACTTAAGCATGATGGAAACTGGTGAGGGTGAATTGTTTCGGAGGGTGGTGTGCTTGTTCACATAAAACTCGCTTGCTATATTGCGTTGGACGAACCACCAGCTGCCACCCATTTAAAGTGCGATAAGACTATCGTGACCAGCACATGTTGGTGATGGCGGCAGGGGTGCGTAACACGTTTATGGTAGTGGTGCGTAACACGTTTATGACTGTTCGTACACGGAAGTCTTGCACGCGGTCACATTGTGGATTAAGGCACAAAATGTCGTAAAATGGGTGTTTCACACTGCTTCGGCACAAAGGTAGCGGCAAAGTTTATGTATTTTTCAGGAAAATAAAAATACTATTGTAACAGAAATTAATATTGCTCTGTTGAAATTGTTGATGATTTAGCATCCGGTTCACTTGGACATTTTTTCTGGTCCCGTGAAGTGCGAAGTAATGAGCTTTCAATTATTCATCACCCTTCCTCACTCGCAGACGCAGACACGTTTGCTATGAAACCTTGTCATGACGCTTACTGGCGCAGGCACCCAGACGAGGTCATAGCTGTGACGGCCGTGCTCGCTATTCTCTTCGTCGTAGGCATCGTGTGCTACATGACGACGACTGGTAAGTATGATATGTAAATAACTTCATGTGAGGATGTAATCTAGTAACGCAATCACGCGTTGAATTTTTGCAGCACTCGCATTGATTTAAAACGTCGCCACCAATGGTCCATTATCGCCTTTGATTAGGTGTCTAGAGATTCTAAAATAATTAAACACGTACAGGTTTTATTAAACGAAACTCATTATGCAGCCACAACCAGCGTTGACGAGGCACCGATCGCGGAGATGGGAGTCGTCCGCCATGCCTTGGTGACCGGCTCCCCCGTCGCCAAACCGCGACGACTCCGAATGACGCTGGAAGCGTTGAATTCGACGACCAGTCCTCATCAAGGGCCTGAATTCGGTGAGTTTTGAGAAACAGTAAAAATGGAAAGATAAGCAGAACGCCAGTTGCCTTCGGCTGAGATAAGATGCGGAAAGAGGAGCCCATCTTACACAATTGGCGCCGTTTTCAAGACACCTTTATTGCGCACATTCATTGAGAAAACCTTCAGGTATACTGTGATGGTTGATCTACTGTGAGCTCAACACCACCCAGCAAAGACACCTGCAATCAATACGTTGCACACGACTCCTGCTCTGCTAGGGAGTCACACTGGAAGATCATAGCTTCCACGGTTACCACACCTCCGCCACATCGGCAAACAGTAGGTTATTCCTACAGCATACTACTCATATTCACCACGTGTCGGCACGACACGTGACTGCACTACTCGCTGCTGAATAAGCAATCAGTTGCAAGGCGAACCGGTTGCCTAATGCTCAAAACAGGGCTTCAAACTTTTCAGCCAGAAATACAAATTTATCTACATCCGCAGTCATCCTCGCATCGTCTGAGCATTGACTTAGCAGATGTGAACAGCCAACCCTGGCAAAGACTCGCCAACTGTGGTATTCTTCGGCCCTCAGATGCAGGAAAACCAAGTCATGAACAAGGAAACACATTTATCGACTTGGAACAGAACAATTACATACACAGTGAATCCCCTAACAATACAAATATCTCCTAAAACCTAAGCTGGAGTCTCTAACCTACACGCGAAAGTTTCAGCGCGTCATGACGTATAGGCCCATCAAGCGTCACTCACAGTACCGCAGAGAGGTAGCGATGGAGTCCGCACGAAGCGGACAGTTGCAATGATGAAATCGTTTTTCTTTTCTGTGACAAAGACTTTTCTTTAATTAATGAGCATTGAATATTTTGAAGAAAGCGAATCAGTACTGAAGGAGCAAAGTTGCGCAGGCGTCTCATAGCGTTATGAAAAAAAGAAAACCTGAACGACGGGACATATTAAAGCACGAACACTACAAAATGCTGATAATCGACTGATTTTGTTGCTGAAAATGAGAAAGTATAAGTAATAGAAAAAAAACGGTACGATGGGGAAGAAGGAAGCTTGCGATGAAATATCGGTAAACATGGTTGTGTCAAGCCAACATTTCGACAAGCGGACTTCTGTTCCTTAACGTTAGAGCTGAACTGATTTCTTGAGTGCTAGCGTGTCTACGTTTCATACACCCTCGCCCGTCCTAACAGAGGAGGGATAGGGGCAACATTGCGTACGCGGGTGTGTGTGAGAGATTAGGTTAGGGGGCGATGTTATGACAAATTGTATGAGTGAAGGAGGACGAGGTATTCCGTGAATGAAAAAAAAATAAGGATAGGGGGGGGGAGAGGGAGGTGAGGATGTATACATGTCGGTGGATCCTGGTTGTCGAACCGGTGGTAAGAAGTGAACAATGGCAGGTTTGAAATTCCTAGACGAAGGGCTTCACTAGCAGTGGTTTTTTTCGCGTATGTACCATACAAAAGGGACTCAAGGGTTTGTTTAGAAACGTGTATACCTACTGGCTGGAGTGTACTATACTTGCAAGTAAGGTGCGGCTTCGCATATTTTCTCTCTCTTGCGGATCGGAAGTTTGACTGAAGTATGTAGAGTGTAAGGTCGTAGAAGTTGTGTCTTGCTATATTGAAGTGATGGGCCACTGCTTTCGGCAGTTTATTCGCTCTGTCCACGCGATGACCATTCAATCCAACACTAACCGGCTATCCTGTTTCGTCAATGTACTGTTTATGACAACTTGAGCAGGAGATTGGAACTATTTACCTGCCTTCACAAAGAATATAACTGATACGACTGCATTTGGAAATGTATACTTTGAAGCCTACTGTAGGATTACACATGTGTTTCTTCTACATTACTTGTAAATATATTGCTAGATGTCTCTAATATGCTTTACGCAGCTTTTGTAAATCTGTATAAGGCTCCCATTTTACTGTTATTGTTATGCCTTTTCTTTTCTCGCTCTTTCTTGATATTTAGACCCCACCCTCTCTGCAAGCTATTTATATCCTGAAGGCACTATCAATAAATAAATAAATAAATAAATAAATAAATAAATAAATAACTGAACAGACAAATAAATAAATAAACTTGATATATCTCGGCCAATCGTTTTTCTTTATTCGAGATGTTTTTCTCTACCAACGATCTTGTTCTCTGAATATTTTTTTTGCTTAGACCACTACAGTGTTGTTAAGCATATCACTTTTTATGTGATGATCATCATCATCTGTCGCACGTTCCTAAAGACGTCAATAGCCTCCGTAATTCCCGGTCAATCCAACTGGTATCGCTACCGTCCGCCGCCGTTCACCCCGTTTAGAATACATTGAAACCCTGTTCCGTTTCTAAACTAAAGAACCATTCAATAATCAGTGCGTTGCCTTGTTTTTTTTTGTTCACATGTGCCATGGTTCACCAGGCTCTTTTCGCATGACGCACATAAACAAGTCCAGCTAAGAACATCTTTGCAACTCACAGCACTCCGATTTTTCAAACAACATACTGCTACATGTATTTTAGAACAACAGCAGATACATCATGCCTAAGAAGCCTGTCATGCTATATATGTATACGATTCCGCCGATCCCTTTGCCAGAGTGCAAACGGATCAACGCTCCAAGGTTCTCTATTCGTGACATATGCTGATGCGTTTCCCAATGAAGCTGGTTTCACGAGGTTTGATCCAGCCGCGGTGGTCGCATTTCGATGGGGGCGAAATGATACAGCCTCGTGCATTAAGGCACGCCGCCATGCAGGCTAAAGGACACCAGCTAGTCAAAATTACTGGAACTCTACGGTGCACCTCGTAATCACATCATAGTTTTGGCTCGTAAAACATGATATGATCATTTTCTATTAACTTCATCACGTGATAGCTGGCACTCCGCGTGTACGGTGGCGGTGGTAAACATTTATTGATCTAACAGAGAGGGTGCAAGAGAAACCAGCGTCCTTAATAGTGGGCCAGCTTCATTACAGTACAAGGGGGAGTCTCTAGTCAGGGACCCCTATAGTAGTGGTCGCTCTCGTGGCACGCTCAACCATGGCTTGTTGGGCCGGAAAGCAGCCCATGGTGGTTTATAAATATCTACGCACGTGACCACGCAGATAATGCCCTACTCTGCGGCCTCACCGCCCCCAGTCAGCTGCCTAGTGGTGCTACCGAGC
This sequence comes from Rhipicephalus annulatus, assembly GCA_013436015.1. Lineage (NCBI taxonomy): Eukaryota > Metazoa > Arthropoda > Arachnida > Ixodida > Ixodidae > Rhipicephalus > Rhipicephalus annulatus. Next base: position 122,370 of record WOVY01009432.1, read on the forward strand.
ATGGCGTGGTGTCGTGGAGGCTCTTGCCGGAGCCCGGAGTGTGCGACTACTTCGTAATTGACATTGAGCCCAGCGTGGATGGATCTTACGACGGTAATACCCACGTTGAAAAAAGTGACAGTACAGATAATTCTGCTCAGACTTGGTCGGTATATAGAAAGAAAATTACAAGAACTAAATTAGTGTTTGCTTTGATGAGTGATGTGATGAATTACTGCTGTGGTGTAGTAATATTTGTAATTCGAAGAATAACTGCAAAGAGTAATTTGAAGCAAATCAGTCATTGCTTTCCCACTGACTTCTCCACCGAATTGTGGCTTGTACGCCTCATTTTTTTTAGTAAAAAGTTTCTGAAAAATAAGACGAAAGTAGCAAAGGGAAGCTAATCTCAGTGCTAGACATCCTGCTTTAAGATCGGCAAGATTTCAGTGTGTACGTGCTGCAAATTAAGCGCACTCGTATATGAACTGAGCACAAATAGTCAACATTAGATGAAGCAATGTGAAACTAATTTGGTTTGAAAAGTAATAAAAAAGTCATAACTTTCGGCCGGATGTAATTCCTAACTTACCTTATTCAAATTCAAGGAAGATTAAATAACAAGTTAGTAACGAGATTTAGTTACTCCCTAGCAGTAATCTTGCCATCTCCGATCCTGATAAAACGAAGACCCCAACCATGAACGAAAACCAGGAACGTCTACAGGCGACCCTAATACATTTTGGGGTGTCTGGTATTGGCCCTGGCACCTCGGTGATTGCTCGCCCTGGCCTATTCTTTGGGATCACATTGTTTCGTAGCACTGGTTCAGTGGTCCCAGAGGCCATGCAGAAAGAAGCGTGTGGTTGAGATCTAGTCCACCAGATGGCAAAATAATACTAACTTCTCTAGGGTTCCTCGATGCTTGAGCCCCCCTCCCCCACATTGGAGAGTGGAGACAACCGCGTTGTCTGCTACGGAATACACCATTACGATGCCTTCTCCGCAAGCCGCCTTTAGCCACGATGGTCAGCCAATGAGTGCTGCACGGCTACATACAGAGTTTGTTGCGTCAAAACGTGTGGTACTCAAACAAAATGAGAGAAATACGAAGCTTTCGCATCGTGAGTGTGAATGTCTTAGATATCTAGTCTCCACTCTTCATTTTTAAAGCGACACTAAAGCTGGGGTTGCTCGCAGAAGAAAATTACCGTCGACGCCAGCCGCGTTCACACCTTCAATTAGCATCTTTTTGGACTAGTCGGTAACTATTTATATAGGTTAAAGATGTCAAACACCCGTTGGCTGAGAAAAAGAATAAAAAATACGTGCCGTCGCGAGAAAAGAGAAAAATCACAGCATATTCATGAAGCGAATGATGATGAGTGGGGCGAAGCGGACGGACGGCCACACGGACAGACGCACACACGGACGGACGTACGCATGGTCGGACGAACGCACGGACGAAAGGACGCATGGACGAACGGAGGGACGGATTGACGAATGAATGAACGGGCATACGCACGGTTGGACGCATGGACGCACAGACGAACGCATGGACAGACGCATGGACGAAGGCAGGGACGGACGGGCGAACGCACGAACGAATGAACGAAGGAACACACGAATGGACGTACGGGTGGACACATGAACGGATGGACGAACACACGGACGGATGGACGAATCCACAGATGGGCGGTCGGATAAATGGTCCGATGAACGAACGAAAGCACAGACAGACTGATGGACGCTTCGTCCCACTCATCATCATTCACTCCGTGGATATGCTGTGACAACGTTTTTATCGACATGTAATGCAATGGGGTGGAGCACATTTGGCAAGCACTTTCAAATCTTGACAGGTAGATTGCCACTATCCTTCAAAAGAAAGGTACATAACAGCTGCATCTTGCTGGTACTTAGCTACGTAGCAGAGACCTGGAGACTTACAAAGAGAATTCAGCTTAAACTGAGGACGATAGCGAGCAGTTGAAAATAAAATGGTAGGTGTAACCTTAAGAAACAAGAATAGAGCAGAGTGGATCAGGAAACAAACTGGGGTTAAGGATATCATAGTTGAAATTAAGAAAAGGAAATCAACATGGGCGGGGCATGTAGCTCGTAGGCAGCATGACCACTGGTCACCAGGGTAACTAACTGGATTCTAAGAGAAGGCAAGAGGGTTAGGGGATGACAGAAAGTTGAGTGGGCAGATTAGATTGAGAAGTTTGCGTGTATAAAATGGCAGCAGCAAGCACAGGACGAAGTTGACTGGCGGAATATGGGAGAGGCCTTTGTCCTGCAGTGGACGTTGACAGGCTCATGACGATGATGATGATGATGATGATGAATGCAATGCAAATGGCTACGACGACTACGACGGCACAAGACATCCAACCCACGAAGTGAGGGGCTTTGCCCCTAAAGGAAGTAGCTGAAAGCACCGGCAGCAACAAGCGCACAACGTTGGCGCACATCTTCGCGCAATTGCACCTTGTGTACAGCAAGTGATTAATAACAACAAATTTTGTGCTAACCAAAATGAACTAGCTAAATACGAATGTACACAGCATGAAAATGAACGTGTATTACACCCGGTGCACTGGTGATCGCAATTAGGCCCGATAGAAATAAAACTGCTCAAAAATGATTTGCGCCCTTCTGTATCTGGCGTAAGAGAGTCAATCACATCAACCTTTCTTGCGTTTGAAAGTTTCTGTGTGACAGCGCTTTAAGTCATAACTCTTGAAATCTGAAATGGCATAACTTACGCTGCACAAACACGAACGGTCCGTAGGTTGCCACTTCTCGCGCTTGATCTTTACAAGCCACAAGAGTCGCGTTTTCGGATCTTCCGAGAATATGAACATCCTGTAGCCATTTTGCGAGTGGTTCGTGCACTTTGGCACGCAACAAGCAGGCATTTTGCCCCCCCCCCCCAAAAAAAAAGAAACGCCGCGCACGTGTCTCACACAATCAGCCGCGACGAGACGGGGGGAGCGGAATGGCGGTCGCCGATCGGAAGGCGGCACTCATCCCTTCAAAGAGTGACTCCACCCTCAAAAGAGGCGCGCGCATCAAGGAACCCTAAACTTCTCCGAATCACTGCGTAAACTCAATATATATAATCTGACAGATAGCTGGCCCTTATCTTAAATAAAGTTCTGCTCCATTGTCATACGTATATTCATATAAATCCTTAATTGAACCAGACCCACCAATTTGTATTTTCTAAAAATTATCGTCTGTATAAATGTTTATGTACGATGACATGTATATTACAATATAATATGATTCACATAGAAATCCCAACATCAAGCATAGTCGTCGATGTTTCATATTTTGGATGACTTATGAAAATTATAACAAACCGGAAGTATGAACTAATCCCGATATGCTTGAAAGAGAAATATAAGTGTCACTATGTGCGCATGACAGAAAAGAGGGGTGTAGTGGATCCCCCGATAATCACTTCAGCTTATTTCAAGAAAGTCTATCTCTCATTGTCTTGCAAACGCAAAAGGATTTTTTTGTTGAAAAGCATTGGAAAAATTTACTGCCATGTACAAGTTTCGTTTGCTCTCACAGTTGACATGAATTGTCTTGGTCAGAGTCGCAGTACCAATTTCTACTGGACCAAAAGCCGAGGGCTGCTCGGTTCCTCTTCACGCTGTCATCGACACTGTCGTTCAGCAGTCTTCGGACGCAGTTCGGGCAACTACCGTTCCAGAACAGCGCCGCTCAGCTGCGCCAGTCCCTCGGCGTGCGCGGTTTCGGACTGCTGGACGGTGATCGCGGCACCAGCGGTAGCGCCGTTACCGAAATCGCCATTCGCAGCACGGCGCTGCTGTTTGCGGTAAGGGTTGCTTGCGTGTGGTACGCCAAGTAATTAAAAAAAGTTCACATTTTGGCACGGTCATAATGAATGAGCATGTGACATTTAAGGAGCATTCATGTGCGAAAGGCAGGCGCAGATCTGTGATAGAGCCCATTGCAAAAATCAGGACATCGAGTGTGCCCTCATGTGTGCAGTGAGAACGACACCAGGGAGACATGTGCGGAGGCGCGCACATGAAGTCTCCCTGATGTCATTGTCATTGGACACAGAAAAGACACACTTTGAACTATTTCCTAGTTTTCGCAAGGTGCTCTATCACAGATCTGCTATGTCTAACTGCAACTAAATACCAAGTTTTCAGTTTCTCTTTACTTTTTGGAAGAACCCATCACCTCTATTCTCGTTTTCCGCTTGAGTTGCGAAATTTGGTCGCTCGCCCCACCCTTTGTCGCTCGTATGATGTTATTTACTGCCCACATATTATATTTCTTTGGAAATGCTTTTCCTTTTTCCACGTCCTCTGTCATATTGTTACATGGTTTCGGCTGACTGTAACAGGGCATAGTGGGGTATACACAAAAAGGGCGCCTCAGACAGAGTGAAGAAGTTGACGTTGTTGGTGAGCTGTGTTGTGGTTCCACGTAACATTTTGGTGGAGGTACTGAGTACTTTTTTGACAACAGAGCTACACAGTGCATGCCTCCTTAAGCCTGATACCATGACTCCGGGTGAGGATACGCCTTCACCACCTACCACGGCTACGACAGGTAACCGGCGCCCGCCATAACGCAACCGCGTGATCACGGTACATTTACCGGAGAGAACAACGTGAATGTGGACAAGTGGCTCAGTATGTACAAGCGCGTCAGCAGGAAATATGGCTGGGACCCAACCACTATGCTTGCGAATGTCATTTTCTATCTTGACAAGACCCCTTGCATCTGGTTTGAGACCCACGAGCACGAAGTCACAAGCTGGGAAACCTTTAAACAACGGCTCCACGACATTTTTAGCGACCCTTTTGGTCAACAGCTTGATGCTCAAAAGCAATTAGCCGTACGTACACAGACGTCCACGCAGCTATACTTGACTTTTATTCAAGGTGTTTTAGCGTTGTGTCAAAGGGCCGATCCCAACATGACTGAGGCTGACAAGATATTGCACATTTTGAAAGGTATAGCCGACGATGCGTTCAACCTGCTTGTCTTCACAATTGATTCATATGTGGGGTTTAACGTCCCAAAACCACCATATGATTATGAGAGACGCCGTGGTGGAGGACTACGGAAATTTCGACCACCTGGGGTTCTATAACGTGCACCCAAATCTGAGCAAACCATCGACGCCGTGATCAATGAGTGCCGCCGTCTCAAGTCGGTGAAGAGTCAACGCATTTTGCACTAGTTCCAGCGCCTACCCAACACCGCAGCAACATCATCTTGCGAAGCGTCTCCTTGATAGCCGTCTACAACCGAAGACGTGACACGCATCGTCCGACATGAACTCGAGGCCATTTACTCGGCTGCCAGAAACCGACGTTGCCCGACGCCAGCTGTCTCCTTGATCCAGGGTGTTGTCCGCCAGGAATTCACTAACCTGGGTATCCTGTCCACTGCACCCACCATGGATAATACTGATCCCTCGATAGCTTATGTCGACATGACACGTCGCCGTCCGTGCTTTCTTCGAACCAGGAACCCATCTGATTGACGAACAGCTGATGATAAGCCAATCTGCTTCCGCTGTGGTCGTGCGGGACACATCGCTCGTTACTGCCGCATCCAGTGGTCATCTATGGCTTCTATTCCGTACCGCACTTACAGTAACTCATTCCGTACACCAAACCACTGTTATCCAGCCTGCACTGAGTCTACAGCATTTACTGCCCCTGAGGACTACAACCACCCTGCCCCGTCGTCGCCGCTGCCTCAAAGCCACCCTTCTCCCGCTCTCCCTCGCCGTCGTTTAACCACCGCATGCCCTCAGAAAACTAGATTGCGCAGACTCTGGAGGTGAAGCTACCCTGTCAACCTTACCCAAAAACCATTTCTTGCCCTTACGTTTAAACTGAAACACCCTTGAAGTATATGTTGATAGCACACCTGTTGAATCTTCCATTGATACGGGCGCTCACGTCTCTATTATGAGTTCACATTTTCGTCGTCGTATTAAACGCACCTTGAGAGACTGTCCAAAATTCTTGATATTGTGACGACGCGAGATTGACGAGCACACAACGCGCCACAAACAAATACGATTTATCGATCGCAGGAAACAGACTGCAACGACTTCTTCGTCTTTTGCCCTCGGCCAAGGACACTCGCGCTGCTTCGTTGTCCTCACCACTAACACATACGCGCGGCATTATTCCCCCTTAAAAAAACATCGTCCCGATGTTAAACGTTTGAGATGCAAGGCGAAACCAAAACTGCGCAGTTAGTCACTGAAAGTAGGGCTTCATTCGAAGCACGTGGACAACTTCTGGTGAATGTCTGCGCCACTTTGAACACTGCACGCCGTTCGGAACAACCTCGTAGTTGACGTCACTAATGCGTCGTAGAACCTTGTAGGGTCCGAAGTATCTTCACAACAGCTTTTCGGAGAGCCCATGCTGATGAACAGGTGTCCAGACCCATACTATGTCGTCCACGTTGTATATGACGGGTCTGTGCCGGAGGTTGTAATACTTGGCATCGTCGTTTTGCTGTTTGGTGATTCGCCACCTGGCAAGTTGTCTGGCTTCTTCTGCTAGCTGGGTAAACTCTTCGGCGTCTGTCTCATTGCCATCATTTTCATGAGGGAGCATTGCGTCTAACGTTGTTGTAACCTCGCGTCCGTAAAGGAGACTAAAGGGTGTCTTCCGAGTGGTCTCTTGACGAGCCGTGTTGTACGCGAACGTGACGTAGGGCAAAATGATGTCCCAGTTCTTGTGCTCTACCTCTACGTACATGCTTATCATGTCAGCCAGGGTCTTGTTGAGGCGTTCGGTGAGCCCGTTGGTCTAGGGATGATACGCCGTTGTCTTCCTGTGAGCTGTACCACTTAGTCGGAAAATGGTGTCCAAAAGTTCGGCCATGAAGGCAGTACCTCTGTCGGTGATGACTATTGCGGGAGCACCGTGTCTTAAGACGATGGCTTCGATGAAAAATTGCGCCGCTTCAGCTGCCATTGGCGTGGCAGAGCGCCTGTCTCCGCGTATCGGGTCAGGTAATCCGTGGCGACGATTATCCACCTGTTTTCAGTGGCAGACTTTAGGAAGGGGCCCAGAAAATCCATGCCAATTTGTGCTAACGGTGTCGCCGGCACTCGGACAGGCTGCAGCAGGCCAGCTGGTTTGATGGATGGTGGCTTGCGGCGCTGGCAATCTAGACATGCCTGCACGTAAGTTTTGACAACTTCGGCAAGTCTTGGTCAGTAATAGTTCTGCCTTATCCTCGCCAATGTTCTTGCGTAACCCAAGTGACCAGCGGTAGGTTCATCGTGACAGGCTTGCAATACCTCACGGCGAAGCGAAGAAGGCACGACGAGCAAGTAGCTGCTGCCGGTGGGTGAAAAGTTCCTGTTATAAAGAACGTCATTTTGCGAGCAGTACGACGGCAGCCCTCTCGCAAATAACTTCGGAACGCTATTCGCTCGCCCCTTGTAGGTAATCTATAAGTGGTAGCAGCTCAGCATCGCCACGCTGCTGCTGAGAAAAGGCGGCAGTGTCCACAATTCCGAGAAAGGCCGTGTCGTCATCGTCGTTGTCCAGGGATGCCGTCTCAACAGGAGACCGAGAAAGGCAGTCGGCATCGGTGTGTCGTTTTGCCGACTTGTAGGCAACAGTGAAGTCAAATTTTTGGAGCCGAAAACTCCATCGTGCAAAGCGGCCGGACGGATCTTTCAAGTTGACTAACCAACAGAGAGAGTGGTGATCGCTGATAACGGTGAATGTGCGGCCGTACAAATAAGGACGAAACTTCAGGACTGCCCATACCATTGCAAAACATTCTTTTTTCGTCGTAGTGTAATTAGCTTCAGCTCGGGACAGCGTCCTGCTGGCGTAGGCGATCACGTTTTGGTTGTTGTCCTTCGACTGTACGAGCATTGCTCCAAGACCCACATTACTTGCGTCTGTATGAAGTAATGTCGGCGCGTCTTCATCGAAGTGGGCCAGCACTGGGGGTGTTTGCATTCGTTTACGAAGCTCGTGAAATGCCTGCTGTTGGTCTTCGCCCCATCTGAAGGGGGTATCTTCCCGAGTAAGCTGTGTCATAGGCCATGCGATGCGCGAAAAATTTGCAATAAACCGCCGGTAATAGGCACAGAGTCCTAAAAAACGTCGCACTATTTTTTTTGTCTGATGGCGTAGGGAAGTTTGCCACGGCGGCAATTTTATCCGGGTCGGGTCGGATCCCTTGGCTGCTCACGACGTGACCGAGGAATTGAATTTCGTGGAAGCCGGAGTGGCACTTTTCCGATTTTAGAGTAAGACCGGCCAAGCGTATTGCTTCAAAAACTGCTTCGAGCCTTCGTAAGTGTTCCTCGAAAGTCGCCGAAAAGACAATCACGTCGTCGAGGTACACCAAGCAGGTTTGCCACTTAAGTCCTGACAGAACCGTGTCCCTGAGACGCTGGAATGTTGCTGGCGCCAAACACAAACCGAAAGGAAGAACCTGAAATTCATAAAGTCTGTCGGGCGTAACAAAGGTGGTCTTCTCACGGCCTCTCTCATCCACTTCAATTTGCCAGTAGCCACTTTTTAAGTCCATAGACGAAAAGTAGCGTGCGTTTCGTAGTCTATCCGATGAATCATCAATACGCGGCAGAGGGTAGACGTCCTTCTTTGTGATCTGAATAAGCTTTCGGTAGTCGACGCAGAAACGCAAGCTACCATCCTTCTTTTTGACGAGTACTACAGGTGAAGCCCAAGGACTGTTAGATGGCCGAATAACACCATCTTCTAGCATCGTTTTCACCTGTTTTTGAATTGCCTCACGCTCCTTTGGGGCGACTCGATAAGGATTTTGCGGATGGGTCTGGCATCGGAATCCGTGATGATGCGGTGTTTCGTCAGTGCCGTTTGACCAACTCTTTATGTGGATGAGAAGCAGCCGTGGAACTTGTTGATCAGCGTGAGAAGGCGGTCTCGCTCAATGGGAGATAACATTGGACCAACGTCGACAGGTGTCGGTGTAGTGATAGTAGACGCTGCTGCTTCCTCCACTTAATTACAATCTTCTGTTTGCGAGAGTTCGTCAAAATAGGCAATAGCCGTGCCTTTAACTATGTGTCGGCGTTCTCTGCTGAAATTTGTCAATAGCAGTTCAGCGCATCCGTCAGTAACAGTGATGACAGCCCTGGCAACAGAAATGCCGCTAGTGAATGCGAGCTCCTTGATGTGTTCAGCGATGCCAGTACCATTTTGTAATTTGTCACAGTGCACGAATACGAGAGAACAACTTCGTGGCGGCAGTATGACGTCGTCACCGGCAATACGGAAGCGAGGTGGCTGGTGTTCCTTATCTGTAGCAGTCTCCGAGCTTACAGTGAACGTTACGCTTCTGTCACGGATGTCAATCACAGCCCCGTATTCGCGCAAGAAATCCATTCCCAATATGAGCTGTTTACAGCACTCGTGGAGAATGACGAGGGTGGCGACAAAGGTGGAACCCGCAATGAAGAGTCGGGCCGTGCACTTTCCAACCGGTGTCATCAACTGACCTCCTGCAGTTCTTATATTGGGTCCCTGCCATGGCATTTTCCCCTTCCTTAGTCTTTCGGCTAGCTGTAGGCTTATTATAGAAAAGTGGGAGCCAATGCCCACAAGAGCCGTCACTTGGTGGCCGTCAATGTGAACGACGAGGTCCGCTCTGATAACGTCGGTTACGTCGGAAGTTGTCTCATTCGTCGAATTAGTCGTTGCTGTCGTCTTCTTCGGTATCGATGGCTTCGAGCTGTCATTTGTCTGCAATGGGGGCTGTTCGGAATTTCGAATATTGGCAACCCCACCCCCCGAGGTCGCTGCGTCTAGTTTCCCCGTCGCGGACTAGGGGACCTGCCCATGGTGACGTCGGCAAAACTGCGAAGATTAGGTGAACTGGGCCACGCAGGAGATGGAGAACGTGATCTGGGCATTACTGGATTCTGCGGCGGTGTGTTTACAGGGGCGTAGTTGTACATGCGTTGATCGTCGTACGCAATGTAATCAGGGTAGCGAGGAAATCTCGAGTACTGAGCGTCGCGATAACGGCAAACTCTGTAGACGTGCCCAGCTTCGCCACAATGAAAGCATACCGGTCGACGGTCAGCGGTACGCCACAAATCGGTTTTCCGACGCTGGTAGGTAAGCGGGCACCCACTATTGGGCCACGTTGTGGGGCCACGTTGTGGGGCCACGTTGTGGGCCATGTTGGTTGTACGGCATTCGTCTTGTCGGAGGAACCGGTGAGGTTGCGAAAGTGGTCGGTGCTGACAGAGGCTGTATTTGCAGGGTTGGTGGTGGTCCAGTCATTGGGGTCTGCTGTGCTGAAGGAGCGACGACGGGGCGTCGGACTGCATCAGCATAAGTAAAATGTCGTCGCACACCATTATAGCCGGATGAAGAGAGAGCCTGGCGGACCTCATCCAGGACAACATCAGCGACAAAAGACAATGCCGGCGTCGGTTCAGTTGCTGGAATTAAAGCAAGATGCCGAAGCTCCTCCCTCTAAATCTCCCGGATGACTTGCCGCAGAGGCCTGTCATTGTCGCAGAGGCTCGCCGCAGTCGTAACAGGGCTAGTCGCTCGAATGTTGACCGGGTTCTGCTGGCGGTACCGTTGCTGTAGGGCCCGTTCAATAGCTGTGGCATCTTTCGTGAACTCAGCTGCTGTTGTTGGCGGATTTCTCACAAGCCCAGCAAACCGTTGCTCCTTCACGCCTCGTATTAGATACTGCAGCTTCCTGTCTTCCGGCATCTTGGGATCCGCCCTGCTGAAAAGACGGGTCATGTCCTCGGCGAACATAGCGACGCTCTCGTTTGGTTTTTGAATTCGAGCTTCCAAGAGACGTTGCGCATTCTCTTTTCTGTCAAGACTACTAAAGGTGTCAATCAGCTGGTTGCGGAAGTCATCCCACGTAGCCAAGCTTCTTTCCCTGTTGATGTACCACGTCTGGGCGTTGTCTTTCAGGTAGAAATACACATTCGCGAGAATGTCTTCTGGGGTGGGCCACTGGTTGTACTTCGCGCAGCGTTCGAACTGGTCCAGCGAGTCTTGTGCATCTTCATAGGTCTCACCATGAAAGCGGTCACGAATCATGTGATTCTGAAGTGTCATGTGCGATGTAGCTGCAGGGGCCATGGTGTTGAAGGAGGCAAGCGATTGCTGGCAGTTTCTGGAAAGGGATTGAGCTCGGTAGCTAGGCCTCGCAGACGGCGGCTGGAACGGTGGACTGGTGTGTCGACGGGTGGTAGTGATTCCGGGCTTGAATGTCGGGTCCGCGAAGGGGTGCCAAGCATGAAGACGTACCCAGCACCTCCACCAGTGTGACGACGCGAGATTGACGAGCACACAAAGCGCCTCAAACAAATACGATTTATCGATCGCAGGAAACAGACTGCAACGACTTCTTCGTTTTTTGCCCTCGGCCAAGGACACTCGCGCTGCTTCGTTGTCCTCGCCACTGGCACATACGCGCGTCAATATGCAGTGTGTAAGTTTCAGCAATTGATTCACCTGATTTACAAGTTCTACCACTTTCTTCATGTATACCGGGAAGCGCCGAACTTGGAGCGCGGAAACATCGACGTGGATTAAGGACCTGCAATATTGTTCACTGCTCGAAATCTTACTTTCTGTCCGATTGTCTGATTATATCCTGTATTAATAGTGTAATGAGTCCTCGCATTTGTTCAATACAAACAATGGTGCTGGTTTTGACAGCTTCCATGAACCTTTGAAAAAGACCCGCTTCACCCCCATTACCCCCTCCTTTTTTTCTGGCACTGGTTTAAAAATGTGTGACTGTCCTACATTTGTCTTTTCTAAATATAGTGCTTGGCATGAGTATTTATATGCCGAATTACTTTGAACGCGATAGCGTTAAAGCACCCGACATTCGATCCTCGGCATTGTCAGCACGTTGTCCACGAGGGACAAATGCCACGTATGCAAAAAGAAAAAAAAGCGGTTGGAGCTCAAATAGAAGCCATGAATTCTCACAGTGGTCAGACGTTCTACTACGGAGCAAAGTCAGAGCTGAAAACAGCTTTGGAGAGAGAAAAAAATAAAAACGCTGTACAGGAGATTCACAGGGTGATGTGATACCGCGTGTCCAAAGTGTGGAATTGCACCAGGTGGCAAGCCATATGAGTTTAAGAAAGAGGTGAATGTCTAGAAGCTTACACATTACAGAACGCTCCACCACAGCTCAACGTGATTCCTAATCACATCATAACCGAATTGGGCATGCTGCGATCTTGCTCGTATAATGCACATGTAGTGGATTATTCGCTGCTTCGCCAAATGATAAATTAGGACGTAGTAAGCATTTAGCATTAGCAGATGCAGTATGCACCTTTGGGAAATTATTAACGGCCACTGTCCAGTGCAGATATTTGCCTTTTCTTTGGTTGTGTCCAATGAGAAAAGAAGCGCAGCAAACGGACAATGTGACGTGAACGGAGCCCGATTACGCTATCGAATTTCTCTCTTGAAAGCTAAATTTCTCTCCCAAGTTGTTTATTCATGCTCTTCTATCAGTTTATAGAAGTGGCATGATCAACTGGATTACGTATGAATGTTTGTATATTCGCAAAATACAGGTTTTTGCATCTCATGAACAAAAATATTCGCCACCACTACAGCTTGTTTGTTTTTATTTTTTTGCATGCACATTTTAAACGCCAGGACAGCGCAACTTTTCCTAAGTTGGGTTACGGACCCTTGGTCGTCGTCAACCCTTCGTTTATACATATCTCACCGTGTTTCTCCATGATTCACTGTAATTCTTGATGTTAAACACAGTGAACGGAGAAAGACGTGCACCGCCAAGAACTTTTTTAGTTTCGAATGAACTGACATAATACGGACGTGTCACTTCTTTATTTCTAGCTTTCCCTCCGCCTTCTTTCAAGCGCCGGTTCTCTGCGGGAGGCAGGCATGGGAACCCGCCAGTCGGACCCTCGAACATCCGCCTGTTGGGACTGACGGCACTGGCGGCCCTGCTCGTCGTCACGGTGGTGGCCACGAACGCCAAGACAAACCGCATCATTCTCAGCTCACCAGATTCAGAGCCGCCGGACGCAACACGACACGTATTTAGTGTCACCATAGTCGTCATCTGTAACACGGCAGCACCCAACTCCTGTCTACGGATTTCTTTCATCGCTATTGTCACCAGTGAATCAAGAGATCGTACTCGACCGGAAATTCTCACAAGAGAAACAAGGGTAGCTGTTTTCTCATGCCACTAAAATGAGGTATAAATATACGTGGAATAGTGATCTTTAATGTTAACAAGGACGGGAACGCGAGACAGAGAAATAACGCAAGGTTCATTACTAATCACGAAAAAATGACAACTACGTTCACTGTAATTCCGCTACAGAATAATTTATGGGTCATTAATAAATCCCCCGTTTCTCTAGCAAGGCTAAAGCAATCACCTTAGTTATTACTACCTGCCATAAGTGCAGTCATATCCTGGCTGTCATAAGAGCGACTTTCTTTTTTTCACTTTTATTTTGGGTTTTTGTTTGTTGCACATTCTCATGTTTTACTGGTCGTCATTGAATATTTTGCCAATAATTTTGTTCTTTAGTTGTGCTAGTTATTGCCATAAATGTAGGTATAATTAACCGACGGTACCACAACAGTTCTTTCATACTCTCGCTTGTATATTTTTATTGCTGTACCATTTTTTAGAAAGCAACAAAACAGAATTCAACGGAAAGAACACTTGTCGTGCATGCGTGCCTCCTACTGTATTGTATATGCAAAGTGACAGGGGTTCTTTAACGTCCACCTAAATCGCGGGCTTCAAGTATTTTCACCCACATAGAAAATACGGCCATCACGGCTGGGATTTGATCCCCCGACCGTCGGGTCAACAGTCGAGCTCCATAACCACAGTGTGTATCATGGTGGGCGAGTTTGACACTCTATCAAAGGTCGTTACATTCATCATCATCATCATCATCATCATCATCATCATCATCATCATCAGCGCCAGCCTGACAACGTTCACTGCAGGACAAAGACCTCCCCCATGTTCCGCCAGGTAACCTGGTCCTGTGTTTGCTGCTGCCAATTTATACCCGCAAACTTCTTAATCTCATCTGCCCACCTAAGCTTCTGTCTACGTCTAACCAGCTTGCCTTTTCTGAGAATCCAGTTAGTTACCCTTAGTTGGATTGGATTGGATAAACTTTTATTTGGTCCTCTAAAACACAGATCACTGTGTTGCGGGCAGCTCCCACGTGGGGACTGAGATGCCAAGCTCCTCAGCCGCCTCGCGGGCTTCGTGGACAGCCCAGAGCTGATCTGCCAATGATGAGCTGCGGATTGCCGCCTCCCATCTGGCAGAGGTCATATGAGCGAATTCGGTGCACTGCCAGAGCATGTGTTCTAATGAGGCTATTTCCCCACAATGTGGACAAAGATTACTTGGGTATAGGTCAGGGTACATGATGTGTAACATTTTCAAAGTAGAGTACATCCGTGTTCGCAAAAGCCTTAATGTAAGTGCTTGGGGCCGTAGTTACCCTTAATGGCCAGTGGTTATCCTGTCTACGCGCTACATGCCCGACCCATGTCCATTTCCTCTTTATTTCAGCTATGATATCCTTAACCCCCGTTTCTTCCCTAATGCACTCTGCTCTCTTCTTGTCTTTTAAGGTTACACCTACCATTTTTCTTTCCATTGCTCGTTGCGTCGTCCTCAATTACAATCAATAAATTTTTATTGTTTCTGGCACTACAGACGTTGGCCTTTTGCGATAGGGGGTATGTTGGAATCACCCTTGATTTTAAACCACAGGCGAAACTCATCGACCGGAAGTCTTCAGCCACGGAACACGGACTTCCTGCGACTCTGCTGCCAGGTTTCGCACGGGACGACGTCGAAGCAGGAGGCAACGGCCCTGAACCAACCGCGATCGCGGACGACGTTGAGGAGTCTAGCACGGATGCCGACGTCACGGTGAACGAATACGAGGACCTCACTCGTCACTCGGGAACTCCGCAAACCAGCACTTTTTCGGGCGATGACAGCAACGCCGGGAGGTCGGTGGCGGAAACTTCGGGACATTTGCAGTCGAATATGGTGAGTGAGTGAGTGATTGAGTGAGTGAGTGTGTGTGATAGAGAGAAAAGCCCGTATAGGCTTCGTACTAAAGTTGTTAAATATGCAGTACTGCACAGAGCGAGGTATACTATGAGTGAGGTATACCAGTCGGCGGTGGCACGCTGAGCAAGCGACTAACTGTTCCATGCTATTGATTTGTGCTGCATAGGGCTGCTGACATCACACCAGGAAGCTGTGGCCGTGGACGCGTGCGCAAGCACACTGTGTCATCTACGCCTACGAGAGAGGTCAGCACCAGCAGCATCGTGACGTCACCTGCTACCGAAGCTACAAAAAGACCCCTTCATCGGATCGGCCGTCCAGTCGGCGGTGGCACGCTGAGCAAGCGACTAACTGTTCCATGCTATTGATTTGTGCTGCATAGGGCTGCTGACATCACACCAGGAAGCTGTGGCCGTGGACGCGTGCGCAAGCACACTGTGTCATCTACGCCTACGAGAGAGGTCAGCACCAGCAGCATCGTGACGTCACCTGCTACCGAAGCTACAAAAAGACCCCTTCATCGGATCGGCCGTCCAGTCGGCGGTGGCACGCTGAGCAAGCGACTAACTGTTCCATGCTATTGATTTGTGCTGCATAGGTGAGTGCACCAGTACATAGGTGTACACCACCATTTTTTTTTTTTTTTCCATTGCCGACTGAGTGTTCGTATTGCAATTTAGTTTCACCATGCCTCCCGCGATTGATGTTGTAAAGGCTATTGAAGACTTCAAGCGCGAAATGCGCGCTGAAATCCGAACGATGAATCAGAGCATAACATTTTGTTCTAGCACAGCTGATGATTTCAAAAGTGCTCTAGCGGAACTGAAAACTCTGACTGCTGAGGTCAAGAGGACAAGAGAGGATTGTGCCATTTTAAGGCAAGAAAACAAGGACCTAACCGAAAGGCTAGATAAAGCTGAAAGCAAAATCCTAGAACTAGAGCAATACAGCAGGCTCAATAATGTAGAAATAAAGGGCTTGCCACTCACGGTTAAAGACAGAGCCGCGGAGATGGCCTTGAAGATTGCGCAAACTATCAAGATTCCTCTCGACCTAGCAGACATTGACATTGCCCATAGCGTCAAGACCAAAAATAGTAACGATGCTAATCTTATTATCAGATTCACGACCCGAACCAAACGAAACCATTTTCTTGAGGCAGCAAAGAAAGCAAACCTGTCAACTTCTGATATTGACTTCACGGGGCCCAAACAGCGGATCTACGTCAATGAACATTTGACACCACACAACAAACGCCTTCTTGGCGCAGCTATCGGGAAGAAAAGGGAAACGTTTTGGAAATACGTGTGGACAAAGAACGGCAGCATACTAGCACGCAAAACGGAGACCTCCGATGTCATTCGGATCAACTGCCAAGCTGATTTGTCGAGAATGACTTAGTTCGATGCCATAACTACTCATACATGACCTGTTTGCTCTTTTCTCGCCTCTGGAAAATTGCCCGGGTACCACACCTCTTTTCACGCCTTCACAGCTTTATACACATGCTGCCACAGACAAAAACAAGTTGAAAATAATACATTTCAACATGCAATCTGCTGTGAACAAAGCTGATCAACTGACCCATTTTTTGGCAGGCTTAACAAACTCGTTTGACGTCATCTGTTTAACTGAAACGTGGGTACCGTCATGAAACGGATGTTTTGCGCATGCCCGGCTATAATTCTTTTTATGTTAACCGTACAGCGAAACGTGGGGGAGGTGTTGCGCTACTAGTGAAAAACACCTATGTCTGTGAACTGCTATCTGAACACTGCTTTTGTAATGAGGACATAGAAATGCTAACTGTGAAGTCGGCCTGTCAATCATTCTCAGTCCTTTATCGCCGCCCTCAGGGAAATTTATCCACATTTTTTTTATTACTTTGAACGCGAGATATTCTTTTTCAATTCAGAAAAATTCTCTTCTTGTATAGCTGGAGACTTCAACATAGATATGAGCACTTCCAGCCCCGCGCAGCAACAGTTGTCATCAATCATCCAGGCTGCCGGTTTTCACAGTGTAATTAGTAGTCCTACACGAATCACTGCTACTTGCTCTTCACTGCTGGACCTTATAATTACTAATAGCAATAGTGCGTTCCTTTCCGGCCGCATAGCAGTCGATATAAGTGACCACTTGCCTATTTTCTTGTTTCTGCAAAAGCAAACCGATTCAAAAGCAAATACAAAAACTCAGCGGCAACTTTTGTCTCAAGAGAGGCTCGAACAATTCAGGAGCCGCATTGCTTTAGTGGATTGGGCTCCAGTATACAAAGAAAATACAGCTGACGGTGCTTACAGCAAATTCCTAGAAATGTTTCTTTTGTTATACAATGCGTGTTTTCCCATTGTTACTATAAATGCATCTAAGAATGCCCGTAAACCCTGGATGACCAGTCAGCTTACACGACAAGTTAAAAAGAAACACAAGATGTTTGCGGTGTTCATTAAAACGAGAGACACCGACGTACTAGCACAGTACAAATCACTGCGCAACCGCTTGAATAGAGAAATTAGAGTAGCGAGAACTGCTTATTACAATAACTTATTCGACAAAAATCTTTCTAAAAAGCCAAAAGAAAAATGGAGATGCTTAAACATGCTTTTAAATAGAAACACGATCGGCAGAAATATAACAAGTTTAGTAATTGAAGGCAACGAAACGTCCGGCTCGCATCTCGCTAACACTTTTAATAAATTTTTCTCTGAGGTAGGTCACAGTGATTTCAATGCTGGAATCTCTAGTTTTCTAGGCGACAAACTAGGACCATCCTTATTTTTTGCACCAACAGATGAAACGGAAGTTTTTTCTATATGCAGAAAGTTAAAAGATACCTCTAGTCTTGATACGCACAATATTCAAAGTCGGCCAGTGAAGTATGTTCTTGATATAATTACGCCTTGTCTAACACACATTTATAACACCGCGCTTACAACAGCTCATTTTCCTGCTGATATGCAACTAGCCAGGGTGACCGTGATTTATAAGAAAGGAGACGCCAACGTTTTGGGAAACTACAGGCCAGTGTCTATTCTTCCGTATTTCTCTAAGGGGTTAGAACAACTAATCCGCGTTCGACTCAACGGCTTTCTTCTTAAACATTCCGTAATAACTGACTGTCAATATGGCTTTACGCAAAACAGATCTACGGAACATGCGCTACTTGTTCAAAAAGAATATATATTAAAAAATTTTGAGACACAGCTCTTAACTCTTGGTATTTTTGTTGATTTCAGCAAAGCCTTCGACTGCTTAAATCATGATATTCTTTTTGCAAAATTAGAGCACTACGGTGTACGTGGACACGCCCTTAACCTATTGAAGTCATACCTGGGCTCACGGTCTCAATACGTAGTCATTAACAATTGCGCTTCACAGACTCTAAGTATTTCAAATGGCGTCCCTCAGGGTAGCATTTTGGGGCCGCTGCTATTTAATGTATATATAAATGATATTCCTAATATCAGCACTCATGCGAAATACATTATATATGCAGATGACACCAGCCTATTTTTTTCCTCTAATGACATAGGACACTTAGAAAAAATTGCAAACGATGCGCTCTCATCACTTGCTATGTGGTCTTCAGTTAACTCTTTGAAAATAAACAAACAGAAAACGAAAGCAGTACTTTTCCTACCTAAAAGAAAACAAGTGTTTCTACCCCCCTGCTTATACCTAGGTGATACTGTGATCGAGTGCGTGGACACCTTTAAATCATTAGGAATAACATTCAGTAATACAATGTCATGGGATGCACATGTTAATAATCTTTCCTCAACACTCTCTAGAATAATTGGAATCACTTCTCGTAACAGATATATTTTTCCAACCAAAACAAAACTTACTTTGTACTATGCATTTTTCTATTCCCATATAAGCTATTGCCTACTAGTATGGGGCAATACAACGGTGTCAAATATAATAAAACTACAAGCCCTACAAAAGAAAATGCTCCGCGCAATTGTGAATGGCTCCTACGATTCGCCCACTAAACATATCTTCCTACAATATAATATTGTACCAGTCAACAAATTATTCGACTACAGATTTGCATGTTTTTATAAAAGAATAATAAGGAAAAATGACCCCTTTTTATCTAAAATTGCTCCACTTACGTTTCGCCACTCATCATATGATACTAGAGCCCAAAGTAGTTATGTGTTACCAAAGTGTAGAACAAATTATGGTTTTTCTATGTTGAGTTATATTGTGCCAAATTTCTTGAACACATCATTTTATGACTGCCTGAATACTATGTCTCTTTCTGCCATTCGCAAGAGCATTATTCGGCAATATGTATCATCGTAATATCAAATGTACTCATGTCTTCATATGTTGTACCAATTCTATGTTATTGCTTTATAGTGAAATTACTGTTGTCAATTATGATACATAGGTCTTTTTTTTTGTCACTTTTTTTTTTTTCGCTACCTACAAGACCTGGTTGTTTTACTTACAAGACCTGGAACAGTGGTTGTTTCTGCTTAGTGCCCTACTGCTGACATGTGGGGATGGCCAGGCTCGTCAAGCGGCGTAAAATTCGCTGCTTTTTTCTCGCCATCCCTAGTTTGTATGTTTGTATGTGCAAACTGAAATAAAGATTTTTGATTTTTGATTTTTTTTTTGATTCATGAGCAGTTGTGTACAGACATGGATTGGGCTAACCTGTAAATTGTGGCTCTTTATTTGAACATTACAGAAGCTAAGAAGAAGCGAAGAAGTAAACCCGAAATCAGTACAAGTACACGGATACAAACTTGACCTCAAACATGACTCGCGTTTTGAAAATTTTATTTATTGTCGTCACTGTCACGTGACCGAACTTTCTGTATGCGTGTCCGATGTGCCATGTAGTGCCCCAACCTGATTTGAATGAGAGGAATGGATGGAAAGAAATATGGGTACACACATACAAACACACACACACAGTTATATATATATATATATATATATATATATATATATATATATATATTGCAACGAGCAAGGTTGCGTAAAAACACAGGTTATTATTCCAGAAACGTTAGCCGCAACAAGCTGGTACAGGCAGGAACCCGGAAAGCACGAGCCACACACGGACGTCTACGTCTTCTTTCACGCTGGCACATAGCTGGCGCCACTATGCTTCGGTACAATTACTCCCCTCGCAGAAAGGAGCCAACCTGGCGACCTAGGGAAAGGACACGACAAGGGGCTCATAGCACGGTTTGAGGCATGATACGTGTACTGTTTCACGCCCACGGCAGCGTTGGTCCGAGGGTGGATCAATGGGCTCAACTTCATAGTTGACAGGAGATGTTTGCCGCACCACACGGTAGGGGCCATGGTATTTCGACGAAAGCTTCTGGGAAAGACCGGGAGGGGTAGACGGGACCCAGAGCCAAACCAGCATTCCTGGGTTATAGTGTACAGTAGACGCAGAGGAATCGTGGTCAGTTTTCTGGCGCCATTGGTCTTGTGCGGTAAATGAGCGAGCGAGTTGACGACACTCTTCGGCATAAGCAGCTGCTTCGGAAACAGGCGTCGCTTCGGAAACATCAGGCCTGTAAGGGAGAATGGTGTCCATGGAGCATGACGGCTCACGTCCGTACAGGAGGAAGAAAGGAGATAAGCCAGTGGTTGTTTGTGGCGCAGAGTTGTATGCGTACGTGACAAAAGGGAGCACTTGGTCCCAATTAGTGTGGTCGTCAGAGGCGTACATGGCAAGCATATCTCCAAGGGTACGGTTAAAGCGTTCCGTCATGCCATTGGTTTGAGGATGGTATGCCGAGGATTTCCGATGGACCGTGCGACATGCCTTGAGTAGCTCGTCGACGGCGTTCGAGAGAAACACGCGTCCACGGTCACTCAGTAATTCACGAGGTGCACCGTGTCGCAAAATGAGATGGTGAAGAAGAAAGGACGCAACGTCTTTCGCAGTGGTAGCAGGCAGCGCAGATGTTTCAGCGTAGCGTGTCAAATGATCCACGGCGACGATAATCCACCGGTTGCCTCGAAGAGAGTTGGGTAGAGGACCATAAATATCAATTCCGACGCGGTCGAATGGTCTCGCTGGGCAGGTTAAGGGTTGCAAAGGGCCAGCAGTGCTGTGAGAAGGCGTCTTGCGTCGTTGACACGTGGTGCATGACCGAACGTACTGGCGAACGTGCCGATACATGCCGCGCCAGTAGTATCTAAGACGAAGGCGAGAGTAAGTCTTAAATACTCCAGCGTGGCCACACTGGGGGTCATCGTGAAAGGCAGCGCAGATGTCCGAACGCAAATGACGAGGGATGACAAGGAGCCACCTACGGCCGTCCGTCACATAGTTGCGGCGATACAACAAGCCTTCACGGACAGCAAAGTGTCTTGCTTGACGAGAGAGGGAGCGTGAAGTCGTTTCTGACGAACTGTGAGAGAGGACGTCGAGCAAAGAATTGATCCAAGGATCCTTGCGCTGTTCGGATGGCATGTCGGTGATGCTCAACGATGACGAATCGCAAATGGCAGTTGATAAGCAGGCAAGGTCAGGAGGCAGTGGAGAACGGTATAGTGCATCGGCGTCGGAATGTCTGCGTCCTGAGCGATAAACAACACGGATATCGTATTCCTGAAGGCGTAAAGCCCAACGAGCGAGGCGGCCCGTAGGATCTTTCATGGATGCTAGCCAGCATAAGGCATGGTGATCTGTGACAACATCAAACTGGCGTCCGTGAAGGTAGGTGCGAAATTTTCCTATAGCCCAAATGATAGCCAAGCACTCCTTTTCCGTGACGTAATAGTTGGACTCTGCCTTCGTTAGCGTACGGCTGGCATAGGCGACAACGTACTCGTCGCAGCCATCCTTGCGTTGAGCGAGAATGGCACCGAGGCCGACACCGCTTGCATCCGTATGAATTTCAGTGGGTGCTGTGGGATCGAAGTGGCGGAGAACTGGCGGAGAGGTGAGTAGCCGGCGTAGCGCCGTGAATGCCTCATCGCAGTGGGAATTCCAGCCTGAGAGGTCCGCGCTACGGGAGAGAAGCTGAGTCAGAGGGGCAATTATAGAGGCAAAATTGCGAATGAAACGACGAAAATAGGAACACAAGCCTACGAAACTACGAAGCTTCTTTAGAGTAGTAGGCTTGGGGTACTCGGCAACGGCACGCAGTTTGGCAGGGTCTGGCGATATTCCTTCTTTTGAAACGACGTGGCCGAGAATTGTGAGTTTGCGGGCGCCAAAACGACATTTCTTGAAGTTAAGTTGCAACCCGGCTGCCGTAAGGCACTGGAGAACTTGTTCCAGACGGGAAAGATGAGTTTCGAAGTTCGCCGAGAATACAACTATGTCGTCTAAATAGCAAAGACAGATGTGCCATTTAAGTCCCCTGAGGACACTGTCCATCATTCTTTCAAAAGTCGCAGGCGCATTGCAAAGACCAAAGGGCATTACATTAAATTCATATAAGCCGTCAGGGGTCACAAACGCCGTTTTTGGACGGTCTGGTTCAGCCATTGGCACTTGCCAATATCCAGAGCGCAGATCCAGTGAAGAGAAAAACTCCGCACCTTGAAGGCAATCCAAGGCGTCATCAATGCGTGGCAGGGGATAAACATCCTTGCGTGTGATGTTGTTTAGTCGACGATAATCCACGCAAAACCTGATGGAGCCATCCTTTTTTCGCACGAGGACCACTGGCGAAGCCCAAGGACTGTGTGAGTGCTGAATAACACCATCATCAGCCTGACTACGTCCACTGCAGGACAAAGGCCTCTCCGATGTTCCGCCAGTTAACCCGGTCCTGTGCTTGGTGCTGCCAATTTATACCCGCAAACTTCTTGATCTCATCTGCCCACCTAACCTTCTGTCTCCCCCTAACCCGCTTCCCTTCTCTGGGAATCCAGTCAGTTACCCTTAATGACCAGCGGTTATCCTGTCTACGCGCTACATGCCCTGCCCATGTCCATTTCTTCTTCTTGATTTCAGCTATGATATCCTTAACCCCCGTTTGTTCCCTTGTAGCGGCGAGAGAAGAGGAGACGCGAGATGACGTCGAAGGCGGCCGATGGGGCCGTGCCGATCTCGCCACTTTATTCTAGGCCTGAAGCGGAGCCACGTCGGCTACCAGCGTCCGCCACGCCAGGCGTGTCAGCTCGTTCTAATTCTCGCGCAGCTCGAGCTATCATACGCTGCGCGAGAGGCGCGGCGCGGTGATTGAGAAATGATGATGATGATGATGATGGCGCTACAGGGCTCCCCCCCTAGCGCTTTGCGCGATTTAAAAACATATGAAAAAGAAAGAGACTATATACGTGAACGAAAATCCGCAAGGTGTCCGTTTAGGAAGTCCAGTTTGTGAACATTTATGGGCCATCCGTAAGCAGTGTGTCTCCGGTGGGCGACTCTGGGAGAAGCGCAAGGGACGAAGAAGGAAGTGCCGGGTCGCTGTGTTCATAGACACGTCCATCCCACAATTACGCGGCGGGACCATTCGAATGCGCACCCGCCGTTTCGAGTAGACGCGGCTGACAAACGTGCCCACAGCTGGAGCTGTGGACAGGCGCTGAAGAGCTCGCGCCGGTAATGTGGGCGAAATAGTGTGAATGGTCGGAACGCACCCATGATGACCGAGCACTGAAGTTTCACAGCCACAGCGGGGTCTCCGACAGCGCACAGGGTGCCGAGCCTGCTGTCGACAAGGAGCAACGTCGCGGTCGTGCTGGTGCGGACGTCTCTGTCGATGAAACACCGGCCTCCGCGTAGCACTGCGACCGGCATGCCGGGGCGTGTGGCCGAGTCGACGGATGTGGAAACGCCGTGCATTGCGGCTAGTCATGTGCACGGCAAGTGGTTGGTCCTTGCGTCGGGAAAACCTCGTAGGTGTTTGCGCCGTCTTGAAGGCCAAAGCTGCAACGCACGGCTGCATAGCAGGACGCTTGAAAAGGGGACGTTGTGTTTTACGGCGAACGCGATGATTTCTTCTGTGCGCTGTCAAGTGTGGTAGACAGGCAGTAGGATTGGGCGTCGTCGCTCGTGTCACCAACGAGCCCGCGTTGCGAACACACGTCTGGTAGTTGCCGTCCAGCGTCAAAGGCTCCGAGGGATGGTTGTGGAGCCCAGAAGTCGTGGCCTGGGGGTTGAATGGCGTGCCCGTGCTCGTCGCGGCAGCCTGGTGGTTGTCCGCCTGCATGGGTGGTACAAAACGTGCGGTCTGTCCGGCAGCATCCCGGAAGTTCGGTCGTAGCATGTCACGGGCAGGAACTTCAGCTGCGGGAGACGTTGAGGTAGGTGATAGTGGCTGCCTGCAAGACGTATGGCGCGTTAAGGCCAGTTGAGAGTCATCTTCGGACACCGTCGACGGCGATGCCTCCGCGATTGGGGGGCGAATAGCAGGCACGACGATGTCCGTAGTTGCGGCAGGCTCCAAGGCGTGCGGCGAGGTTGCCGTCGTGAAGACTGACCTGCCTGAGTTGTCTGGGGTGGAGGAAGACGTGCAAGTGGCCGGCACGAGTGACAGACCTGCGTTCGCGGGCTCCAAGGGGACGCCTCTCTCGGTGCTGAGACCAGTCGAAGTGGGAGCGTCGTCTACCTGGTCGTCGTGCTCAGGTGCAGATTTGGATCTTCGTGCGACTGGATCTGAGGTAGGAGGAGTAGTCGAAGCCGGGGTACCGAGGTAGCGGTCAGTGGAGGGCTGCGGACCGGTTCGTACCTTGCTCTGCGACGCCGGGGAAACCTGCCTGGTGCGGGTAAACGGAAGCGGACGGTATGTGTTGCCGCTGCGGGCGAGCACCGCAGTGCAGAGGGAATCGTAAGGCTGCGGGCTGGTGCTTGAAGTGGCAGCGAGATGGCGCAACTCGACCGGTAGGGTGTCGAGAAGAATGGCATGCATTAGCAGCTGGTCCGTGATGCCATTCACCGCAAGAACAGCGTCGAGCTGCATAAACCATACCTTGGGGTAAGTTGATTGGTACGGCGGCACTGGTGGGCAGAGTTGGGGGAACATGGCCGCGGGCCGCTCGGCGAAGGGCGTGTTCTCCGGGTCACCAATGTAGCGGCGAGAGAAGAGGAGACGCGAGATGACGTCGAAGGCGGCCGATGGGGCCGTGCCGATCTCGCCACTTTATTCTAGGCCTGAAGCGGAGCCACGTCGGCTACCAGCGTCCGCCACGCCAGGCGTGTCAGCTCGTTCTAATTCTCGCGCAGCTCGAGCTATCATACGCTGCGCGAGAGGCGCGGCGCGGTGATTGAGAAATGATGATGATGATGATGATGGCGCTACACCCTAATCCACTCTGCTCTCTTCTTGTCTCTTAAGGTTACACCTACCATTTTTCTTTCCATTGCTCGCTGCGTCGTCCTCAATTTAAGCTGAACTCTCTTTGTAAGTCTCCAGGTTTCTGCTCCGTAGCTAAGTACCGGCAAGATACAGCTGTTACATACCTTCCTCTTGAGGGATAGTGGCAATCTACCTGTCATAATTTGAGAGTGCTTGCCGAATGTGCTCCACCCCATTCTTATTCTTCTAGTTACTTCAATCTCGTGGTTCGGTTCTGCGGTTATTACCTGCCCTAAGTAGACATAGTCTTTTACAACTTCAAGTGCACTGTTACCTATCTCGAAGCGCTGCTCCTTGCCGAGGTTGTTGTACATTACTTTCGTTTTCTGCAGATTAATTTTAAGACCCACCTTTCTGCTCCCCTTGTCTAACTCCGTAATCATGAGTTGCAATTCGTCCCCTGAGTTACTCAGCAATGCAATGTCATCGGCGAAGCGCAGGTTACTAAGGTATTCTCCATTGACTCTTATCCCTAACTGTTCCCATTCTAGGCTTCTGAAAACCTCCTGTAAGCACGCGGTAAATAGCATTGGGGAAATTGTGTCCCCCTGCCTTACACCCTTCTTGATTGGTATTCTGTTGCTTTCTTTATGAAGCACTATGGTAGCAGTTGATCCCCTGTAGATTTCTTCCAGAATGTTTATATATACTTCATCTACGCCCTGATTCCGCAGTGTTTGCATGACGGCTGATATTTCTACTGAATCAAACGCCTTCTCGTAATCTATGAAGGCTATGTATAGTGGTTGGTTATACTCTGAGCATTTCTCTATTACCTGATTGATAGTATGAATGTGGTCAATTGTTGAGTAGCCTGTTCGAAATCCTGCTTGTTCCTTTGGTTGATTGAATTCTAATGTTTTCTTTACTCTGTTAGCAATTACCTTTGTAAATAGCTTGTATACTACAGAGAGCAAGCTGATCGGCCTGTAATTCTTCAAGTCCTTGTCATCTCCTTTCTTATGTATTAAGATGATGTTAGCGTTCTTCCAAGACTCTGGTACTCTTCCCGTCAAGAGACACCTCGTAAACAGGGTGGCTAGTTTTTCTAACACAATCTGTCCTCCATCTTTCAGCAGATTTGATGTTACCTGATCCTCACCAGCTGCTTTGCCCCTTTGCATGCTCTCCAAAGCTTTTCTGACTTCTTCTATCATTACTGGTGGGGTGTAATCTGGGTTACTGCAAGTTCTTATAGTATTAAGGTCGTGGTTGTCTCGACTACTGTACAGATCTCTGTAAAACTCCTCTGCTATTTTAACTATCCTATCCATATTGGTAGTTATTTTGCCTTCTTTGTCCCTTAGTGCATACATCCGACTTTTGCCTATCCCAAGTTTCCTCTTCAATGCTTTGACACTTCCTCCGTTTTTCAGAGCGTGTTCAATTCTCTCCATGTTATACCTTCTTACATCGCATATCTTACGTCTATTGATCAACTTCGAAAGCTCTGCCAGTTCTATTTTGTCTGTTGCACTTGACACTTTCATGATTTGACGCTTCTTAATTAGGTTCTTCGTTTCCTGGGAAAGCTTGCCAGTGTCCTGTCTAACTACCCTGCCTCCAACTTCCACTGCACACTCCGTAATTATACTCGTCAGATTATCATTCATTGTATCTACGCTAAGGTTCGTTTCCTCACTAAGAGCCGAGTACCTGTTCTGCAGCGACACTCTGAATTCCTGTACTTTCCCTCTCAGTGCTAGCTGATTGATTGGCTTCTTGCGTATCAGTTTCTGTCGTTCCTTCTTCAAGTCTAGGCGAATTCGAGACCGTACCATTCTATGGTCACTGCATCGTACCTTGCCAATCACTTCCACATCCTGCACGATTCCAGGGTGTGGAGTCATTATAAAGTCTATTTCGTTCTTATTTTCGCCATTAGGGCTCCTCCATGTCCACTTGCGGTTTTCTCGTTTTCGGTAGAAGGTATTCAAAATCCGTAAATTATTGCGTTCTGCGAATTCTACTAGTAGCTCTCCTCTGGCATTTCTAGTACCGATGCCATAATCTCCTACCGCCTGGTCTCCAGCCTGCTTCTTCCCTACCTTTGCATTAAAGTCGCCCATCACTATAGTATACTGTGTTTTTACCTTACTCATTGCCGATTCCACATCTTCATAGAAGCTTTCAACTGAAGCGTCATCATGGCTGGATGTAGGCGCGTAAGCCTGTACTACCTTCATCTTGTATCTTTTATTCAGTTTAATTACGATACCTACCACCCTTTCAGTGGGTCCGGCGGCAGCATGGAAAGCACTCGCTTCAAATTCTTATGCTCTGTTTTGCAGGTTTTTCGCTCTCGAGCGTCCGATGTGAACGGACGTGTTTCGAGCGCGCTCCGACGATATCGACACTTGGCCAGCGCTTCGCTGTCAAGCCATCGCCGCAGCTGTTGCTGCGCTAGCTGCTTGCTCGCTCGTTATCTACCGGCTGCAGCTGATACTGGGAGGCTGCCTTCTGAGCTCGTCGGCGGCACCGCCGCCCGGCTAGCTGCCGGCGGCCATTGCCGCTAGTATCACCCGTCGGGGTTTCGAGCTTTCATGGCCTCTCCAGAGTCCTGCGTGCTCCCAGCCGACGTGCCGCTGCCTGAGGATATGGACCTACAGACTTTAGACGACCTGACTGCCTCGGTGACATCGCCGACTTCAACGAACAATTCGGCTGCCGTTACCATGCCTTCACGGGTGCTGCTCCTGCCGGACACCAACCCATTCGCCCCACTCCGGGAGCTCGAGGAACAGAATAGCATTGAAGGCAAGTCTGAAAATACTTTTCATCAAGCTCGCATAATTTCTACCGCACCGAATGGAGAGAAACGTGCGCGAGGCTCGCTCATACCGACGCCCGAACGACAGCACACTAGCATACCCAGGGATCACTCCCACATGAGAAGTGCACGTCACACGCTCCTTGCTTCCGCTAGTTACCAAAACGGAGAGGATGGTTGGACACCAGTCAGCTATCGCCGAAAGCAGCAGAACCATGCGGCGGTCGTGGTGACGCCGAGCTCAGGTGCCCCGCGCGCTTATCAGCACACCGTCATTCTTCGGCCTAAGCAACCATGCCGCATCATGGATGAGCAGTTCATACGACTAGATAGAGTAATAACTCGCCGCATTTCGGCTCATCTCAACATCCCTGAGGAAGACCCACTTCCAGAGTTCAGGGTTCGCTATTTAGACCATAGCAACCAGCTCGCAGTCGACGCGGCTGAACCGGAGGTGTGCAACGCCCTTCTCGCGATAGCGTCTCTGCCAATCGGAGGAAAGGAAGTACCTTTTCAAGCATATGAAGCGGTTACTCGCAATCAAATCAGAGGCATCATTCGCAATGCTGGAGACATGACCTCTGAGGAACTAATGAACTCATTACATTGCCGCAAGTGCAAAATCCTGCAGGCACGCCCACTTGGTGACAAAGGCACTGCCATGGTCACATTTGAAGGTAACAGCTTACCCTATAAGGTTGGCCTGCGGTCATTTACGATCCGTGTTTTTCCGTATCGTGCACGAGTGACCGTTTGTGACATATGCCACAAGATAGGGCATCGCAAGGAGCAATGCCCCAATATTTCGGCAGCTAGATGCTCGACATGCGGTCTGCGGCAACACGAAGAGGGTACGCAATGCCCGAACACAGAACAGAAGTGCCGCAGCTGTGGTGGGTCTCACCTGGCCACAGCCACGAACTGTCCAAAAAGACGAGAAGTAAAGAAGAAAATTGAACAAAAACGCAAGCCGGCTGCCAAAAGGCAACGCAAGCAAGTGAATACGCAGGAGCAACAGCGCCGCCCTTCCGCGACACAAGGTCTACAAAGACCCATGCTCAAACCAACACGCCAGGGTTTTTACACCGGGCCGCCGGCACCACCTGCTGCACAGTCAGAAGGCGCCGGGGGCACCACCTTCGCGGATGTAGTTCGACCAGCGAACGTGCCGCTAACTGCTTCTAGTAATGGTATACCACATCCATCAAACTCAACACTGGGGTCCTGTGCGCCGCAGCCCGCCTCGGGTGGAGGGACGAAGCATCCTCGAAGGGGCGTAGCTCAGTCAACGGGGCTTCCGCTTATCAGTGACCATTCACGTCCCCCCGCCCCAACGACTTTCCAAGAACTCGAGCGGCGACTAGAACACCGTATGGCTCAAATAGAGAAATCCATTCATGAAAGAGTTGAACAGCTTATCACTCGGGCCATTGAAAAATGCGTCCAAACCACCATGGAGCGCATCATGCTTTCCGGCATGCTCCCTCTTGGCACAACTTCGACGACAACCGCAGGAGCACTTGTGATGCGTACACCTCTGGTACCGTCAAACTCTATCGCTCCTCACGCAACAAAGCCTTACCATGGCTAGCTTATCAAAATCATCGCCATGGACAACTGTCCTGCAGTGGAATTGCCGTTCGCTTCGTCGCAAGAGGGCTGAAATGACCACTTGGCTCTCCAGCAAGACAGACGATACCAGTCCATTGGTCATTGCCCTTCAAGAAGTCAACGGCCCTGTGCTGAAAATAATGGGCTATGACGGCTACGCCCCGACTGAAGAACAAGATTCATCCACGAAGACAGCATTATACGTGCGACGAGGAACTACGCACGTGCAGTTAGATACGCAACCGTGGTGCAGCACTACTCTTAGTGTTGTCGGTTGCCGGCTGGAAGTCTCACCTCAGCGTACAATTCTTGTCTTCTGCGTTTACGTGGTTCCTGAAAGCACCAGGAACAAAGCCAATAAGGCGCCGGTTGATCTCAGTTTCATACCGCACTTTAGGAAGATTTATCCACAAGATGTCATATTGTTGTGCGGAGACTTCAACTCTCAGCATGTCGCCTGGGGATACAACAAATGCAGCCCGCGTGGAAGGCGCATCATGCAGGATGCCTCGGCGTACGGGCTGACGCTTCTCAATACGCCCCAAACACACACGAGGCTGGGACAGACAGTTCACCAAGCAGACACATCCCCAGACCTTACCTGGAGCACCCGCCCACAGCTATTTCAGTGGGAGGTGCTGGATGATTGCATGGGAAGCGACCACTTCCCCATACTTATACGATTTCGCACAGGTGACGCCATTACGAAGACGAAGTCACGCGCCAGTACACGGCTAAGCCACATCACACACTGGGACAAATACCGCGATTTACTACAGCAACAGCCTCCAGCCAAGAATATTGACCATCTGCTTTCTCAGCTATGCGCAGCGAAGCGGCAAGCCACCAAGAACCTACGGGTTCCTTTTGACCACCCAGAACCTGATAGGCATCTTCTCACTCTGTGGAATAGAAGGCTACGTATTCTGGCCCAGTACAGGCGGTCTCGCCACGCTGCGCATCACAAAGCACGGTTGCGCAAAATACAGCGTTCTATTGAGACATATACGACCACGTTAGCGTCAGACCGCTGGATGGCAATTTGTGAAACCATGAATGGGCAGACCCACACGTCAAAGGTCTGGACCATCCTGCGCTCTCTCCTCGGCCAACGCAAGACCTACAATGGCGCGGCTCGTGTGGCCCTCCGGGAGGGCATCAGCACACAGGAGCTCGCCGAACAAGCTGCTGAAGTGTTTTTCCCGCAGACATCTCGCCCCACAGCCAATACGTACCGGAAGGATGCAAGCTCTGAAGACACTGAGCCAATTAATAGCCCTTTCACCATGCTCGAGCTGGAGTATGCCTTGCAACATGCTAACACACGTAGTGCTCCAGGAGCCGATGGAGTATGCGTTGCTCATTTACGCAATATGCCTCTTGAGTACAAACACGCTCTCCTCAAAGAGTTTAATACAGTCTGGGATACCGGAATACTGCCCTCCACATGGAAGTTTTCGGTAGTCAAGCCCATACCGAAGCCTGGTAAACCACCCCATACCTTATCCAACCTCCGCCCGATCTCTTTAACCTCGTGTGTCTGCAAAGTCATGGAGAGCATGGTTAACACACGCTTGATGTGGTACCTTGAAGATCGCGACCTTTTGGCCCCTACAATGTACGGATTCCGCGCGGGCCTATCAACTCAAGATGTACTCCTTCGCCTAAAAGAAGACGTCCTCGACTCTAACTCGGTGCACCCACGGGCTGTGGTAGCAGTGGACATACGCAAAGCATTCGATGGCGTACCACACAGTACCATCATGACGAAAGCACGTGCCCTTGGGATTAAAGGGAAAATGTATAACTTCATAGCGGGCTTCCTCGAAGGGCGAAGCTACCAAGTCGAAATCGGCCAAGACGCCAGTACCGTACGAACCAACCACGTAGGTGTTCCCCAGGGCTCGGTGATTTCACCCACCCTCTTTAACATAGCCATGTACCAGCTACCAAGACGCCTTGCGAACGTACCGGGCCTGAAACACGCGGTGTATGCCGATGATGTAACCGTGTGGACGCATCAAGGATCCGTCGGTGAGCAGGAGGATGTCTTACAACGAGCCCTCAACATTATTCACGACTACGCAATGGAAGCAGGTTTACACACCGCTCCAGACAAAACAGAGTTTGTCGTCATTCATGGTGGCCGAACCACGTTTGCCAAGCAGGAAGAAAAGAGGTGTTTTAAACTTCACATTGGCAATCAACCTATAATGAGGAAATCCACTATCCGAATATTAGGAATGCACTTAGACGAGAATTGCACAGCGAGCACTTGGTTCCAACGCGTTACGAAGACTAGCAAACAAATCCTTCATGCTTTACGCAGAATCTCTAATCGCACTCGTGGAGTAAACGAACGCGAAATGCGGCAGTTTGTTCAAGCTTTTCTCGTCTCACGTATCATGTATGGACTGCCGTATCATCCGGTCAACCGTACGCAGATAATCAAACTCGACCGGCTGCTTAACGAGGCCAAACGCATGGTTACCGGACTACCAAGGTACACACGCCTGGATGCGCTCAAGAGCTGCAGCAAGCTCAATAATCTGACCGAGCTCGTCGACATGCACATCCACACACAGGAAACGAGGCTTCGCGCAACAAATGCTGGGCGATACACGCTTATGCTTCTCGGGTATGACATCAACACACTGCCCATGCTGCCTAACAAAACGCCGCCTTGGGAAATCACGGTACTCACCGACGGCAAGCCACTTCCGTTGAATATGGACCCTAATCAGCGAGCACGGCGCCTTAACTACGCCAAGAGACATGCTAGGGCCACGAGTTCACTCCCCATGACTGAACGCGTCGTATACACTGACGCTGCACTTCCTGCAGACGGTACCAGTAACACTTGTTATGCCACTGCGTGGTACGACCAGACAAACAGAAATCAGAGCCGACGTTATCATGCTTCAGCAGATGCGATGTATAGCACTCGAGCAGAGCTAGTGGGCATCTCAGATTATTTGGAGTGGGCCCTCGAAATGTCACCTCAAACTGACCCTGTTCACCATCGTGTGTACACTGATTCCCAGGCTGCCCATCGGGCATGCGCTAATGTTCTTTACACAGATCCTGTACTCCAGAAGATCCGACACCAGACGCGCCTGCTCCGCGAATGTGGTCATGACGTTACCATCCACTGGGTCCCCGGGCATTGCGGTATCCCCGGAAACGAGAAGGCTCACAGATTAGCGCGCGCTCATCTCCTCACCGCGCTAGCCAGAGCTTCCGATACTCCTTCCACTTTTCTGGCTACCCCACCCGAGCTAGCAGATCCGATAGCAGATAAGCACATTACCAAACAACGTCGCGCCGCCTACCTCACAGCAGTGGGTAATCCACTCTCGATACCATTGCTTCCTTCGAAGATATTCACACGGAGAGAGTCTGTCCTGCTTCGGAGAATTCAGGCAGGAACACTCCTTACTCCTTTCTTGCTGAACCGTTTCCACAGGGGTGACACGCCACCACCCGTGACAGGTCTCTGCTCCACGTGCAACTGCCGGGCTGATCTCAACCACCTGTGCTGGGAGTGCCCTGTGTACAACCCGCCTAGGCTCCGTGCCCTGGCCACCATAAAACGGGGACCCTGGCCTTCTTCTCTCCGGACATGGGCCTGCCCGGAGCCTTCGCCCCCTGATCGCGCCATCGAGTTCTGGCGAGCACTCATCATGTTCCTCCAGGACCCGGCCGCGCCACCGGTTGGCGACCGGCTCCGCGACAGCCACAAGATTCAAGCCATTTAAGCGGCCCCCACTTAGCTGCCTCCATGACGTCCGGTAATAAAACGGAGGCAGCTCTACCCCCCCCCCCCCCTGCTATAGTGCCCTGACTGTCCACCGCAGCGCCCTCGGCGCGAACAAAGTGGAATAAACATGGTTTCATTCATTCTCTGTTTTGCAGATTGCTGCATGCATCGGAATCTACAGTGTTCTGGACGGACCATCTTTTTCAAGCAACGTATGCTCTGGGCCGGTCAACGAATGTTTCGTCTATTCCTCGTGCGGCGAAGTAGCTTGCTCGGTTACGGCGAAGAAACTTTTTGGCAAGCGTATCAGCTGGACTGAAAGTGAGTGCGCATGGTGCGATATCGGGAACAAGGTGACATCTGTGACGACACCGGAACGTATAAAGGCATCGCATCGCCCGCTGCTCTTCAGTGGGTCCGGCGGCAGCATGGAAAGCACTCGCTTCAAATTCTTATGCTCTGTTTTGCAGATTGCTGCATGCATCGGAATCTACAGTGTTCTGGACGGACCATCTTTTTCAAGCAACGTATGCTCTGGGCCGGTCAACGAATGTTTCGTCTATTCCTCGTGCGGCGAAGTAGCTTGCTCGGTTACGGCGAAGAAACTTTTTGGCAAGCGTATCAGCTGGACTGAAAGTGAGTGCGCATGGTGCGATATCGGGAACAAGGTGACATCTGTGACGACACCGGAACGTATAAAGGCATCGCATCGCCCGCTGCTCTTCAGTGGGTCCGGCGGCAGCATGGAAAGCACTCGCTTCAAATTCTTATGCTCTGTTTTGCAGGTAAGCTTAAAGTACAATTTCAAAAGCTATAGAAGTGGCAACTATTTCTTACTGCTGCTGCCGGACCCCCCTGCAGACCTCATGAATATGTCTTTTGTGCTGATGAATTTCTTGAGAATGCTGTTGCTTGTGTGTGGTGATGTGGAGAGTAACCCTGGTCCTGAGGTCGAAGACATGTTGCGAGAGTTGCTCTCGGGGCAGACGAAAATTGCACAGGAGATAACAGGTCTTTCCTCTAGGGTTGCATCCTTCGAAGAACGATTAACTAAAATTGAGTTGTCCATTGCGTCAATTACTGATGTTGCACCACGCGTGTCTGAACTCGAGAAAGCCGTAGCTGACATTCGAGAGATTGTTAGTAAACTGGACCAAAAAAACGACGATTTAGAGAATAGGTCCCGTAGAAATAACCTGCTAATCTATGGCTTAACCGAAAACTCTGGGGAAACTTCAGACGAGTTGCTGGAAACAGTAACTGGACTGATTACATCAAAACTAGATGTTAAATGTGGCGATATCGAACGATGCCATAGGCTGGGAGTGCGTAAGAGCAGTAGCACTAGCCCAAGACCTGTTATTATTAAGTTGCTGGATTTTAGAACTAAGGTTGCTATTTTAAGCAATGCAAGCAAGTTGAAGGGCACGAAAATATTTATAAATGAAGACTTCTCTGAGCGCGTGAGGCAGATACGCAGGGAACTGTGGCGGAATTCAACCGAGATAAGAAGGGATGCGAAAAAAGCCAGGCTGCACTACGATCATTTGTTGGTGGACAACGTTCGGTATTCTTGGGATGAGAAGAAAAAAGTTATCGTTAACGAAAGCCGTCGGCTGTCTGCTACAAACAATGAATGACGGCTTAGTGCGAAGTCCTTTGCGCTTTTGAATTTAAATGCAAGAAGCCTAGTTAATAAAATTGCAAATTTTAACTGGCTCATTGAGTGTCATAGTCCATCAGCTATCTGTGTGACCGAGACTTGGTTAAATGAATCTATCCTTGATCATGAATTCTTGCCTCCTGGTTACACGGTTCTAAGAAAAGATAGGCCTTCTGGCCGTGGTGGCGGAGTGGCACTTTTTATTAAAAGTGGTATTGAATTTTCTTTACTGCCAGAACTCCCAAATACTGAATCTATATGGTGCAAACTAATGCTTGATGGTCTCGCTATTGTTGTTGGTGCTCTCTATCGTCCTCCTAACTCTGCCTCAGACGTTTTTTTCGACTGTCAGTGACTATATTGTGGGACAAAGGCTGGACTGTTCTAAACTCGTATTGACCGGCGACTTTAATGCCCCCTTTATAGATTGGAATTTGTTAACATCAACTGGTCGTGACAGAATAATTTGTGATTCTTTAATTAATCTGTCACTAGCTTTCGATCTATCACAGCTGGTTGATCAGGCTACACGCGATGATTCTATACTAGATCTTGTTTTTGTCAACCATGAGTTGGTTACGAATGGATATCAGTGCAGGGTTGTCGATGGAATTTCCGACCATAAGGCCGTTATTGTTGATTTAAATGTTGCTTGTAAGCCAGTACGACCAACGTTTAAGACTGTGCTGAATTTTGAATGCGCAGACGACACTTCTATTTTTGCTAAACTTGCAACATGCTTTGACGATTTCTTATCGAGTAGTGACCACTGCAGTATTGATACGTTGACTAACCAATTTTACAGTATAATTAATGAATGTATAGCGCAGTTTGTTCCTCACAAGAGCATAAAACGTCATGCAAAACACCCTTGGTATACCAGGTCAATTATACAGCTTAAACGTCGTATTAAGCGACTGAGAAAGCGGTGGAGGGTTCACAATAATGACGGGGAGTCCCAAATTAACTTGCTTAAATCTGAACTAAAAGCTAAAATGAGTGACGCCAGAAAGTTTTACTTTAATACCACGTTAAGCTCTTTTATGAAAAATAATCCCATGAAGTTTTGGAAAACTATCAATCCTACCACGGCCTGCCCGTCAACCTTCATGATAGATGATGTATCCTGCTCCGATTCATCCAAAATTTCTGAAGCCTTTAATAAGTATTTTCAAACTGTATTTGTAGATGACAATGGAACGACCCCTGACATTCGTAGCAGCCAGGAAATAGATTCGTTTCCAGCAATCGAAATTAGCTACACAGGCGTTCTTAATCTTCTGTTGAATATCGACACTACTAAAGGTGCTGGGCCAGATGGCATACCAAACATGTTTTTGAAGCGTTACGCAGAATGGAACGCTCGTTATTTATCAATAATTTTTGTTAAATCATTAGAAACAGGTATTGTGCCGACCGTTTGGAAAATCGCCAATGTAATTCCTGTGTTTAAATCGGGTAATAAGCAACTCATTTCTAACTACAGACCTATTTCATTAACGTGTACCTGTTGCAAGCTTTTAGAGCACATAATTCATAAACATGTACTTCAGCACCTCACTAATAACAACTTATTGTCCCGTAATCAGCATGGTTTCCGCTCTGGTTTTTCTACAACTACACAGCTCATTGAATTCACTCACGACATCGCTTCGGCTCTTAATACTCGAGGACAGGTTGACGCCATATTCATAGATTATAGCAAAGCATTTGATGTAGTATGTCACAAAAAACTTCTTACTAGACTCAGTAGTATTATTAACGATGACAAAATAATAGGCTGGATAGCTGATTGGCTACGTTTGAGGTCACAATTTGTTACGTTTGAGCATGCGCAGTCATCGTCGTGTGCAGTCACTTCCGGGGTACCACAGGGCTCGGTGCTTGGGCCCCTATTGTTCATTATTTATATTAATGATGTCACACAGATTATTAAGGACACACCAGTGAAGCTGCGATTGTACGCTGACGACTGCGTTTTATATACTAGCGTAAATAATGCTCATGACCAAGATGTTCTGAACAAAGTATTTTCGTCCTTTTGTGGTTGGAGCGCCATGTGGCAAATGAACATTAATTACCAAAAAACTGTTCAAATGACATTTACTAACAAAAAACAGCCGCTAAGGTTTAGTTATAGTTACAATGGGCACTACCTAAACTCTGTTAATACATTCAAATATCTTGGTGTTACCTACACTCAAAACCTAAAGTGGCACCATCACATTGAAACAATTTGCGCTAGAGCACTTCGAAAACTGGGATACTTAAAACGAACACTCAAGCACTCTACCAAGGACTGCAAATTAACGGCGTATAAATCGCTCGTCCGACCATTGCTAGAGTACGCCTCAGCGGTGTGGTCACCCTACACTGCACTTGACATAAATATGCTCGAGGGTATACAGAAAAAAGCAATACGATTTATATTTGGCCGGTATGACCGCAATTTTTCTCCCTCATCTCACGCAAGCTCATTGTCGTTAGAACCCCTTGCTTTCCGACGCACACTTGACCGTATCACTCTGCTACATAACATTGTACACAGCCGCAGTTGCATTGAAGCACCAATTACTTTTTGTGATTCAGCACAACGAGTCACGCGCCGTTCTCACCCACTCAACATTGTTCCCTTCCAGCCATTTGTAAATTGCTTTAAGCATTCTTTTTTTCCAGCCGTTGTTGAGATTTGGAACAACCTAGATGGTTCCCTACGCGAAAAACCAATTGAATTGTTTTTGAAAGAACTGCCTAACCGTATTTTGTAATATGTGTTAAATGCTTTGTATGTTTCTTTGGTATTGCTTAATGTATGTCCGTTCCTTTTCCTAATGTACCCACTCCTGCTATGTCTCGTGTATCGAGACAGCAGTATCTGTAAATAAATAAATAAATAATAAATAATGCTATAGTATTCCTCTATGTTGCCAGCTATGTTTTTGTGAATTAGGAACCCCACTCCCAGTTCT
Source organism: Rhipicephalus annulatus (assembly GCA_013436015.1). Classification (NCBI taxonomy): domain Eukaryota; kingdom Metazoa; phylum Arthropoda; class Arachnida; order Ixodida; family Ixodidae; genus Rhipicephalus; species Rhipicephalus annulatus. The sequence goes on from WOVY01009432.1 coordinate 160,570, forward strand.
TTTCTGTCTGCCAAGCCCCTGTAGCAAAGGACGTGCCCATTCTGTAGCATCGTATAGGCCTCATCTGTCCTCCTAACCTCACTGAGCCCTATTATATCCCATTTTACACCCTCTAGCTCCTCTAATAGTACAGCTATACTTCCCTCACTAGATAAGGTTCTAGCGTTAAACGTTGCCAAGTTCAGGTTCCAATGGCGGCCTGTCCGGATCCAGAGATTCTTAGCACCCTCTGCTGCGTTGCAGATCTGACCGCCGCCGTGGTCAGTTGCTTCGCAGCTGCTGGGGACTGAGGGCCGTGAGTTATTTGACGTAAGCATGTGGGAGGTAGTGGCCAGATACTGCACCAGGGTGGCCAATCCTTCTCTGGTGAGGGAGTGCGTTCTCGGCGGTGTTTGCCGGTGAGGCCGCACCCCAGGCCTCTTAGTGCAGTTCCATCAACACGCGGATTTTTTTTTTAATCCGGTTGGGAACTGCGCGGTACCGGGATTTGAACCACGGACCTCTTGCATGCGAGGCGGATGCTCTAACCACTACGCCATCGCCGCATTATAATTTATTCTAATCCTACTGTATTGTTTTACTTATTATTATTTGTTGTGCCACTCCTCTCTGTAATGCCCAGTGCCTTGAGAGTAAATAAATGAAATGAAATGAAATAAATGTCATGGTGCCAGCAGAAATCAAACCTCAGCATTCTGCATGGCAATTAAGTGCAGTAAACTCTCAGTAAACGAAAATCTGTTAAATGAAACTAATGCTTAAATGGAACTATTGCCTCTGCAATACTTGGTTACGGGCTTGTATTCTGCAGCCATGTTCACCTCTCAGTAAACGGAACTCCTGTTAAATGGAACACATTTTCCCGGTCTTTTCAGGTTTCATTTACTGAGAGTCTACTGTATTCTACTACAGAGCCACACCGGGTCTCAAAACTGCTTTTCAAGTAGACCGTAATGTTCGTGAAATGTCAGCTGTGGTTTCAGTACTGGCTACTCAATTCTACTAACATTATATACGTATTCTTATGATACAGCCGTCATGTTGGGTTAGCGTCAATCGTGGTTGAGCGCCATCCACTAAAGCTGATTTATGTAGCTGCGTCCATGGCTGTCATGCTCGCTGGCACCACTTGTGGTGTTGCTAATGCCCATGTTGCTGTTGGCATCATCACACAACTACTTAACAAGTGGTTATATAAAACATATGTGACTGTCAACATATGACTGCGCGTACAACATTTGTATATACTTTAGTGTTGTCTCGTAACATTTTGCTCCATAAAAAATTACAACACAGTTGCCTTCCCTCTACATGCTAAGTATCACATTGATTCGCAAAGTACGTGGGATCTGCCGAATTTCGCAACTCCAAACTGAAAACAATTATGTTGAAAAGCTTTGATAGGCAATTTGAGGCACCGTAAATGAAGCATAATCGCTGGTGACTTTCGGTAAGGCACCTAGCAAGGAGTGACCCAATGCTACCTACCATGTGGCATTTGTGGATGGTAAATGCCATTCTTTGTTCCATGTGGATGGTGCACAGGTGTGTGCAAGTGAGCCAGCATGCACCAGCAAGCATATATAGAGTTGCAGCAAGAAAAATTCCCTGTGTATGACACCAATTTCTAGCAGATGCTTGCTACTTGAAAATTTCGGGTTAGAACACTTACTTACAGCTTTCGACTTGTAGACAGCTTTTGCGCATTGCCAAGATCACAAGACATACAACAGAGCACAGAAGAGACAAAATTCACTTTTTTATATCCAGCCAATGTCCCTCAATGATGCATTTCCTGTACCATTTTTACCCAAAAAATTCTCCATAGTAACAAAAGCCTTCCGAAAATTCTGAGAAATAACCTTTAGCACAGATGCGTGAGACGTGTTGCATCATCACTACATGATCAGTTCTAACATTTCACCCTCATAGAACTGTAGCCATACTACTAATTGTCTGTAAAGAACCAAAAATGAGCCCCTTTAATAGTATACTCAAGCCTCGTTATGACAAATTCACATCTGCTGTGAAAATTCTTTGTTATATCTGAAAATTTGTTATAACCACATATTCTTGACACTACTTATGACAACTATTTTTTCACTTACTTCATTATAACCGATGATTCATTATATCAGAGTCCATTAAATTGAGGTTTGAGCGTACTTCGCAGGTTCTTGATTTAAAACGTAGGTACCAGTAAATTTGAGGTGCTCACCACAACATTGCATATGCTCATGCCAACAAGGCGCGAGTCGTTGAGCTGCTTGATCTTGACACTCCGTGTCTCATATGCAAGGAAGATGCCAAATATGAGCAACAAGCCCTTATAGCTGTACATCACACCGAGCCAGATGGCGTTGCAGCATCTCGTCGACGTTGCAGCATGCTGCAACACCACGTTGCAGCATCTCGTCGACGTGTTGAGTGATGACGTCACGCTCAGCCTGCGAGACGCGGTAGGGGCGCTGACGAAGTGGAGTATGATGACCGGTGTCGATATGGTGAGCGACAACTGAGGTGCGTCCCAAGGGAGGTTGTCCGTGGTCGAAGGAGGCGTGGAAACGGTCAAGCAGTTGAATGAGCTGATTGCGCTGGTCTTGCGTAAGGCCGGTGTCTACGCTGCGCAACAGAACGTCTTCGTCAGGTAGTGAGGGCGCGGTGCCAGCTGTGACAGCATCCACGGACATCGGTGTCGTATCAGAACGGGCATCGAAAGGAAAGATGTCATCATAAGTGTCAAGACTCCCAATGCATTCGCCATGCAATAAGGTAGCGGGACAAGGGAACGGATTGCACACGTACACGGCACTGGAGCCATCGGCAAGTGTTATGACGGCAAACGGGACGACAAGGTTCCGGCGACGAGCGCATTCTTGTGACGGCAGAAATAGGGCAGTTGAATCGGAAACGGAGTCGCACAAAAGAGATACCGCGGCGACCGAAAAAGCAGAAATGACGACGTCAGCGGCGACGATCACCTTTTTGGGTGAGCGAGGGAGATCTATGAATGTCGTGCTGAATGGAAACAAAACGAGTTGAGCACGAGCGCAGTCAACAACCGCATGATTAGCGGAAAGAAAGTTCCATCCCAGGATGATTTCATGAGACGCATGCGGAAGGACGACAAATTCAACGATGTAAAGCACTCCTTGAATCACAACACGAGCAGTGCATGTGGCAGAAGGTTGGACGTGTTGCGAACTCGCTGTGCGTAAAGAAATTTCAACCAGTGGAGTCGTCACTTTGTTCAGTTTGCGGCATAACACTTCACTGATTATACAAATAGCGGCACCTGTGTCGACAAGAGCAGTTGTGGCGAAACCGTCCACAAACACGGCAATCTCGTTAGGGGGCGAAAGATGAGGCCTTGGAAATTTCGTCGGTGGCGCAGCTCTTGCCTCAGGAACTGCGACTGTTAGTTTTCCTCCTGTGCGTGGTTGGAACGGCGAAGCATGGGGGAAGGAGACCGAAGACGGGGTGAAGGAGATCGACGTCGGCTGAAGTCTGGTCGACGTGAACGGGGGTCATGTGAATCGGGTGTCACATGCGATTCTGATTGCCGAGGTATGTTGCCGGAATGCTGCACATCATTAAAATAGAATCCACGGCGACGACAGTAGCGCGCGATATGTCCTGGAATACCGCAGTTGTAGCAAACGGGCCGGTTATCCGGAGTACGCCAAGAATTTACAGGTGCTCGAGGTGGTGGAAAGGGCCGATTTACCGGATAAACTGAAACTGGTGACCTGTAGTAGTTGGTGGCTGGACTGTATGAAGGAAGCGGCGGTTGGGCAGGAGGTCGGCGGACGGCTTCTGCATAAGTCAGCGGTGCAGCCACTGATATTGGGGATGCGGGCGAAGGGAGAGCCTCGGCAACTTGCGTCTGAATAGCACGGCGAAGTGAGTGGTCCAGTGTTGTGGGGGTCTCGTTGATGGTGGCGACAAGAGAGAGCTGTCGAGCAACTTCCTCCCGGATGTACTGCTGAATTTGAGGCATTAACACGCTGTAGTCGGGGCCACTGCTTTTGCACTCCAAGGCCGAAATATCAGCTGTTTGCGTATTAGCGCGACGTGTAGAAACTCGTTGCTTGCGCAGCTCATCAAAACTTTGACATAACTGAATCACGGCCGTGACGGTCTGTGGGTCTTTGGCCACAAGCATATGAAAAGCATCGTCATCAATGCCTTTCATTATATTCTTTATTCTGTCAGCCTCCGTCATCTTGGCATCAACTCGCCTACAGAGGCTGATCACATCCTCAATGTAGCTCGTGAAGCTCTCACCATTTCGCTGAAATCGTCCCCGCAGACCCAGTTCAGCACGAAGCTTACGCATGGCTGGACGACCGAAAAACGAGGTGACAGCCTCTTTGAAAGCCGACCAGGTGGGGATGTCGGCTTGGTGGTTGGTGAACCATAGGTTGGCCAAACCCGTCAAGTAGAAGATGACGTGAGTCAGCTTCGCAGGGTCATCCCACTTGTTAATCGCGCTGGCATGCTCGTACTCTACCAGCCAGTCCTCGACATCTTGATCTTCAGTGCCGTTGTATACTGGTGGGTCACGCAGACGAAGTACACCAGAACACATGACGGGTGGCAGCGTGGAAGAGCCTTGTGGGGGATCGACGCGCTCGGTCATCGTGGACTGAGATGGTAGCTTACGGCTGCGGAGCTCCAGGACGTTACCCAGCACGTTTCCACCAAATGCAACGAGCAAGGTTGCGTAAAAACACAGGTTATTATTCCAGAAACGTTAGCCGCAACAAGCTGGTACAGGCAGGAACCCGGCAAGCACGAGCCACACACGGACGTCAACGTCTTCTTTCACGCTGGCACATAGCTGGCGCCACTATGCTTCGGTACAATATATATATATATATATATATATATATATATATATATATATATATATATATATATATATATATATATATATATATATATATATATCTTAGTTATTGAGCCCAATCTACGGTTGTCTACCTTTTTACTAAAAGCATTCTGATCGAATGTGTAAAATGCGCAATATTCGCATAATTTGATGCCAATGTTCTGCACAACAACGAGAAAGCAAGAAAAAAATAGTTTAAGTACATTACCTAGTCCAGTTAGGATTTAAAATGCAAATAATTTCTCTATATTTTATAGTCTTTGATGTCATATTTTTTGTAAGCCGAATTTAACGACGCATTACAATTATATGCGTACCTGCTGGCCGCAAGGATGCCTCAAAAGCTAAACAAATTATTTTAAATTTCGAACGGAACACCCTACATACCTCTCTTTGAACATGATAATTTGTTCACCATAGTGATATTGCGCAGTAAGTTAAGTTTTTCAATTAAAAGTGACATAAATAAACTTAAAAAAGGCTTATTACACCATTAGCGCACCATTCGTGGTTTCTTTCTTGCCAGTAGTGCACAGGATTGGTAATAGTAAGTGGCGCGTCCAAAAGAGGAAGCTGTGCCACAAACGGAATTACAGACCAATTGCGATAATGTACCGGCAGGATACAAAAATTGTCCCGACAGCTTTCCGACACAGCTTCTCTTCTATCTGCATTAGTTGGATGGTCTAGCTGATTACTGTCCAAGGGCAAATTGACAGCTCGAAGCGAGATGTACAATGATGTCGTCATGTGATGCGTCATTCGAGATGTGCGATTACAAGATTATGACGTGACACAAATTGATCATCTACAATGCCGCGATGACGTTAGTAAATGGTATGATCACTCACTCAGTCGAAGCGGGGACGCGGGGGACCTCCTATCATAGTGCTAAGAGAAGTTGGCTATCCAAAGTGACAATGTGACAGAAGAACTTATGTTGCTTCGGAAAAAGATCCTTTCTACAAGTTAAAGGTAGACGGTAATTATAACAATCAGTACAAATGCTAGGCAAATCGTGTGACTATAGTGTGTAAGAGACATGAGCTACAACAGCGACCAACAAGGTTAAAGAAATCACCAAGCAATAATGGCATACAAGTTATTATATATATTGACCACGGCTGAATATACGTCGTACGTTAGGCTCGAAAAGCGTGCTCTGTTATCTTGCGGCATCGCAGACTAAGCCCAACTGCCATGCCGTCGTGTATACGTACTGCCCCGTGGCACGATGCGAGTTCCACTACCGGCCAACGGTGAACGCCTGTCTGGCCACCGCGCTGGATCCGATGGTGCAACTGTATGCTCGGGACATCAAACGGTTCACCTCACGTGCCACCTGCGAGCACAGCTGCGTCTTCGGTTACCGGCCCAAAGACGCCTGCTTCGACATGCCACTGTCCTCTGGCTGCGAAAGGTTCACTTGGGACCTCAACGTGCACGTCCGCACAGAGCGTATAGCGGATGGCTTTCCGCCCACCTCCTATTGGCTGCTCCCTGTGAGAGAGGGGTGAGAGGTCATAGAGGGCGGGAAGCCTAAGCCCTAAAGCTATTCCGGATAACTTGAAATACTGTTGAAAATCGTATAGGCTAATTATGCCATGGGAGGACCACCGAAATATTTCCCTAACAACCGCAAGAGGATTGCATCACACGCTGTGCCGAATGACATTTACGAGCTTTTTCTCAGCGTAATAACTTGTGTGAAGAAATAACCGGCGCAAATTCACCTGGAGTCGATCCGCAAGAAAGAGCATGCCATGATTCCGCGCTGTACCTTTCCCTGGCGGGAACCATTAGACGGATGCAGTGGCGTAGCCAAGTTTGGGCATTCAACGCTCTGTGCCCATCCTAGAATTGCATATTTTGTTTGTGTGTTTATATACACGCTCACATAAAAGGCACGCCCGTGGTGGCAACCAACATGAACAAGTTTCGATTCTCAGCTTTTACTCGGTAACTAAATCGAGTGATTTGACAAGAAACGAGAACCAATGTATTATGAAATCGTGGTGAGTATACTGAAAAGTCGTGAGTATACTGCCAAGTTGTTTCACAAGCGCCGCAGCTAACATACATTTGCAGTTCGTAACTAGATAATAATAATAGTAATAATAAAATCATGGCTTTATGAAAAGTCATGATATGATGGAGAGGCACCGTAGGCGAGGGCTCCGGAAATTTACAGCCTTCGATGTTCTTTAACGTGCACTAACATAGCACAGTACACGGGCTTGAGGCATCTCGCCTCCATCGAATACACGGGCTTGAGGCATCTCGCCTCCATCGAAATTTGACCTTCGCGGCCTACATCGAAACAGCGACTTCACAGTCACCAGCCGAGCACCCCTAACCGCTACACTACCAGGATAGACTACTGACCATATGTTAATCTCCCTTTGCTCTTCCCTAATATCACCCTGTTTGTAATGTTCTTCGCTTGCATAAGCAGGTCCTTTATAAGAAGCTGCCGTGTTATAGTCGTTGAAAAGTGCACACACTCGGCGCAATGATTTCTCTGACTCTGACACAAGAATGTTGTTCAGACATCCGATGAAACGAGTGCCAATATATGGAAAACGCTGCCGCTGACGACAAAGGGTTAAAAGGTGGTAACGATCACGACGCAATTCCTACGTCCGCTTCTTTCGCTCAGGGAGGATGTGAGAGAGAGCTGGTGGTACTTCGAGAGCGACCGCTGTCACCCGTGGAGATTTCCCGCCGGTGCCTGTCCTTCCAACGACAGCGCCCTCTTCTCCACGGCCGCCGAGTGCGCCAGCCGTTGCGGGGCCCACGGCTCGGCTCTGGGCGGACGAGTCCCGCGAGCGACTTCCTGCAGCCGCAACCAGCTTCGCTTTCCGTATTTCGCCCACTTCTCGCAGCCCGAGGGTCGCATGTGCTGTCTGCGCACCTCGGCCGTGCTTGAGGCAGCGCACCGGTGTTTGGCCGGCGAGAACCGCTTCGCGTAGCTAGCTGACTGCACCGAGGCCTGCGCGGCGAAGGCGTCGAGCTCGGACCACCGGGATCAGGGCACGTAGTCCGCGTGATGCTCTGCTTCCAGCTCACGATGGCTGGCGGCATCGGAGGGCGCGCTCAAGTGGGAGCCCAACAGGCAGTGCCGCTGTTCGATCGAGTGGCATCGCTGCCACTATTCGATAGATGTGAACAGTTTTATTATATGTTTATTTCTTGATACAACATCGTATATTTCCATGCGCTGCTCCTTCGTTTACCATGCTATGTATTGGGAAGAATTAAAATGTCATAAAACGATTTCTGGTTGCCTTTACAGACAAGCCGTATATGGCCAGGGTTTTATGTACTTTTTTAATACAAATAATTTCTTACAAAATTAAGGACACTTTTTCGCCGTTTATTTCTACGTTTACCTTTTGAGCCACCTATTTATATAACCTCTTCTGGTCATTTCCATAACTTGACTCTCTCCGAACTTTCCATGGAAAGGCATAAACGTATCATGGGACAAGGCGAACACATCATTACTTGACTAGCGCGAGATACTTCTCGTATACGTCGCGAGACCACTTTCCTCGATCACGAACGGCGCATACCTGCATACTACGGCCGATGGAGTGTGGATATGAGCCACCCTTATTTCACAGTTTGTATCAACCAGGGTAGTGCAACAACACTTACGGAACCTTAACTCGACAGCGTGATGGACCACGTGTCGCAGAAAACGTGGTACTGCTGGCGTCGGAAGCATTGCGAATGGTTGAAATATCTTGATGGAAGAAAAACTAGGAAAAGGCGAGGCGTTTAGGGAAGGTTGTTCCATCTTCATTAACGTGAAACGTTCAGAGGGCTGAAATATGTAGTGTTTTGAGAGAGATATTCAATGCAATAAAAAGTGGTACCAGGCCTGAAACCGGGCTTGTAAGGAAGGGTATCTCCACCTCAGTAACATCCTAGGAAAACTGCATCGGTATGCAGCTTACCATTAGGTTCATCTTCCCTACATGGCCACTTACCGTATCTTAGGACACGCAAGGAAGAGTTCTTTAGTTAAACTAACGCCTTCAACTATTAGTTGAACTAACTCACACTTTCATTTTCAATAGACCAGTCACGAGTAGTGGAATTCACCCAATTGTAGCACATGCCCATTTACGATGGACCCCGGTCACATGACGGACCGTGACAATAAAGGCCGACAAGCCGAGACCATAAGGCAGTTCGTACCTAACATGCCCACCTGAAGAAAGAATCGAACCAAGGTATCCTGCATAGGTTTTCTTCGTATACATGCCCGATTTCACTTATCTATAGGGCGAAAACGGCTGCTTATTTATGCGCATCTTCGCAATGTGGCGCACACTTCATATCGAAAAAAGTGGCATTTGTGCCCAAACGTGAGCACTGATGTTTCGTCGGGCCGAAGGGTATCCTTCAGGCGGCGTCGTTGTCGATGTGCCAAGTCACCACAAGATCAGGCCCGTAACATGGCGGTGGGGGGGGGGGGGGTTGGAAGCCCAAAGACCTGACTTTTCGCTCTTTAAATAAAGCCACTTTCCTAAAATAGTCAAAACCTTCTGTAGTGCCCTCCCCCTTCATCATCATCATCATCATCATCATCATTATTATCAGCCTGACGACGTCCCCTGCAGGACAAAGGCCTCTCCCATGTTCCGCCAGTTAACCCAGTCCTGTGCTTGCTGCTGCCAATTTATACCCGCAAACTTCTCAATCTCATCTGCACACCTAACCTTCTGTCTCCCGCTAACTCGCTTGCCTTCTCTGCGAATCCAGTTAGTGACCCTTAATGACCAGTGGTTATCCTGTCTACGCGCTACATGCCCGGCCCATGTCCATTTTCTCTTCTTGATTTCTAATATTATATTGCCGCGCGCTTGATCTGCCAGCGCAAAAGAGGCAGACGAAGTGGCAGTTCCCCTCGTGCCATTGTTCTTTTTTTGGCTGCGCTGAGCCGACCGCTCTTCGGACTTTTGTGAGGACGCCTTAAAAACGTCTCCTGTCTTTTTAACGTGACATTTTAATGGTGGAGGTGCTGGGTAACCTCACCTATGCAACAGACTCCTTCTAGCAGCCGGAACGTGACCCAAAACCCAGAGCTTACGCCGGTACACCGTTTCAGTCGGAGGATTCGAGGACTGTCCCCCGAGTTTGTGCCTCACAGTACAAGTACGTCGACTGGTATGGAGAATACTGTTGCTGTCACCGCTTCCCCTGCCGCTGGAGCCGCCGCTGCTCCAACCGCTGCACCCGCAGCTGCACCCACTCATTACACGCTGCAAAAACCACGTGTTCCGAGTCCCTTCCGTGGTGGCCTCTATGAAGATGTGGAAGATTGGCTGGCTGAGTACGAGTACGTAGCGGATTTCAACGGGTGGGACGAAGTAGCGAAGCTCAAGAATGTGTACTTTAGTCTTCTGGATGGTGCTCGCACATGGTTCCAGAACCGCAAGGGCCTCCTAACGTCGTGGCATGAGTTCTGTCACAGGCTCCGCGAAACGTACTCGAGTCTCGATCGTCGAGAGCGCGCTGAAAGGGCCCTCCAGTCCCGCATGCAGATGCCTAATGAAGGTGTGGCTGCATACGTGGAGGATATGGTTCATCTGTTCACTCGCGCCGATCCAACCATGCCGGAAGACAAGAAGCTGGAGACACTTGATGCGAGGTGTGAAAGAGCAGCTCTTCGCTGGACTCATTCGTAGTCCGCCTAGAACGGTTGCGGAGTTCCTCACTGAAGCCGTCGCCATGGAAAAGGCGCTGCAGCAGCGGAACCAGTACGATCGGCAAGTGAATGCTACCTATACCACCGGGCTAGGCTCGTTCCCGACCGACGTGGGAGCGCTTCGCGAGCTGATACGTTCGGTTGTTCGCGACGAGCTGCAACAGCTGCAACAGCTGAACCAGGCGCAGCAGCAGCCTTCCACGAATTGCATCGCCACCATCATACGTGACGAAGTTCAGCATGCGCTCGGCACACCTCGTCGCGAGACACCAACGCAGGTTGCTGCACCACTTCAGGCGTTCGCAACTTCAAGTGAACCTCTAGGGGTGACCTACGCAGACGTATTGAGACGCACCGTTCCGTCGTCCACGACACCATCCCCAGTGAGTGGTTTCCAGCGCACCACTTATACCGACACGTTCGAACACAACGCACCTGCACCAGTCCCACTACCAGCCGCAACCCCGTACGCCACACTGCAGTCCGCACAGGTGGTCCCTTATTTTGCAGACACTCGACCCGTCATGCGTAAATCCGACATATGGCGCATGCCCGACCGACGACCGCTTTGCTACCACTGCGGTGAAGCGGGTCACCTCTACCGAGACTGCCAGTACCGCCGACTTGGGCTGCAGGGTTTTCCTGCCAATTCACCCCGCCCCCGGTTTGGACAGAGACCACCAGAAATTGAAGATTTTATCGCTCGGCAGAACGTCCCACTCAGGCGTCAGTCGCGTTCACCGTCACCGCGGTCGTCGTCTTATTCAGGCAACGGAAATCGAAGGCCGCAAGGACGGTCTCCGAGCCCCCGCCTGGAAAACTAACGCCAGCGACCTTTCGAGGCGAGGCCGCTGATTCTCGACGTGATGAAGACCTCGCCCTCCAATCGACGCGACATCGGACCAACGGAAATTCGACTACGCCGGCGCCTGTATCTCAGCTGAGCGACTTTTCAATGGACATACCTGTGATGCTCGACGGTCGCAATTTAACTGCCTTAATAGACACTGGTGCTGACTACTCGATTATTAGCGGACAATTGGCACGTACCTTGAAGAAAGTGATAATGCCTTGGACAGGATCGCATGTACGTACAGCTGGCGGACATGTTGTAACGCCGGTTGGTTTGTGCACGTCCAGGCTACAAATACGAGGCTGCACGTTTTTGGTCAGCTCCATCGTGCTACGTGACTGCTCCCGCGAATTAATTCTCGGCCTCGATTTTCTTCGGGAATATGGCGCCGTAATCGACCTACGGCGACGCTGCATTTCCTTTTCGACAGTCAACGCTACGTCAAGGGACTCCAACCGCCGTACAACCGCCCTCCGTGTTTCCGACGACAGTGTCACAATACCACCTCGTGCAAGTATCCTAATTCAGGTGACTTCCGAAGGAACCAGTGACGGTGAAACAGTGGCAGAGTGCAACGTCTCCCTGCTGCTGGCGCTTGGAATTTCTGTGGCACGAGGCATCATTGACATTCGGAACGGTACAGCCGAGGTCATGATTACAAATTTCACCAATGAGCATCGTCACCTTTTCCGGGGCACTGCGGTCGCCTACGCTGAAGCCTTGGAGGACGTCATTGAGTGTTTTGCCTGTGAAGACAGTAGCCGCGATGGACAAACCGTAATAGATGTTGACATGAACAGTGCACTGCCGGAAGAGAACCAGAGGGCCTTGCGAGAGCTATTGTTTGAATTCAGGGCGTGCTTTGCTCAGTCGTCTAAAGTGAGTCAGACGCCAATTACACAGCACAGGATAATCACTTACGACGACGCAAGACCTATTCACCAACAGCCATACCGCGTCTCGCCGACAGAACGCGCAGCTATCAAGCAGCAAGTGAAAGAAATGATCGACGACGGCGTTATCCAGCCTTCGAACAGTCCCTGGTCCTCACCGGTCGTTCTGGTTAAGAAGAAGGACGGTACGCTTCGCTTCTGTGTAGATTACAGAAAGCTCAACAACGTCACAAAAAAAGATGTTTATCCGCTGCCGCGTATTGATGACTCGCTTGACCGACTACGACGAGCGAAGTATTTTTCTTCCCTGGATTTAAAGAGTGGCTACTGGCAAATTGAGGTTGATGAGCGCGACCGTGAAAAAACCGCCTTTGTCACGCCGGATGGCCTCTACGAATTTCGGGTGCTACCGTTCGGACTCTGCTCTGCGCCAGCTACCTTCCAACGCATGATGGACACTGTGTTGACTGACCTAAAATGGCAAAGCTGCCTTGTGTACTTGGATGATGTGGTCGTGTTTTCAACCAGCTTCTCCGAACATCTGAAGCGACTACGACAGGTACTTGAGGCGATTCGGACAGCTAACCTTACGTTAAAGCCGCAAAAATGCCATTTCGGTTACGAAGAACTAAAGTTCCTTGGACATGTCGTAAGCGCAGAAGGCGTCCGTCCTGACCCTGAGAAAACCGCCGCTGTCGCAGCCTTCCCGACTCCTGCCGATAAGAAAAGTGTGCGGCGGTTTCTTGGTCTATGCGCGTACTACCGGCGCTTTATAGGCAATTTTTCGAAAATTGCCGAACCATTAACTAGACTCACTAGAGACGATACGCCGTTCGTTTGGAGTGCTGAACAAGAATCAGCATTCACAGAGCTTCGGCTTCGCCTGGCATCACCACCTGTTCTTGGACATTTCGACGAGGAAGCCGAAACAGAAATTCATACCGACGCCAGTAACGTCGGTCTGGGCGCGGTACTCGTCCAACGGCAGGAGGGAATTGAAAAGGTTATCGCCTACGCAAGCCGAACCCTAACACGCCCGGAGTCAAACTACAGTACCACGGAGAAGGAGTGCCTTGCTGTCGTGTGGGCAATTGCTAAGTTTCGACCTTACCTTTACGGCCGTCCATTCAGAGTAGTGACGGATCATCACTCGCTGTGCTGGCTTGCGAACCTCAGAGACCCCTCCGGACGACTGGCAAGGTGGAGCCTACGTCTGCAGGAGTACGACGTCACTATCGTGTACAAGTCCGGTCGTGCACACGAAGATGCGGACACGTTGTCACGCGCGCCAGTTGAGCCTGCCGCTCAGAGCTTCGAAGAGGACTGCCCTTTCCTTGGCTCCGTAAGCGTAACAGACTTGGCTTTACGGCAGCGAGCAGATGCTCAATTGCGACCTATCATTGAACATCTAGAGGGCCGCAACGTATCACTGCCCCAGCATATAACTCGCGGATTGTCATCCTTCTGCTTACGACAGGGCGTGTTGTACAAGAAGAACGCAGCCGCCAGCAACAAAACTTACCTGTTGGTCGTCCCCGCAGAGCTGCGTGAGGAAATTCTATTTGCCTGCCACAACGAGCCTCCATCGGGCCATCTGGGCATCACCCGAACCATCGCTAGGGTACGAAAGTCTTACTACTGGCCGAAACTTGCCGCTTGCGTTAAACAGTACGTTCAAGCCTGCCGCGAATGCCAGCGCCGAAAATCCCCATCTGTTAAGCCTGCGGGATTACTTCACCCTATCGAGCCACCCAGAACACCCTTCGATCAAGTCGGCATGGACCTCCTGGGTCCGTTTCCCTTGTCATCTTCCGGCAACAAGTGGATAATCGTCGCTACAGATTATCTAACCCGCTATGCTGAAACTAAGGCGCTTCCTAAAAGCACGGCTTGTGAAGTTGCTCAGTTTTTCATCGAGAGAATTGTATTACGCCACGGTGCTCCATCCTGTGTCATCACAGACCGAGGAACAGCGTTTACAGCAAGGCTCCTTGAACAAGTTTTTCAGTTAAGTTACTCCACGCATCGCAAGACAACAGCGTATCACCCTCAGACAAATGGACTGACCGAGCGGTTTAACAAAACGATGACTGATATGCTGTCTATGTACATAGACGTACAGCACAAGACGTGGGATGAAATACTGCCTTACGTAACATTCGCGTATAATACCGCTACGCAAGAGACCACACGATTCACTCCGTTTCGTCTTCTATACGGTCGGGATGTTCAGACGATGTTGGACGCAATGCTCCCATGCGACATTGACAACATCGAGGATCTCGACGAAGATGCTGAGTGTTTCGTGCAACGAGCCGAGGAAGCACGTCAACTAGCCCGCGTAAACATCAAGAAACAACAAGGCGTCGATGCACAGCGCTACAACCGCTGCCACAGACAAGTCGATTATAAACCAGGTGACCAGGTGTTAGTTTGGACCCCTGTGCGCTGCAAAGGTCTCTCTGAGAAGCTTCTCAGTCGGTATTTTGGCCCGTACAAAGTGCTACGACAAGTGAGCGACGTCAATTACGAAGTCCTTCCGGACGGAAGCCAACCACCCCGACGCCGACAGCTACGACCCGAGATTGTGCACGTGGTGCGGTTAAAACCGTACCACACACTGTGACAATGTCTTTTTTTTTACGATACACGCTTCGTTTAGCATCGAGGCGATGCTCTTCAGGGAGGAGGGGCAGTGCCGCGCGCTTGATCTGCCAGCGCAAAAGAGGCAGACGAAGTGGCAGTTCCCCTCGTGCCATTGTTCTTTTTTTGGCTGCGCTGAGCCGACCGCTCTTCGGACTTTTGTGAGGACGCCTTAAAAACGTCTCCTGTCTTTTTAACGTGACAATATGCTACACCCCCGTCTGTTCGCTAATCCACTTTTCTCTCTTCTTGTCTCTTAATGGTACACCTACCATTTTTCTTTCCATCGCTCGCTGCGTCGTCCTCAATTTAAGTGGAACCCTCTTTGTAAGTCTCCAGGTTTCTGCTCCGTAGCTAAGTACCGGCAAGATACAGCTGTTATATAACTTACTCTTGAGAAATAGTCCCCCTTACCATTTAAAAAAGGATGCACCTTCACGATGTGAATAATCACGAGTGTCTAAAGCACCACCGAGCTAAATCACCAGCCCACTCACGCACGTACACTCGTGTGTGCAGTATATACAATGTTTTATTGCCCATAACTCATAGTTCCGTCCATGACACGTTGAACCAATGGCTCTTCAATAGAATATATAGGATGAAGTTGCAAAACACGAATTAACACTGTGAACGACGTCTAACACATTTTCTTAATTCTTAGGTATTTGTAATCAGTCTTCTGGTTATTTCAAACACGCATGAAGATTTCGCTTCTTGACGCTGCCAGGCTTCTGCGAGGGCCTGCCAATCAGCTTTCGCTTTATGTGCAAATTTAATCATCTGCTCGGGCGTATTTCACCTGCTTCAAAAGCACCAAAAAGAGAGCAGCTGTGTACAGGTTCGCCTGTTGCCTCTTGAATGCGGAGTGGACCCTTCGCTGATTCTCACGAAGCAGAATTCTGGTGCAGCGGGAAGTTGACAACTGTACTTCCCGCAGGCATACTATAGGATAGTTTGAAACGACCGATGTTAACGCGCGTTTCATAGTGGCCCTGTTGCGGTATGCACCGTGAACCAAAGGCAAGCTAGCACTTAAAAAGCCGGTGCGCACGGGGCACGACTACGCTATTGCGCTCTACTCTTGATCGCGGAGCTCGAGCGTCCTCGAAGTTTTTGTCAGGGACGAGAAGCGGGAGAATGCTGTGCGGAAGCTTACGGAGGACCCTGTACGCTCTGTGCGCTTTTTGTTGGGTTGAGACTGCCGTGAAGGCGTAGATGGAATGACTTCACGCCGAGTTTGCTTGCCGTGGCTGGTTGTGGGAAGACAGTGAGGAAACTTATTTGGCCCACGAACTAGAACCGGGTTGCAGGAATCTGCTAGATGACCAGCAGTCCGAGCCCACTATAGGGACCTCAATGATGCGCCTATATAGGATCCTGCAATCAATTCGCGGGTCTCGTCTGCGCAGCAGTGTCTCTCGGTCGTGGGAAACCAGGACATGGCATACTTCTGATTGTTGGGGCGTCTTTATTACACGCCCGGAGCACATGACTTGCGGTATCTTCATTACATCGCCCGCTGTGGCTTCGGGAGAACGTTTTGTCACGAACATATCGAAGAGAACTATCGGATATACTCGGGAAGAAGTTTATTTGAAGTCTCCTCCAGGTGTTTTTCTCTTGTATTCTTTAAAGAAATAAGTGCTATTTCCCATAGATAAGAAGGGGAAATTTGCAACCACTGTTTGTTGCAATAAACCACAAAAATCTATACAAGTTTTTAGGCCTCATATAGCGACTGATCCGGAAACGTGTTGGTCCAGACTTCAATCCCTCCACAAAGAGAAATTTTTTCGTCAACTATAAGGCTTTTTTTTCTGATAAATTCGTATGAATTTACTTGTGACTTTGCCATACAAATGGCTCGTTGTCAATTTCCCTTTCTAAACAGTTCAGCCACCTTGCAGGATTGCGCAGACCTCATTTGCAATATTCATTCTTATTCTATTTCACTCGTCCATGTAAATAACGAGAAAACTTCAAATATTTCTTTTGAATGACGTTTAAAAAGTCTGTCTCGCGTAGTCGAGCTTTTTGTTTCATCTTGGATAGGCTTCCTCATTCTGCTAATTTGGACGTTTAGGAGCCATTCTCGTGAGGCAGTAGTAGTAATAAACCTGAGCCCATATAGGCCTCACATAGGTATTGTTTTGATATCGTAAAGAAAGCCACCAGCAAGAGTTACAAGATACTCTCCGTGGCGCTCTCATCCCGCAGCTTTTGCCGTTTCGGCCGTGGTTATGACGCGCTCAAACCACAAGCAGAAATAAAGGCTGGGCCAGTTCCTGACTGTTCATAAATTTATTGAGACACAGCCTAACCACCTCACCTTTTTATTTTGTATGTCTGCGTCGTGGCCGCACTCAATTTTATTATGTTAATGCACCTAAATAGATACTAAAATCACACAATGATTCGTTTTAGATTTATGACAACTCTAAAGACAGTCAAGCAGCGCTCTCACCACTGTCAGAACATTTCTCTAAATCTATCAGCGCAAAAAAAAAGTGTTTTTTTCATCGTCATAGCTTTAGAATTAGAGAAAAAATCTAGTGCAAAGTTTTAGTTTAATATTTTACGCCAAAAACTGACCGCAAATTGTCACGGATGGAAAAGTATACACTATAATGTGAATTGGAGTAATCGGCTCCTAAGAAATCACTCAAACTTGGTATGTTAGAGGAACACTAGAAGAAAACAACTATTCATGTAAAAATAAAAGCTCACTGTACTACAATGTCTAAAAAGAAACCTATTACCAACAGCTGTGCCCAAGAAAGTAAGCTAAATGCACGACGACACCTTCGCGACGACTAGGACATTCAAAAAATGATTCCGATGACGTCAGATTTACCACCTTCAATTTCTCGGCAGAAGTTAAACTAGCTGCACAAAATAAAGAACCTTCTGTGCATCAAGAGGCGTAATAAATGCTGCTTGTCCGCACCTGCTTGATTCATGGGAAAAAGAAGCGCAAAACGTTAATATGGGGAATGACGTGAGTAGTTGAAAAGTTCAATTTTCGCCTGGTTGCACTAGATAAGTCGTGCCATCCAGCGGGGCCCAGCTGAACATAGCACGCCTGTCATCTCGGAGGTCAAGACGGGCAATTGTTTAATGGCCATTGTTGCTGCTGTGGCTACCGCTACTTTCTCTCTGCAGCTACTAGTGTCGGCGGTCACGCAGTAAAGTCGGGCAACGCTGTGCACGGCAACAGTGACGTGAGGCGGCCGTTTTCAGGCCGGGGGATTCGAGGCATGCTAACTCAATGAGGACCACTAGAACGTAATTTTAATTTCAAAATGAACACTCTATTGGCACAAAAGTACCGCTGCCAGGTTTCTGCACCACTATATCAGAAAGCAACGTCGTCCTAATGTTTCGACTTTAGTGTCCTTAAGTTTGGGGCCTCCTAATGAGACACTTTATTTCGCTTCTACCGATCAGAAACATCGTAAGCCTTAGTCGGCAACGCCAAAACAGATGACGACACGACGAATGACACAAAAACTTCGAGGTGTTTGGTACCGTGAAAGAAAAATGCAATAATACGAGAAAAATCGCTTTGCCCTTTAGTCTCCAAATCAGCAGCCCGGCCTGGTTGCGACAGGGGACATCTATAAACAGGCCGTTGTGCGGTTGTTCGTTATGTTTACGACGCCATAACTTAACGGGAGCTTTTGAGTTCAAGGAGGCCAAGCCACAGCAATAACAGCCTGACACTCGAGCAAATGTAGCTCTAAAGCTGGCTCTATCCGCTACTACTCACGAAAGCCGAGGGCGTGTATGAGTGGCATAACTGTACATTTTTGGTGGCGCAAGCAACCAGTGACTCTTCTTTCTCTAAAGCACTTCCGATCCAGTGTAAACTTTTTGTGTGCTACTGTGGAAGAAAATAAAGAAAAAAAAAATGAAACGGGACAACAGAAGCACGGACTGACCACTGCTAATTTTTACAGAATCATTGAGGATAATTTTTCGCGTGATGTAGTTATTACGCATGTGTGTGGTGCTTTGCGTTGTTTTTTTTACCCCCTTTCTTTGTGTGCACATACCGTGCCGTGATTCTGTAAGAATAAACAGTTGTCAGTTCGCGAATGTGTTCTTCTTTTCATTCTTTCTTTTGTCAATTTTCTTTCATTGTGCGGGCAAGAAGTTTACCCTATGAACAACCAAATGGCCCCTGCCCTGGCTCTTCTAGCACTTCCAGTCAAGCATGTACTTCCGGTTCACAGAATACGGAAAAAACGTCTTCAAGGAATAAAACCACAAAATTTATGGTTATGATTCAATTTGAGTGTAGTATTTTGTAGATAAAGGTCATTCAACGATTAGGATAAAGGTGCCTACTTAGATTAGTTCAGTGAAAGGGCAGACTTTTTTATGCGAGCATTTGGGAATACTGAGGCACCTGGCGGCGTAAATCTCAACCACGGACTTTGTTTTGTGTGGCCTCCAAGATCTGCTTCAGCAGAGTGACGAGACACTAATCCAAGGAGTATACACGGGCAGAACGCCGAGGTGCAAGTGATACTATTACATATTTAAGACAAGTATAAGGGTCAACGCCAATTTTTTAACGCTAAAGATTAGCAAAATGCAGTGTGCACAAGCTCCTTTTCTTTGTTTTAGCACAGTTGATCACAACCCAAAATGAATGCTTTCATCAAAATAGTTTTTAGAATATCAAAATAAGTTTAACTAAACACAACTAGCACATTGCTCAGAACAGCCCATACGAACAATACATCCGGGTTCGAAGCCTTCGTTATTCACTCACGAAATTTAAATAAAAGACACAAAATAGCTTTTGCCAACACATTGTTTCCTTGAGCAGCTACAAACATAATGTCAAGGTTTCAGGCTTGAGTTCTTCTTTTACGAAATCTATATGGAAGACACAATATGCCTTTTTCGAGGCCCTGAGGAATAAATGTGCAAATGCAAAGAACGCAGAAGAATTAAACTTTCAAGGGACTTCTTGAAGTAGGCCTAAAGTAAGTGTCACTCTTTGACCTTTTAATTGCGGAGACCGAACTTTCAACAATTGGAAACGAGTTACATCAGGAAGCAGTTACTTCCTCGTTTCCATAGCACATAGCAGAGAACCTTTTTTTTTCAATCCTCAAACAATTAAAAGTGATTCTAATTGTGAAGTCATAATACACACGGAGCGAAGCAGGAGCTGTTTAGACACGCTCTTTCTGCCAGCTTTAGTGAAAATGAGGATCGATTTGCTACGCACCGCTGTATTACAGACTATAAAAAGTATGTGAAGTGCATTTTGAGTATGCTAAGTTCGCACGAATCCCCCAATGCAGCTTCAACGCACTCAATCTTTATGCCGTTTTACGCGCACGCCCCGGCATCTCGCAGAAAGAAAATTACTTTTAACGAGACGAAGCTTGTGAAGACGGCTGCTTTTTTCTGTTTCGAGGAGGCACTGTCTTTCGCGTCTAATAGGAATATTTATTTCGAAGAAAAAAATTACCTTTTTACATTCGTAATTTTTTATACGGTAATGCGTGACTCTCTAAGGCTTTCGTCCACGTACACAACCTTCAGATCTGGGAAGGTTACGGAGTGCCGGCCTGGACCGCCTCGTCCTTGTGGGCAACCTTTGGCGCAGCAAACTTCAGAGTGCGTACGTTTTGCGCCGAGGATGCCTTCGCATGCTGTCTTTTTGTCTCGCCCTTGTGCCTAAGAACCTCGCGAGACCGAAAGAAGAAAGGCGTCATCGACGGTGTGACGCCACAATTCGAGTTGACAGGCGAGGCAGGGCTCACAGAGCTGGCAGGCGAGGCAGGGCTAGTAGGTGAACATCGTGAACTTTCTTACAGCGCAACACCAGGAAAAAATACAGGACAGGGAAGGAGTAGAACAGAAAGAAAAGGTCTTTTCTTTCTGTTCTACTCCTTCCCTGTCCTGTATTTTTTCCTGGTGTTGCGCTGTAAGAAAGTTCACGATGGATCCTAACCAACTGGCCCAACTTACCGCCTTACTACTAGTAGGTGAAGCAGGGCTGGCAGGGATAATAGGGGTGGCTGGTTCCGGTGCCAGGATGGAAGCCACCATGGCCTCCATGCTCTCCACTGCCTCGACAGTCTTTGCGTTCTCGGCTTTGTTGCTGCTGGTGTTCTCGCACTGGTCTTCGGTGGAAACCGGTTTGATCGTCAGCGCCGCGGAAGGAGCTAGGTGCTTGTGGTCGTCAAAGATCGATATCCGGGAACAGCCGCGCACGACCATCGAAGGCTCCCAACTGGGCCTCTTGCCGCAAGAGCGGTAGAATGCCGCTAGCTCGGCGCCGTGGATGGCGTCAAAGGTACCAGCCGGGCAAGCACCGGCGCTGCCGTCGCTACCGTCTCCGACGGTGGCCTTGGAGCCCTGCTTCTGTGAATCGGAGTACTCGGCCTGCGTCAAGGGAGCCGCGAAGACACACGAGTGGCGCCGCAGTTTGGTGTTCGGCACCACTTCAAGGGGAACGGCTTCGGTGTCCGAGACCATTTCGGGCGTGGCGGCTATTCGTACACTCGGTCGCCAGTGCTCCGTCGCCAGAACCGGGACCACGCTCCTGCGCGCAAGTGTGGGGGAACGTGCGACTCTGTAGATGCAGTGTGAAAGGGCGCATTGTTGTTTCGCCTATATCGTTTATGATAACTGTTGGGGTTTAACGTCCTAATACCATGATATGGCGTCGAGATAGGGAATAGTGCTCTTGAAGTTGTAAAAGGCCAGGTCTACTTGGGACAGGTAATAACAGCGGAGCCAAACCACGAGATTGAAGTAACTAGAAGACTAAGAATGGGTTGGAGCACATTTGGCAAGCACTCTCAAATCATGACAGGTAGATTGCCACTATCCTTCAAGAGAAAGGTATATAACAGCTGCATCTTGCCGGTATTTAGCTACGGAGCAGAAGCAAGAAGACTTACAAAGAGGGTTCAGCCTAAATTTAAAACGAAGCAGCGAACATTGGAAAGGAAAATGTTAGATGTAGCCTTAAGAGACAAGAAAAGAGCTGAGTGGATCAGGGAACAAACTGGGGTTAAGGATATCATAGTTAAAATCAAGAAGAGGAAATGGACATGGGCCGGGCAAGCAGCGTGTAGACAGGATAACCGCTGGCCATTAAAAGAGCTCTGCAACACTTTTTGAGCATGGTCAAAAAACGCTGCCGATTGGTAGTAAAGGCTCCCGAGAACACGCGAGCCTTATGTTAAAGCGCAGCACGTGGCCTGGATATCACAATAAATTATGAAAGTAAGCTGAAAATTGTGTTCTCTTCTCTCTACAAATGACGGAAGATGCTCAAAAATCAATCGTAGATTGCCCATCTATCAGCCATTGGCTGATTTGAACATGGCGCGCTCGGTCGTTACAGAGATAACTGCGGGAGGCCGTCACTTGTCCACGCGTGCGCGCGCAACTGTGAAAGCCGCGTTTTTGAAGAAAAAAAAAGTGCTTAAGGTCACGAGGCATCCGTAACATTTTTTGTTTGCCCCTCCCATTTCTCCCTGTTTAGCTTCCAACGCTTTCGTCGCCAGGAGAGAAAAGAGAATGCGATCGCAACGCATGACAAATCTTTGTGACTCCAGTCGTATACTGGACCAATTCCTACAATTTTCGCAGCATTGAATTTGACAGGCAATGAGCTCTTCCAGTGAATTACTTCCATGATTACTCAAAAATTGTTTCTTGGCTCTTTGAGGGTAACTAACTAATTGCCAGAGATGGCAAGCGGATTAGTGGGAGCCAAAAGGTTAGGTGGGCATGTGTGATTAAGACGTTTTCGGGTGTCAAATGGCCGCAGCAAGCACAGGACCGAGTTGACTGGCGGAACATGGGAGAGGCCTTTGTCCGGCAGTGGACGTAGTCAGGCTGGTGATGATTATGATGATGATGATGATGATGACCACGATATGGTTACAAGGGATACCATATTGGAGGGTTCCGGAAATTCTGACTCCCTGAGGATTTTTGACGTCCACCTAAATTCAAGTACACGGGCCTCAAACATTTTCACCTCCTTTGAAAACGCGGCTGCTTTGGGCGGAAATCGATCCTGCGACCTTCGAGTCAGCAGAAGAGCCCTATAAGCACTATAGCACTGGGGCGCGTGCTTTTACTCCCCAGTATATGGTATATTATACTATAGTGCAGTACCGTATAGTATAACGGTGTAGTATGTTATAATATGGTATAATATAGTATATACAGTATAGTATTTTGGAGGAAGTTGTGTTCGGCGAGAAGTCTATGCCTACTTATATTAACGTTAGTACCACTGGGCATATTTTCCTAGCACCCATTTTGTGGTGTACGCGATGAAAACAACGAACGTCTTCTATTGCGTCACCATGTTCCCAATAAATGTTCCGTTTGGACAGAATCTGCCTATCGTAAGCTAAATTAGGGGAACTTCTTGCAACTTAAAAAGCTTTCACTAGTTGTGAAACCTTGCAGCTTGTATGTTGAGAAATTCACGTAACGCAATCGAGGAATAATGACCAACGTATCGCCAAAGAGCGAGTACACGGAAAGCGCAGAAAGAGGCGACAAGCGCCGGTGGAGCAGGCGAGTCCGTGCCGTGACGTCACATCACCGCGACCGCAGCGACGCCAGTGTTTGTTCTCGGGGCTAATAGTAGTTTTTGTTTCGCGGTAATTTTTCGGCTCATAGTGATGACATGGGCTGCGTCACGAAAAGAATGCTTGAAACCAGCCATGTCTCTGCAGCTCATAGGCATACTTATCGAGAAGTGAAAAAAAAAAGTAAGGCGGAGTGAGTCATGTTGAGGACGAAGGCCGTTGTAGAATGGTTGTTGAGCCGCCTATTTGAGACCACTGCCCCACGTCGTCTGCAAGTATCTCGAACACGCTGATGTTGAAGGACGGACATGTTAAGCTTGATCAAACCTTGTGTGACTACGTACATTTGACCCACTTCAATTCTGAGAATTTTCTGTGTGGCTATGGTGCGAGACGGGAGCATCGATGAAGTTGGGAGCATGATGGCGTCACGGCTTGTCGCGTATTCGAGTAACTAAATGCCCTCCTCCGAAATGAACAAGTCAGCTAGGTAGACAGTTCCCATGGAGGAAAAAGAAATAAACTTGGAGGAAGCGCCAGGAGACATTCCTGAAGGTCAGTCAGCACCAGCCATAAAATTATAAAACGAAAACATACGGGGAATTCAGAAATATTGTATGGTGCACTAGAAAATCGACGTTGGAGAGGAGGCTGGTTGTCTTGCGGATGCTAAGCGCATATTTTTCAGTTTTTACCCCCCATTACCATTCCAGAAGAATTCTCCATGTGCGATACGTGATAAAGATGAATGAAGGGTTAAAGTACACTTACATAGTACTGCCTGACTTGACCTGAGATTGCTGCTCGTGTGTGGACGCCCCCTTGGCCGTGGCTCCGAGAAACGCGGGACGCGACGCAGCTTTGCTGTGCGACACGAACGGGCTGGACTTGAAGGACCAGGAGCCACAGGTCAACACGGAGCTCGCATTCACCGGCACGTCGAAGACGCCCTCCTCGTCCGCACTCTTCGAAAGGAAGCTCAAGTAGCCGACGAAAAAGACGACCAGTATTAGGACCTGCAAAAACGTGGTTCCAAGCGGTGCTAATAGTGAATTTCAACAATATGCCTCGAGCGGCGGGCCGATAATAGCGAGAAAGCAACACAGTCGGTCGCAAAGAGACCCTACCCCGATCGGTCAACGAAATCAGGGCAGCTTTGCCCGTGTGGTGTCAAGCCTGAGAGAAGTGCGGTGTTTGGCAGCCTACTTTGTTTCTCTTCGGTTTTCTCTTTCTCACCTTCTCTCTTACACTTTTTTTGCTGTTTTATCGACTTTTCTCGTCTCTCTCTATAAATATACCTTTCTATGTCTTTTCTATCTCTTACTATATTTCAAGCTTTATGCTCTTACCATTCCTCGATTGCTTTCTATCATTTGCGAAGACGATAGTCTCTTTCTTGGAAACCATCGACGGAGAAATTTTGGTCTGTCTGTCTGTGCATTTGTCTGCTTGTCCGCTTTAACGATACCTCAAACGGCACTAAGCGGCCAACCCCATCCTCAGCGCCCACCAATATTGATCAAGGTTTAGCGTTCATAGTTGAGTAATTGTCAATTGAAAAAGCAAATATTGCGCACATCTTAAGCACCATAACAACATGTGTATGTTTTGTATGTCTCCTTTTACACTAGAAGAGGCACACACAAGTAACTCTAATGACTGTAACGTTTAACGCGCTGCGCTGACAGTGCAACGCGATGCTCAAGAAGGTGTTTCCGACGCTTTGCTACGGAGGCATGGTGGTGGCACCTGCCCATCGCTTTGCATTCTACACCTTATCACCTCCGTGACTGGCGCGCACCTTTCCGAGTCCGCGGTCGCGCACGACTTCGTTTTTGAAGATAACTGCCAGATGGCACTCGTGTCTAACGTGCCTAAATGCGCTTGTTCGCCTCCGTTACGCGCTCGAGGCACTCTAACGCAGCGCCTTCAGAATACCATTCACCGATTTTCTTGCGCAGAACATCAAATAAACGTTTTGTTCACTCTCTCCAGACGCAAGACTCGTCTTTAGACGACATTTACAGTGTAACATGTAGATTCGGGCTAATTTTCCCCAATTTTTATACGTGGATTCCCCTGCGCTACGCCTTATGGCAGCAACATACGACAACCCGGGCCCCTAAAGTTCTCCCACACTTAATATCATCATCAGGCCGCTAGAAGTGAGAGAGGAACACTTCTTCCGCTTGGCACGAACGCGCGATCAATATTCTAGAGATGGCTACGCAATACACATGGTTTTTTTACACGTCGTGCTAAGCGACGGCTGCAACATGCCTCCGCATAAGCAGTGCGGGCCCCTGTAGTGCTCTTTACTTTTAAGTCACTTGGTGCCTTACGCATTTACCTAAAACGATTGAAAGGTGAAAACTACTGGCTTGTTTTTTTCTTCTAAGTAGAATACGCACATTGTTATATAAATGTGCAGATTTACGCAACACTAGTGTGACCGGCATGTGAAAGCTACACCTAACGAAACGCAAATCAAACAACTATATTGGTGGACCTTATACAGAGTGCGCCTTGTAACTCATAGATTCGATAGCGGATGAGCTACTATAAGTCGCAGATTTGTTGCCAAGGTGAGGGAAACGCGATCAACGACGACGGAGAAAAAAAGAAAGATATTTAATATTCGCCTTGAAAAGTTGAATGCAATAGCATTATCCTGTCCCTTGTGCGCACTTCAAACACTTAGGTCATAATCTTTATTTTATTAGGTTACTCAGGTACTTTTAATTGTGGATTCCTGCAGTGTACGCTTATTCTAGTAAGTCGAAATTGGCTTGTGTCAGTACAGCTTTCGCATACAGCAGCATTTTGTATGTGCAACGGGTAGCATGCTTTAAACAACGGGCAATTATGCGCGTGAAACATTTTAGAACTCGCAATGCAGCCACTACGTGACCTTAGGAGAATACGCGAAGTAACGTGCGTACATTTTCTAGTTGGTGGCCGGATTTAAACCATGAAGTCGTTATGATAGTCGCATGTTCTGACACCCGATGGCAATGTAGGCTCGTGCCACGTATTACTATACTGCTATATTTCATGTTGCATCGTGAAGTATGCATATAGAACGCGTGTGTTTGTAAAGCATCAAGGCTACTTTCACTGCATTTGCATGCAGAGAGGAAGTCATTTACCCTGTATTCTCAAGCAGACACATGTCGGTGTGGTAGAACTGCTTGCCAAGCAAAGGAAGAGGGCTCGATCCTCACTCGGGTGCGAAATTTTCGTGAAAGGAGCTCTTTAGGGCTAGCGCGTATATATGGTGGTCGTTCAGATAAACATTTACTCTTATCAAGCATCGGAACAAATTTATGGGTGCTAAGAGCGGCGTGAATATGACAACAAGCAGTTACATGTCATAATGACGCTACATGCGATTCTGATGATGCAATAAGATAGTCTGATAACGCAACGTGTAATTCGACCGCAATGTATTTGTTCACTTACGATATCGCTGAAAATTCACTATTACAAAACATAAAGCACCACTTGTGCGATTTTCACAATGCGAGAAGTTGATTCTCTTACGTCACAACAACAATGTCGCTTAGTGTTTCGCATCGGAAAAAGCGGCGCAATGCCTAATTGAGCACGACACGAAAAACGGTCCCAGTGAAAGTGATCATGGCGATTGCTGGGATATCTGCGTGCAAAGAACGTATTTGCGAACTCACCCGGACCACAGCGATACCGGTAGCAGTGGCGAGTGACGACCAGGAAGTGAGACCGTCCTGTAACAGCGGGTTCAGTCATAAGCTCAATCTGCCACACGTGATCGAACGTTACTACGCTTGTGCAGAATACAATGAGGAAAGGCAGAAAACATAACTGAACGCTGTCCAGCTATCTGCTTCTATAGTGAACTGAGTAATGTGGCTCAGAAGCGTATTTCAGTGAAGCCGGGGTAATGAGTTAAGCATGCGGGATATGGTCGCGCACACATCGTTCACACACCACTGGCCAGGAAACAAATATACCATTTATAAACGTTACAATATTATAAACATCAGTCAACGGAGAATAGGTATAACTTGTCGCTGTTACACGTGTTTTTCATTGTCTCGTGTTGAGTCTTTCGCGCTGTTGCTTTCCCCGCCATTTTGTAGCAACACGTTAAGCAACCACTTCAGCCATAACCCACCTTGGTTGCAAAGTGGTAAGGGAAAAGTCGAAGGAAGCGCTTTATATTCGCGGTCAGGACGGTCGGTTTCGAAAGGCGATATGCCCTGAGCCCTTGCCCTCCTAAACGAACGACAAGAAAAACAAAGCATTACGAGTACAATTCACCCTATGAAGGTGAATCGTACTCGCTTCGAAGCCGTAAAATGCACTCGTAACGGTTACCGATTGCGATGTCGCCAGAATGGTCTTTCGCATTAGGATTTTAGAAAGGTAAGATCCACCCCTGATTACCACAAGCGAACGCCAAGTGCGATACTTTTGCAGACCAGCCAAACATGTTTCATCGTATATACTCCTTTATGAATGTGTCTGAGTTCCACTAAATTAGGCTGTTAACCATTTAGTTTTCCAGCTAAGAAACTGGTGTTACGGTTTACGCATATGCATTAAAACTGTTAGATTAGTGCATGCGATCTTTCTTGGTCCTATTAATTCACGTCGCTATGTACAATACCCAGAAAACATTGGTTTAACAGCCTCAAATGGCAACGCATGGATGTATGCAGAAAATATTCCAAGGCGGGATAAACAAACCCCTTATTCAGTCTTAAAATGAATGAACACCAACTAGCCCGATTACCAAGCAATTACATAATAATGACGCACGACTTACTTAATAATGACGCACGACTGTTAATCGAAGTCATCGACATTTCAGTCTATCGACCTCGTCTTCGCCTATTTCCCTATCATCCAAGAAACGTTCGAAGTGAATGTAAAGCTTGTAGCACAGGCTCTGGAGAAGAACGCCTAAGGAATTTGGAATCTACACGCATGAAACTGAGTGTTAAAACGTGAGGCAGTTTTTTTTTTGGTGAACGCGAAACCGATGGGGTGTATAACAATACAGCTTCTCTGTTAAATAAAAAAGAAAATTAAACGTACGGCAGCTTCAGTACTGTGAAACCAGAGGAAGCTCGTAGGACGGGCACCCAGTGATACGCGTTCGCAAATAACCAACTGCCCCGCTCACCCAACCATCCATTCGATAAGGGCAGTGTTTGATGTAAGCATGTAATGTTTCCCTGCACGAGTGTAGACTATTGTTAGGAAGAGTCTAGAACTATGTGTGCGACAAGCTAGCTCCTTTTAGCTGCGCCTTGTCTACTTCCTTCTTCGACCGGTCACTTAAAATACGTGTCATATACAGCGATTTATGTGAAGTTGTTGGCCCATTCATGTGTAGCGCCTTAGAGATATGGTGAGAGGAGAAGAGGTGACCTCTGCTAGGCGGTGGCACGCTTTCTTGGGCGGCGCTAGCGTTAGTCACATGTTTCGGAATCATTTTCAGGAATGCTAATTATTCTGAATAACTTTTCGTTATTTCTCGTAACCATAAAATTTTTATCTTGTTAGTTAATTTTAAGCCAGTTTTCTGCATTGCTAGCCTTGCAATGGCTCGTATAGAGCGTTTAATTTGAGCGTGACCATGCCACATGAGATCCCTGCATGAACGAAAAGCCGGGTCCCTCTAAATGCTACGCACTTGGAACCATGTACTTAGATTTGGGTGCACGTCAAGGAAACCTGAGGAAATGTGATCATAATTAATCCCAAGTGTTTCCTAGGGGGCTCCCATGAAAAGGTCTCTATCAGCTTGAGACTCGGGTACATAAATAGCTTTCTGGCAGTTTGGATCAGTGAGTGGTGGGGACCCTCTGTCTGAGTGCCACGTGGCTCCGCCGAAAAAAAAAAAAGAAAACGTCTAGTGCGAACGAGGAAAGAGAGGGGAAGCGAAGGAGAGATAGGTGGAGGGAACGTGCATGCGAAATGGAGTGTAAACGCCGTGGGGAGGGATGCATAAAGGAGAGAGTGAGGGGAGTGAGCGTAAACCAGCAGACGCTGCCTGCGTCGGCGTTGCGAGGCGAGAAGGAAACCGTTGAAATAGAGAGAGAGGGGTTGGGGACGTGCATGCGCAATAAAAGTGGTCACGCCGCACGCACACTAGGCTGAACTCGACCATAAGACGCTTTACCCCTGTATTCAGAAACACTGCTTGACTTGAACTTGACTTGCCACCTACTTCGATGCAGCATAAACGCGTTTCGAACTCACTGTCTTAAAGCGGGATCAAGACAGCACAAACGCAAAGACCCGTTTCAAACGTGCTGCATTAATGGCGGTTTCAAGTCAAGGAGCGTTTATGAATACGGGTTTTAGCTTCTGGAACATCAGACTGCATGCGAACAAGAATCACGTCAGCAGGTAGCCAGGACACTAATCCAACTTATGTATAAAACGAAACTCTATCTATGTTAGATGGCGAAATGTTTCTTACCTCGAATCCATGGTGAGCTTCAGGCACACTGGTGTCATTGGCCACTTCATGGCTGCCGTTGACAAGTAGCTGCGGTTTCAAGTTCGGCAACTGCGGATTGTGTGAAGGTCGTCTCAATAGGAGGAGATGCACATTTCGCTTTACACAGATCAAAGCAAAGCGTGATAATGAATTAGGCATTAACTCTTATAAACATTTCGTAGTGTAATGTCTAATTTTTCGGTATCCGTATTTCAGTGTTGAAACGAAAGAAAAGGAAATGGTTCATCCCTCTTTCTATAGGTACAGCGCTCCAACGTCATGCTGTCCAGCATTCAAGTATGCCAGGAGATATCGAAATAAATGAACAGATGAAGATGCGAAGGTCCGCCAAACAAACAAACAAACAAACAAACAAAGAAAAGCCTCAGCTTTGCCGCAAAGGCGAAGATATGAACGCGATAGCAACAAATCGGAATGTCACGCACTGAATGGTAAGGAGATCGAAACGTGCCCCGCGTTTCTCACGCACAAATGACGCACAAAACGAACTCACCGGTAAAGATGAACGCAAATAAGCGCCTCAGTTGTAACTTCAATGTATCTGAAAAGCGCGCCCTTTTCGCAAACGGAGTCTGTGCAATGATTGCAGTGACCATTGTGCGCCCTGTAAATACAACATAATCGTTCTAGTGCAAGCCCAACACCAGCCAAGACGTATGATCTTCCCAACCGGGAGAAAATGCCGCGGGAGAGGTCATCCACTTCCCTCCTCTTCGCGAGCCAAAGTACGCGTGAGAGATGAGACCTGCCGCGTGCTCATTGCGCCATCTTGCTGATAATGGTGGAAACACAATAGCTCCCCCCCCAAGATGCCCGCCAACAGCGGTAAATGGTAGATATAAATAGCTTGCCGTTTTAACGCTAAAAGAGGTACCTCTCGGTAGCTTAGTGGTTAACGCCTCGCCTTCATAACGCGAAGGTCCCACATTCGATTCCGCGTGCCAGGGTCTTTTCTCTGGATTTTTTCTTTCTTGCGTTTTCATATATACAGATACGCATACCTAGACGGTGCATGACACCGGCGGTGAAATTCAGCCTAGAATGTCCATATAATTGCTATCGCAATAAAACAAAATTTTTTACTTTCCACTCCGGAAATAAGCCCACACTCCAGTGCGCTAAGCCACTGGTATTTCTAGAGTAGGTTAATGTAACGAGATAATCAGAGCCCTTGAGCATGTTCATTTGTACAGTTCAGGCAGCTGAGGAGCTTTCATCTCATTCCCCACGTGGGAGCGGCCCACAACACTGTGATCTGTGTTTTGGAGGACCAAAAAAAAGTTTATCCAATCCAATTTGTACAGTTCCCAAATCTGGGCATGAAAAGATGGGCTTCGTTTTTGTTTTCAATGGGCATGTGAAGATGACCAAAGTGGTAATGCTTTTCTTCCGGCAGTGAGAGTCGGCTATTTATAATTTTTATGAGCGGTAGTGATAGCGTTTGCCAGTACCTTGTTAATAGTTATGTTTTGGTTTCGGCTGAGGGTGACGTTACTCAATAAGCAATAAGGGGTCTCATCTTCTAACCTATTCCAGTTGATGTACTAGAAAAAATTGTCGTAGCCATGCCAACCCAAAGTCAGGGTTGGATAACAAATTTTCGTATCGGTGGTTAACGAGATGGGGAGATCTATTTAAGAAAGGTTAAAGATGATAAGACATGAGTCCAACACTTGAAGTGATAAACTTGTGCGTCACTTAGTTACCTCCTTTCGGAGACTTCACATGAGCCGGCGTCTTGGCGATCATAGTGTTAATGCATTCTTTTTTTTTGTGGCGGAGAATTTTACGGGAAATGTTTCACAGAGAATCTTATGTAAAGATTCTACGAAAGATTCTCCGAAAGAATCTTCCGTAAAGCCGTGCTCCATTCTTTCTTATAGGAAAATTTAAAACAGCCACTCTCATATGCACGCACGTTACTTATCTCGTGGCATTGCTAGGATGCTTCTCAGGAAGTAAAGCGTGCCAAGTGAAAGAGAAAGCGATAGAAAATCTGCTGAATCAATATATCGTGTTTTACTCGTAAAGGCAAATCTTGAGCCGTATCTAAGTTCTTTTTACTCCGAGGCTGCAAGGGCAAATTTTCACTGAAATGTACGCCACCTGAAGGCATTATCCTTGCTAAATGTCACAACATGCGCTCACGTATACACGCCCACTAACACAGTACTGCGTTAGGACAGATCACCGATCACCGCTCCACATAAATTATTATCAGACAAAAAAACCCACTCACGTATGATTGGCTCTCTTCAAACGCCACCGCGCAGGACGTGAGCCAGAGCAGGATGATGGTGAAGGCATTCCAGGCGATGAAGAACCTCAAGACACCTAGTACGGGCTGCGTAATCAGTATGATGATTAACGCAGATATTTGATGATTAACGCAGATATTCAACGCAGATATTTGGGCTAGTTGGCGGGTGTACAAGTTCAGCATCCTAGCAAGCGCGACGGAACAGATACGAAGCAAAGAGGCACATCAGCTGAAAATTTACTGACATAACACGTAGAAAATACTGTCACGCGTAGACATACATACATGCGCAGAACCTACGAAGAGGCGCGACGGCGCTACAACAATAGTATTTGCAATGACACTTCAGACAGGCCATCTATTTCACGTGAAAATGTCAGATAAAGTGTGTCCAAACATTAATAAGCTTCTATACTGACACAGTAAGCTTCATAATTTTCCTAAGCTTACGCATAATACGGGAGCCTTTAAATTGAGGCATGCGAGAACAGCTGCTTCAGTGATCTGCCAAACGTCCACCCCCGGCCAATGAATTTACAACCGCGCGATGCTCCCTCAGTCTGTCGTTTAAGCAACGTCCAGTGTGGCAAGATAGCACAAACGAAAAGTAGGTAGGCCCACTTTGAAGTCAATAAAGTTTGTGGCGTGATTTTTTGTGCGGCAAGCCTCGACAGTCCCATTCACACAACTACACACATGTGAAAGCTCACCAGGTGCCGAAAAAACAAGCGAAATGCCGCTTTTCCCAGCCACATTCACAAAGTGGTGAGAGAGGTCGTGCACTGCACAACCATAACCTGGACACATTTTGGTGTCCGGCTGGTTGGGGCCAGTGTGGTTGCCGGTATATATATATATATATATATATATATATATATATATATATATATATATATATATATATATATATATATATATATATATATATATATATATATATATAGAAGCCAGCGATTTGACGAGGAAGCTAGCCCTGCGTGGGCAGAGCAACTGTAACTGCACATGACTTCATGAACGCAGGACTTTGGCAGCAACCCGCATGCAGTTTCTGGTGTTACCCCTTTTTAAAATCTTGAAGTGGGCCAAATCGTAGCTGATGACAAGTTTTTTTTTGTTCTCGGATGGTATCTCAACAAGAAATTTTATTATTACTCATGAACCAAGGCAGCTATCAATGTAGCCTAACAAGCGGGCCACAGAAGTTGGGCTAATGGACACAACTACGACCAAAAAGGTAAGACTCAACACTTAGCTCGAAAAATGGCATGCGCTAACTATAGTCAGACCATTGTCACGTAATACTTGGTGGTTGTAAAAGGTGGTGGCTATTCGATCATCTGAAGGCACAAAGAGTGAACAAAAAGCAATGATGCAGCATACCAAAGCATTTTAAGCGAACGCTTCTTTGTAAACCGGTGTTAGATGGGTATATATAGTCCATATGCGATGAATCTATGCTACCACCTCAAAGCTTATAATATGACAGAGTGTTCAATAAAAAGCAATGCTACAACATATCTGAAACACTTTAAAAACATACCAACGCATTAGCCTGAAGAAGTAGGGGATGCCATCAACCTTCCTGCTTCATCGTTGTCTGCGAAGCGGAGATGGTTGCACCTTTTTTCGCGGCTTCAGTTTTTATTGTGCCTTCAGATTTTTACATTAATAAATCATTTGGATTCTTTAGAACATGCATTTCTTGCGTTAAAGATATTGATTGGGCTGTTTGCCATTTGTAGCTGTGCTGACCAATATTGTTGAGAAGCATCCCACAAAAAAATACCTATTGAGGTAGCTACGGTTTGGCTTCGCATAGGCCTCGAGTTCTTCTTTAATGTTGTAAAAGTGTCCCACAAAACACAACAATTTTAGTCCAACCAAGCTCACAAATCTCCGTTACACAAGCGAAAAAGTTGTTCAACTTGAAAACGCTGGATATCTTACCGCTGTGTCAGTATCGACATCGGTGTCTCGAATGCTCTGTATAAGGTGAAAAAAAAATGTTGTCAGTAGGTGAGTCGACAGTTTTTCAGAAAGGTAGCGGCAACAAGTTGTTATAAAGCTCTGAAATTTAATCATCTCATATTTATTTGAAATAAGCGTCCGACCAGCTCACGCAGATGTGAATCACAATGAAGGTGGCCTATGTAGTGTGTCTACATAGACCACCTAAAGTAGAGTGTCTAAAAGACACACTACTTTATATTATAAAAAAGACGAAGTAGTATGGTGCCGTAATTTCAGCGATTTCGCGTGCCTTATACAACGATATAAAATTTAGTCACGCCGTACTGAAGGGCTTGTCAATAAACGACCTACTGCGGTTCTTACGCAGCACTCTGCAGGGGCCTTTCACTGCGACCGATATAAAACCGCTGTGGCTAAACCCACGATAGTGGGTTGGATCTCGGCGCTGGGTTAAATTTAGACCATGTTCACTGTACGTGTTCAGTGAGTGTCGTGTTCCCTGTACTACCAAAACAGGTCGGCAAAGTAGAATGTTTACTTTTTTTTCCAGACAGATTAAATCGCATCGCACTGGATGATGTATTCACCTGATGTTAAACAAATATAACGTTAATTCATCCCGTTGGCCTCCATTATTCACGGGGACGCACGAGAATTCCGGAGTTTCGGAGGTTATGCCTGTGATTCAGCGTGATCCGCAGTGTTTTACTTAAGTGTCCCGGAGACCTATAATCGGGTAAAGTTGTTGTTTTTTATGACTGTCTCTCGTCATCGTGAGCATTCGCAATGTTAGACATCAAATATTACTAAGAAAATTTAGACTAGCTATATTTATTTTCGTAATGCAAGATAAGAAGTGTAGTGACTGATAATCATTCGTGACTGATAGTTTTCACGGTTACCCGATGTCACAAAGAAATGGAGAAGCATTGCCAGCGAAATGTTAAATGCAATCTCAAAGTGATTCCACCAGACTATAGAGAATATTTGAAGACAGGAAGTGCAAAAGAACTCTTTCTACGATTGATAAAGATACAGTGCAGTGTAGCGAAGGATTGGTGGCACAGCAGCGCAAAGCTAAACGACGGCATGCTCACTCACTCACTCACTCACTCACTCACATCAATCAATCAATCAATCAATCAATCAATCAATCAATCAATCAATCAATCAATCAATCAATCATCCACTCTTCCTGCGCCATGATAAGCAACCACTCACGTAGCAAATAATCCAAATCAGGAGGATGTCGCTCGCTATGTTGGTGATGATAGCAAAGTCGGAGATCACGTTGATTCCCACTGTGGCTACAGAAAACAAAAGCCATCAAATAGTTGATGTTCAAAGATGGCATCGAAGTCAGCTGTACAGACGAATGTACAGACAGCTCAAGGCTGTTCCCCTATGCTACGTTTGTTATTAAATAAAAATACATACCCACCATCAGACTAAAAACTTGCATTTTAACTAACTCTAATTTCTTATATTCTAGAAATCACAGCTCTTTCACACGTGTCTCTCAGGTACGGAGTTTTGAAAGTGAACGATACAATTCCTATCCCATCTTTTACTTTGTGCACTAGATAACCTACGTTATTTTCTTAGGTGCACGTACGGTTACGTTGTTTATAAAAAAACTACAAAATATCTTTCGGACATAAAAGAACACACTTATGTGCAGTTTCGTAAGTGGGACAATTAGCAAGCTACTGCATGTGATAGCATTGAGGCAGGGGCGTCGCCAGAAATATTTTACGGGGGGGCACTTCCTTTATTTCGGTTAGGGCACCCGATTAATATGGTGATTTTTCGCTCTGTATGCCGCGAAAAGCAAAATTTAGGGGGAGCACGGTCCTGGTGTGCCACCCCCTGGCTACGCCCCTGCATTGACGACACTCCTCCGCAGTGACGTAGATAATATTTAAATGTCGTGGCTGACAAGCAAGTGAGCGCGTGGCATTTTACGTTAGTGTAAAAAATGATTCGGTTCAATTTACTAAACGAACGAGCCCATAGTTGTCCGAACATGTCGCACGGTGGTTTTCTGACTTAATCAAGTTCGCCTTGTAGCATACTTACTTAACGTTTCATTCGTAAGTACCTTTATTAATTATCCGAAAAAAGAAAAGAACGCGAAGTACGTGATCGAGTTTTTTGTCCATGCATGGTTATACTCGGGAATATCTCAAGCAGAAAAAAAAACAATTGAGTATGATCGCACATTATGTGTGATATAGGTTGTACGTACGCTGTTTTTGTACGAAATTGAGTGTAGGAAATTTACTTCAGCTGCTTTCATAAGAAGATTCTTATTGCGGGCAACCACATTTTATTTTTCCGTCTACACTGACCAAACATAATGTTACGCAATGGACAGGAAATGCGCCCAAGGTCACAGTTGGTATTCATGCAAGAACTACGAATCTTAAATCTTGCATTCCTTCAGAAATGTCGAGAAAACATAATTAAAATCCTCTGAGGAGTGAGAAAAAGCCAAGTTTAATTCTTCTTGACCTATTGTAGACTTTGCAGTAGTTATTTGGTATTGAGCCAGACTTGTTCTTGGGCATGTTTCCGTATTTGTTATGCCACTATGTAGAAGCCACACAATAGGTAGTTTTAAAATACTGACGGAAAGCTGGCGCGCCTTGCGGGCGTAGCGTTAGCAGCGTTTGTCCTTTGACGGGAGGTTGGAAGAGGATGGCGTTCGATGCATGCATTACGCAAACTCAAAGCTTTGCGCTGCGTGGTTATACAACTCTTTCATATTGTGAAACTTATGAAAATTCGTTTCGCATAGTGTACCGATGACGACGCCCTCCGCCCAAGGCATTAAATGTAGCCGAAACGAGGTTGCATAAAATAAAATATTCACTGGAGCTCTTGAGGACGCCGAAGTTCTCCCGGAACCAAGACTGATTGCGCATGAAGAGAGCAAGCACGTTCCAGCCCTGCAACAGAAAAGCAACTTGACTGCATGCTTGATTGATTGATTGACTGACTGACTCATCAGATGAATGATTGATGGACTGACTGAATGATTGATTCGCTTATTGATTGATTTATTGAAGAGATTACACATCACAAAGCGAAATTTCAGCTTGCTTTTGCGCCTAAAACATCCGATGTTTCTACTGGTGGTGTGAGCGCCAAGTGACTTTGCTTTCTTTTCCAATGACTTCCGCTCATGGTCTTACTTCCGCTTTTCGCAATGTTTACGCACTGTGTATCACATCGTGCTTGGTGATTCTGAGTCATTGGTGATTCTGAGTCATTGGTGATACTGAGTCAGGTTAAACGCTGTACCCGATGTGTATGACACAGGAGTATAGCATCACTTATGAACCAAATAACTGCAGGGATAATCGAAGAGCCTTAACTTATCGAGTTCACTGAAAAATTGTGGGCAGTTGGGATCGCTACGACACCTGGCGGAACGAATCTCAACTCGCGAAAGTATTCAGGCCACCCATATTGCAGATGATGTTTTATTAAAAATAAATAAATAAATAAATCAGTCAATGAATCAACCAAATCTTTGTTTGCGAAATTGCGTTAAAACTCTCTCAAGTTTCTTCAATAGAAAAGCTGTTATAAACGGCTTCAAAGTACCCAAGTTCCCTTTACGATATAAAAGCAGACAGCGTATACAACAAAAATAACGTACATGAGCATGCAAGGGTTGTAATAATGAAACGATTCCAGATATCAATTTGTGTCCAACAGTCGTCATTCCACAGAGTTATTGAAAAGTAAAAGAAACAGCAACACAAAGCAATTTCATGTCATATAAAATCAAGAATAAATATAAGTATACCAAGAAAGAGATCGTTACATCAGTAACAGTACATTCGATTCACGCACTTGTGTTCACGCACAGGCGTCATGGATCATTGGAAAACTAAATACCTAATTTTTTCCGACTTAAGGCACGAACGTGAACACCTGATTACGTATCAGTATATTGCCTGTCTCTTTGTCGGCGAAAGCATTATCTTTTTTTTTTGGAAAAGCACGTATGATAATCTGTTGAAAAACAATCTTGTCATGTTTTTTTTGTCTAAATGTTTCCGTAGAAATTTTTCTTTTGTGTTAAATAGACGTTCATTTGAAAGTCAGCGTTTGTCTCTGGCATTTGTTTTGTGTGACTCCATGCAGAATATTGCGCTGTTTCTACTTCATATTGCAAAACCAACTAACCCAAAGCTTCACCTTACAAATTTATTGCAAGGTACACACCGGGGCGCACGAACGCCAAAATTCGAGTGCCCTTACGAGACACTTATAGTCAATAATAGGGTGAACAACTTTTTTGTGTGTTGCGCCCATGATATACTCTACTTGTGGCGCGGTAACTTTAACGCGTCTGACTTGCAACAGCGGGATGTGCGTTCTAATCAATCCGCGTCTGTATGCTGCCGTTAAACGCACACCTTTGCATTAAACAAGTACAAGCTGAACCTCAGCCATTGGTTTGGGGTGCTGCTTGCGAGAAGTGGCATTTCAACCACATTTTATTTTCGCACTTTTCTGCCGCGCCACGGTGGTCTAGTGCACTAAGTAACTCGGCTGCTGACCCGCATGTCGCGGGATTGAATCCCGGCTGCGGCGGCTGCATTTCTGATGGAGGCGGAAATGATGTATACCCGTGTGCTCAGATTTGGTTGCACGTTAAAGAACACCAGGTGTTCAAAATTTCTGGAGCCCTCTACTACGGCGTCTCTCATAATCATATGCCGGTTTTGGGACGTCGGACCCCACATATCAACCAATCAATGAATGAATGAATCAATGAGTGAATGAATGAATGAATGAATGAATGAATGAATGAATCAATCAATCAATCAACCTACTTATCTATGAAACAATCAATCAATGAATCAAGCAACGAATCAATCAATCAATAAATCAATCAATCAAAATTTTCGCACTTTTCTCGTTCCCATGCCTATTGTGGTACTAAGAGTGGTGTTCTCGGTATTGTCAGCGTCTAATTTTACTAATAACCTAAAAACCCACTTCAGCGTTCCTTTAAAAAGAAACAAATGTACAACTGAGTAAAGATACAAGGCAGAATTTGCGCCTGTCTTTCTATATCATGAATAAAAGAGGGAATAGAGGGCAACTGCTTCTTTTTCCATTGTGCACACACTTAAGGCCTGACCACACATACAAGTTGTAGCGCCTCAGTGCATGGCTGTTTGATGCGGCACTGTGGTATTTCAGAATGGGCATAGAGGGCGCTCCACTTCGTCATGATGATGATGACGATGATGATTTGAAGTCCTGCGCCCACTCCCCTATAGGAAGTTAAAGCAACGCATGGGGGTGCTGTGACTGTGGACAGGCAGCGCCATCCCTAGTAGAAAAGTAGAAATCGAGGATGTAGATTGCGCGTTTTCCCTTCCCGCCAACGCACTGCACCTCGCTTACGTGCTCATGCAGAGAGTGCGCGGTGCGTTTGAGTGTACCGCTTGCAGTGCGGCTTCATAAAGATCTCCGAGCTGGACAAGCACTTCCGAGAAGCGAATCTAACGAAAGAAGCAAAGCTCGTTAGTCAAGTTTATGATGTGGAGCAGACGACGGAAGACGAGGACGCCCGAGTCACTGTGAAATGAATTTCTCGGGTCCGTGACAATACCGTGTATGACGTATGCTTCGAGGTAACTCTCATTCTGCCGACATGAAGCCGGGTACTCTGTTGATGTGCTTGATTGACGTTTATGAAAATGATATAATTGCTGTTTTGATGTGGCATCTGGAAGTAGCAGCTTTGTACTGTCATGTCTAAACATTTGCGGTGTGCTAAAAAATAAATAACGTCTAAAAGTATACGGCTATGACATTATAATGTTCGAGAAGTTTAGAGACATGTCTTCCGTACAGCGGGAGCATGACCCGCTGATTTCTCCACGAAGCATTACGCCGAGCTTTAACCGCAGCGAGTCAAATTAAAGTGCTCGCCTCGTTTCTTTTTTGTTAGGCTTTCGTGTCATGCTTGCTCTATTTTTCACGAACACGGCTGTGTTTACCGGCTGTGACTCTCTAGAGAACTGATGCAGCTTTACACGTGGAGAGCGTCCCATGGTGTTGCTTGTATTGTTGTGCCAGCCCACAACACAACAATACTTCGCACCTCGCCGACGCTTCCCTTGAGGCCACTTCTTCCATCGCGGAAAGGCAACTTCGCGCAGCGAGCGTCTCGTTTTAGCGCGCCAAGCTGACGAGACGACGCCGACGTTCTCCGCACCGGTGGTGGTGGTAGTGGTTAGAATGAAGAGGAAAAAGGCACCTAATTTCTGTCTGCCTTCAGGCGACACGGCGCAGTGCCTTATAGGGGTGGGGGGAGAAGGGATAAAAAGAATAGAAGGAAAATAGACGGAGAAGAAGACAGCCAACGAGAGAAAAAAGAAGGAGATAGGAAAGTGGGGATCCGGTCGAAGCAGTCCAAGGGCGGGGTGCCACAATGCGAGAGCTGCACGGCGTCAGGAGACCGCGGAGGGCGAACCAGTCGGCGGGAGCTACGCTGATGTCGGAGATCGCGAGGGCACAACCGTCCAGCTTGAAATCCTGCGAGCGAATTCCCCGCACCGGCTCCAAAACGCGTTACGCGCATGTCACACAATTGACTCTCCAGCGCCCTCTCCTGCGCCTCTCCTCAAGTTTTCCGAAGCTCGCCGCCAGGGCCAGGCACGGCGTTGCCGTTGCTACGCAAACTCAAGCTTCGGTTTCTTATAGGAGCGTGGCACCATGTCAAAAAAAAATTGCCCGCAGCTTCCCTCGGGGGAACACTGAGGAGGATGCGGAGCATATAATTGGTTAACGGGGTGTTAAAGTGCGACTTACTTGGGTCGATGGCTAAATTGGTTAACGTGGTTGTGAAATGGGGTGTTTAATTGCGACTTACTTGGGTCGATGGCTAAATTGGTTAACTTGGTTGTAGGAGGGGGTGTTAAATGAGTGAACACGTACACACGTATGCGAAAGGGCGGCGCTGGTCGAAGGGACGTCGATCATTGTGTTTGTGGATTCGTTGGAATTCATTTCACCGCGACCTTGGACGTCGACGCGCCGTACAAACCAACCGACGAGTGGCAACTGAGCGAGCGAGCGCCGACCTTGAGTATATATACAGCACGACGGCGCATGCACTGTCAGCTGTTGAATGTTCTCGAAGCGCGACGCCACATGCGCGTCCACTGGAGAATCAGGAGAATTGTAGATGTCGAACGCGGTGTGTAGAGGAGGAAGGGTGCACAGATGGTGGAGGAGTGAAGCGCGCGCGGTGTGTAGAGGAGGAAGGGATGCACAGATGGTGGAAGAGTGGGCGACGGCGCGACGGCGCATGCGCGCGCGTCAGCTGTCGAATGTTCGAGAAGCGGTGTGGACGGCGCGGACGGCGCGGACGGCGCAGTACAAGGCGCGAGTATAAGATGCTCCGCATCTAAAAGCCACGAGCTGACGCGCTTCAACGCGCTCGTATGGGTCTCGGAAGCTTACGTTATGGCGTTAGTTCATGACCCCTGCGTACCAACCCTGCGAAAGAAGCAAGTAGCAGTGGAGGAAAATGTCAAAGTTGAATTTGTGAGCTGATTTGTGTATTTCACTTTCACTCACCAGGCAGGAGCAAGTGACGCCTTGCACGACTCGGGCCCAAACGATGTTGCTGGACATGACTCCAACAAGAACGGCTCGTCACTCAGGCACAAGACACGGAGAGGGACTGGCCACGATGTGTCCAGACCCTGCAGGTGATGATAGTGACATCGTGATTACGTTGACAACTACGCACAAGGGTGGACCTATGAAAGATCAATGTTATTCCAGAGTGATTCATTTTAAAATTGGGTAATTGCACTAATAAAAGGCACAAGCAATACAAGCCATTTTTAAAACAGCGATACCGAATGAACAAATGTTTAATGGTGAAAATGCACGAGGAATCGATATGAGATGTGACATTACCAGCGAGATCGATGGAATTTGCAGATACAGATGCTTTAAAAGCCACGATAGAAGCCAAATAAGCAGCGGCGTTGGAGAGTAAAAAACAGTCAGCGAATATGGAATAATCTGACCTCCATACCTTTTGTTTTTCTAAAGAAGAAACGCCGGCTTTTCAGTTAGTATCGGCTTTCAATAGGTTTTAATTTGTTCTCAGAATGCAGACAATGTTGAGGGAGATTGATGTGTGCAAAATTTTAAGGAGATTGCCAGAATTAAAGTGCTCGGAATATTGTACTTTTAAACTTAGGTGCTTCTTTACAAACTCTGGCACTTCAAAAAATCAGAAATGCATGGTTTAGTTGACAAAAAGAAAAAGAAAATCGAAGTCCTTCCATTATATACTGTAAAGATAAAAGCCATTTAAGATGCAGATAAATTGACCTGTTATGGTGAGTATCAATGTAATGAAAGTACAGAAGATCAATAATCGAGTATATTGAGCATATAAAGAGACGTACACTGTAACAACCCAGTGTTTTTTTTTTCCTGTGTGCATGACGCATATTACCGCCCTAATGGTGCCCTATATATATGATGGTCTCAAACCCAAATCCTCTTGTCCACACGAAACTTCATTGTTTCAAAAGTTACAAAGTTGCGCCACTCGCTTGTCACGCAAGTGGTCTTGTCTTGGATACAACATTATTG
The DNA here is from genome assembly GCA_013436015.1 of Rhipicephalus annulatus. Lineage (NCBI taxonomy): Eukaryota > Metazoa > Arthropoda > Arachnida > Ixodida > Ixodidae > Rhipicephalus > Rhipicephalus annulatus. Next base: position 203,566 of record WOVY01009432.1, read on the forward strand.
AGATCATTCTGCAATGAGCGTGAAATACCATGTCTTCGTGGGAACTTTTTACGCCATGTCCACTTTCTCGACGCAAGAAGGGTGAATATATTGAGTTAACAGGTTCACCGAAAGATCATATTTCATCCACTTTGCAAGAAACGAACAAGGGCGAAGGAAAGAGCGAACATGAACGAGCGCAGTCTGACTTGCGGGTGATGTGTTCTTTGACGAGATCGCGCATATCATATTGGGTATTTGAGCAGATGTATCTTCAAAAGGTAAGCCAGTCGTTAGATTACGTTTTTCCGAGTGTACTCTGGCAAGGCACTGTTTGCTGTCGCCAATTCTGCGACCTCCGACGAACACAGCTACGTACATATTCCGTGTTTCGGAGACACGAGTGCGATGTATTGAAACGTGGCGTACAAATTCAGTTCCTCTTGAATGTGTCAAATGCGTCGTTGCGCGTCGATCTTCAGACTCTGAAGCACGATCTTTATGGAAGAGCTGCGAATACAGGAAGAGAACGTGCTACGTTCATTCTGTTCATTAAAATGGCTGGACGTCGCACAGGCGCCCGCGAAATGCACTGTGAATAACACAGCGCTCTCACAGGAAAGGCACAGCTACAAGGGCATATGTATCAGCCAAATCTGGCAGCGGTCCCGCAATACTGAACCCCGAATCTGTGAAATTTCTGCGAGATCAAACAGAACCTTGCCTGTGTTTTTTGTTTCGTGCTAAGTGGGTGAAAGATGAATTCGTTCCAACTAGGTCGTCCTAGCATATTCCGCACCGAAAACTGCTGCGTCACCTCTATTTCGTCACAGACGCAATCCGCCAGAACATAGCCCTACACGTCTGCATTCTAAAAAGGCCACAGATGATTTTGTCATCATGAATAGAAGTTAAAAAGCGTGACCTACTCGATATCACGCACCAGCTTGGAAAACAAAAAGCGAAGGACCAGAAAGACTAACGGATCGCCATTGCACCCGACACTTTGAAAAAAAGCGTTGGAAAATCACGACGTCACTGAAGCTGATATAAATGTAATCTATATCAGTGACAGGAAGAGAGTAAGCGTGAATTCTTCAATAAATGTGATTTGTCGGGCAAAATTAGAGAGGAGCAGAGCATTAACAGACCTGCGAGCGTTAGTGTTGTTGTTGTTTGTTGTTTTCCTTGTGCAAATGGCTCGTACCCAAAGATGGGGATTGGCCGATTATAAGGTGAATTTTGCCCTAAACTTTCAGCATTGCCTACAATTTTTTTTGTAACTTAATTTGATTTGAAATACCGGTATCAAGTTTGCAGAAAAAAAGAACAAAATAGTGAGACAGCAATTTAGCAAGAGAATCGTTTAGTCGCAGTGATGTATTCTTGAACGGCGAATAAAACATCCCTGTGGCTGAAACCCAGTGTAGAGGACCCAAATGAAAGCAGATCAGGTTGTGATAGTTGCAAGCCCAGTCTTTGAAGAGGTGGTGTTAGTATGCTTTGCCTGAATAAATTGAAACGGCGACAATGTAATAAAAAATGACTGATCGTTTCCTCTTGATTACAGTAAATGCACATAGGGGAATTCAATATGCCTGATCTATGCAAGTAAAAATGAGGGAGGTAACGCGGCAACGAAATTTCGTGATGACTACTTCCATCATCCTTGAATTAGTCAGTTCACTGCGCCAGGGAAATAACAAGTGTTTGTACTCTGGAGAAGCTGTCAGTGCAGGGTCAGATAAGATTTTGCCTGATTTTAAGTGTGCGAAATCGCACACTTAAATAGGAATAATTGGTGTCGAAAGGGATGCCTTCGCAAAGAGAATCAGCTATTTCGTTGAACAACAAACCTTTGTGCCCTGGTGTCCAGATTAAATGAATACTTTGGAGATGACAGGGGATCAACGATTTAAAAAGTTTCACTGTAGGTGAGTGACCAGATGCGGACAGAGAAGAGCACACTGATAATGAATCAGTTATGACAGCTACGACTGGAATGGAAATATTTACCTTTCGCAAAGCTAACATTATTGCCATGAATTCAGCCAGAAAGACAGGAAGAAAGTCCGGTAAGCGAAGTGAAAATGACCAATCAAGTACGGGGCAATATATTCCAACGCCTGATTTTTCATGTGATTGAGATGCGTCCGTTGCTATAATGACATTTGTTGGCAGAGTACTTAAATGGTCCTGCAATAAACCATTTAAAATGCCTGTAGGTAATAGCTTAGCGTGAGTTGGGAAGATATCATGGTAAACAATTTCTGGTGAATTTTGTTGCTCAGTTAAAGGAATCAGATCACGAACGTGTACATTTAGGGGCTCAAGTAACGATTGAACAAATACTATTTGTGGTTTGGTAAATCTGGGCCAATGCACGGAGAAGAATAGGTCAGGATTGGAAATAAAAATAATTTGTTCAGTGTTAAACGGTGCTTCATATAGTCGTAAAAAGGTCTGCACAGTAAGAATATTAAAGCGACATAATAAGGTTGGTATTCGTGCTTCAAGGTATAACACTGCATTTGCAGTATACTTTGGAAGTCCTAAGCAGAGCCGTAAAGCCTCTCTTTCCAACAGAACGAGCAGCCGAAGTTTGTAGGCTGGCGCACCAGAAAAAAGAATGCAGCCAAACTCCAACACAGGTCGAACATACATTTTATATATAATCAAAAGTGCCTTTCTTCTCATACCTGATCTACAATTGCTCAGCCTCCGCAATACGCCCATCGCACGTACTGCTTTTGTCGCGATGTATTCAATGTGAGGGCGCCAATTCAGATGTTCATTATACAACTCCAAGATATTTCAATGATTGTACTTGTGGGATATCTTGAAGCTTGTAATTAATAGATATGTGAACGGGATCTTTGATTGGAAAAACGAGAATAGCACATTTACCGGTATTCAGGTTCAACATCAATCCATCCAGCCAATGTTCTATTTTATTAAGATATGCTTGCAAGATAGTGTAGAGACAGTGGAAGTCATGTGCCC
>WOVY01009433.1:0-90719 GCA_013436015.1 Rhipicephalus annulatus
AATTTGTTGTGAAATGGCACAGGGATGACTGGACAGCAACTGCTCAAAAAACTAAAGCTGAGAAAACGGAGCTCAAAGAAATTGAAGTTACAAGCTGATAAAACGGAACTTGGAAGAAAGTTGACTATTTTTTATTGGAGAAATGCATCTTTGTGGCTATCTTGAGTTCCAGTCTGTCCTCCTTATGATGATACCAATATGGTGGCACTGTGCCAAGGGAAAGCTGCAAATTTGCATTTGCTAAGCCCAATTTTCACATAGCTCTTGACGACAGGCCACCAGTAAAATGCTTGTTTCTCAACTTCTGCGACTTATTTTGGTCTAAAATCACACTACGATGTAAAACATGGCCTCAGGATAACAGAAAAAAATTAGTTGAAAAAAAAATTGGCCCCGTATCTGCATGTTAATCTGCAAATGTCGTCGACAGACGATAGTCTGGCGTGTGGAGAGAATGAACAAAACATTTATTTGATGTTCTGCGCAAGAAAATCGGTAAATGGTATTCTGGAGTCACTGTGTTAGAGTGGAGGCGAACGAGCACATCAAGTCACGTCACGCGTGAGACATGAGCACCATCTGGCAGTTTTCTGGGAAAACGTAGCGGCGTGGCTCTGAGACCGGTGTGCGCGCCTGTCACAGAGGTGATAAGTTATAGAACGCAAGGCGACGGGTAGGTGCCACCACAGTCCTCGTCTTAGCGAAGTGTTGGAAACACTCGCCTTTTCGTGCAAGCATTGCATGGACAGCGCGGCGTGATAAGCGCTGTGGTCCTTAAAATTACTTATGTATGCCTTTGCTAGTAAAAGACGCACATGAAGAATATATACGTGTCGTTATGGTGCCCCAGACATGCGCAATAATTGCTTTTTAATTGACAATTGTACAAGTAAGAAAGCTAAATGTTGAGTTACATTGATGGGCGCTTGCGGATGGGGTCGGCAGTTTCAAGTACCCGGTGTCATTAAGAGTGGACAAACAGACAAATGTACAGACCGACAGACCAAAACTTTTGCGTCTAAGGTCCCCAAGAAAGACCATCGTCATTAAAACTGAACATTTTGACAAAATTGATTTTGTATGCGAGGTTGAACATCCCCAAACCAACATGTGATTATGAGAGACTGCCGTAGTGGGGGGCTCCACAAATTTCCACCACCTGGGGTTTCCTTAACATTGCACCCAAATTTGAGCACACGGGCCTACAGCACTTCCCCCTCCATCGAAAATGCAGCCGGGTACCTTAGCCAGTAGACCACTGCGGTGGGGCATTTTGATCAAATTTAGAATTTCCATTGCCAGATCCCCACTTAAACAGCTCCTCACACTTAAAAAATAAGTGCAAAGGTAAGACATCTTTATGATAATTAGGTGTGATAATAAAGTAATTTAAAAAATGCTGAATTTACATGTCATTGACAGCACAGAGCACTATTAGGGACTGTTGTTCATTATTATTTAGGCGTGGCATTATTCTGTGCTTTGCACTTTCTAGCAATCCCAGAAATGAAGCAAACTGACACTATGACATAATGATGTATCCATATTGTAAGAACTGGATACAGCACTTGATATATACAGAGCAAGCATCAGAAAAAATGTTTTTCCCCCCAAAATTGAGAGCATTTGAGCCTTTATTTAACAAACATGTCACACTAAAACGACACCCGAATACTGTTACACTAGTGCCTTTTCCCACTAACAGTCAATGTACGTTAAAATGAACATCCTGAAGCACGTGCAGCATAGCTTGAAGAGCACAGGTGCATATTTAAATAATGAAATCTTCGCCAAAGACTTTAGTGCAGCAAAAACGGTATAACTGATTCACTACCTAGTCCTAATGTATGTGCCACTTTCTCTTCCAGCGAGCAAACACTCTAACTGTACATTGCTGGATATTAAATGCCACACTTAGACTACAAGAGATGGCAGGCCTGAGCAATGGTTTGGTCATCTTAGAGCCTTTAGAAACAACAGGTTTAATACATGGACATTTCGATTTTCAACAGCTTTGCTTAAGCTCACCTAGAACACTCTTTCGGGAGCAGGTGGAACGATGCGCCCCATGTGCAAATGCTTCTCCACCAGCTTCTCGTGCAAGCCAAGAAAGTCGCTGAAGCGCCGGTTCACAGAAAACTGGGTCTTGCGGTAGTATGGTGCGTTAGTCCGTGTCACCACTCGATAGGTGACGTAGGCTCCCATGCCCTCGCCCACTTTCTGAGGCTCCCGCACGCTGATCTCCACAAACTCCTCCCCCTCGGAGGCCTTCGGCTGCTGTGCATGCGTGAGGAAAGGCAATGATGACTGGCGATCACTTCACTGCCAAAAAAATGCAGGTGCAATAACTCTTTGTGCTATGTAATAACAAATTCAAATTTTACCGGCTTTAGATTTCAACTACAGGATCATTCATCACCATTCTCACAGAACATGGCTAATAACCATATTCAAAAGAATGCTGATTGATGTACACAGGTTTGCTTTACGCACTGATTCCTTACCCGAGGGAGCACTGACAGAAAAATACTGCAGTTTTTTTTTCTTTATTTGGCAGTAAGTCGCTTATGACCCACTTATCATGACTGAAAACCTGGTATGTGCGAGTGCGCGACGGTTGTTTAGTGATGTTATTAGAGTGCCCAGTGGCCGTTCGGGTTTGAAAGAGCACTGAGCCAGGCAGGAACAGTTCCAGTGGGAAGATAAATACGAGAGTTTCGCACCCACAGCCAGCACACGCAATGCTGCAGGCACGGAGGAAGAAATAGCAGGTAGCAAAAGGCGCGGGACATCCACCAGCCAACACGAATGTACGACAACGCTTGTTTACATTGCTGCTGATTGATTCCAGTGTCACGAGGGCTCCGTCTCTTGCTCCATCAGGCGGCATAGATTTTGAGATTCATTCTAAAGATGTTCTAGGCTATAATTGCTCTTGATGTTTTGCAGATGTGCAGTTCTCCACCTAAATCTATCTCACTCATTATCTCGCCTTAGAAACTTTGCATCACTGCTAAATTAAACATGACAAACATTGTGTTTTCATATAACAGATGATTCATAAGCATGAGAATCTGCTCATAATACCCTCGTACAATTGATTGAGAACATGTCATATCGGTTTTTAAATCACCTGTATGATCCTATCAGCTAACTTTGATAAAATTTCTTTTTGGACATGTATATTATAGTACTACACTCAAACTTAAATAAGAAACGCATGTTCAACAAAGTATTAGATTGTGGGGTCTCGACGAGGCGAGCGAGCGGCACGCCATGCTCTTGGAGTGAACAGACAGCAGACGCGGTCGGTACAAACCAAACAACATACATTTACTTAACTAATTTAACAAGGACGATATCGTCCACTAAATGACACATAAATCGTAATTAAAACACTAGGACATTGTTACACAATAACACGACAAACACACAACACAACAAACAATAACACACCGAAGGCGGCATCTCCAACGCTTGACTTACCACGTGGCCCCCCCGGCGCGCAGGCTCGCAGTGCCTTGAGTCGAGGACCCCCGCTAGGGACAACCGTTCGCGGCAACCCCCACGCGCCGAAGGGACTCTCACAACTCTCGCCCGCCACCAAGGCTTGCTTCCGCCAAGTGTCACTGCCGGCACTACCCCATGATGATGACGATAGTGGTGCTCAACGCGAATACAACGCCACCTATCGCCCGGCGGTCGTCACCCAAAATGCGGCTTTGGGGCGAGACACGTTCACTACATGGCACAAACAACTTTACAGGGGGTGTCACCACCCCCACAAGATGTAATAAACTCAACTTAAAGCTTGGTGTGTTGATAGTAGTAAGCTTCCTGTGTATCACAAAAGCGAAAAATGTCGGACTCAGTGGATCAGTGGCTAGGGTGTGCAACTGCAGACCTGAAGATCGCGAGTTCAACACCAGCCGCAACAGTCGCATTGCAATGGAGGCGAAACTGTAGAGGCCTGTGTACTGCGTGATGTCATTATCATCAGCTTGACTACGTTCACTGCAGGACAAAGGCCTCTCCCATGTTCCGCCAGTTAACTCGGTCCTGTGCTTGCTGCTGCCAATTTATACTCACAAACTTCTTAATCTCATCTGCCCACCTAACCTCCTGTCTCATGCTAACCCACTTGCGATGTCAGTGCACGTTAACAACACCAGATGGTCAAAATTTCGGGAGACCTCCAGTAAGGTGTCTCTCATAATCACATCGTGGTTTTAGGACGTGAAGTTCCACATTTTTTTTTCCTTATGTAATTCGATATGTTGTGATTACAGCTCAGCAAATTTTTCTGTTACGTGACCCAGGATGAGCATTTTCATAGCAGAAATGCTAAATACAGTCACCATTGCTACAAGTGCTAAATTATTTGAAATATGCTTAAATATTCATACTTTCCCATAGTGCCACCACACATCCTGAGAACCAACAGCATATTGGCAAACAGAAACCTTTCATTATATCGTAAACAGTCACCTCTTTTTCCTTGATTGGTTTCAGTGCGCTGACATCTGGGGAGAACAGTTGGCAAACAGAAACCTTTCATTATATCGTAAACAGTCACCTCTTTTTCCTTGATTGGTTTCAGTGCGCTGACATCTGGGGAGAACAGTGTGGTGGGCTGCCTTGGGGGATTCGGCTCTGGATTGCTTCGCTGAATTTCGTCCTCAGTTGCTCGGAACTCAAGTTTGGCAGAGCCCAGCAGAGGGGTCTGTGTTGGCGGCTCGTCATCATCCAGATTCACCTCTACTTCTTCAGGCCCCTCCATTATGCCTAAGGGGCAGGCACATCAGTGCAAACTCTCATTACTGAAGCATGTTACTGAACTGCAAACAACACATGTTATTTAGAGCATGCTCTAGTAAGCCTGGCATGAAGGTGCAAACTGGAAAATAATGATTGGGTGACTTTTAAAGTGGTCATGAATCGCATGTCTGACTTCGTGAAAAAACACACCCTACATATAGCAAGCACTGCTATGAATGTTTCAGCCAGAGCTTGCAGTTGTGCGTGGCAAGAAGGGCTCACAAATGCAGCACAAAGTTGCCCCCCCCCCCCCATTTTTTTTAGGTGCTCTCTTTATGCAGAGGCCCATCCTCACTTTAGTTAGTACAACTTAGCTGCAAAAAGATCCCAGTTCAATTGGACACAGCAATAATTCAAACGAGAAAGAAAAGAAGAAATTGATGAAATTGGACAATTCAGCATTAATGGCATCAAAATTTTCTCTTTTGCTTTTGATACTGCATATTACTTTTTGCTTTGCTTCCTTTGGGAGGTGCCATTTTAAGGTAAAAAGCAAGCCAGGAATGATTACTGATACCAGGTAGATAAGTAATCTTAGAAGCTAAGTTGGGTGTGTTAGTCAAAATTGGAACAAGTGTATTAGAAGCAGAACTCGCTCTTGTACGTTGAGCAATTAGTTTACACAGACCAAAAACAGAACACATAACTATAAAATCCTTGGCCTATGCTGAAAAAGGTGAAAAGCGTGGAGGATCAGTGTTTAAATTTAAGTACGAGAGAATAAAATCAGCTAATAAGAATGAATGCATGAAAGAAAAGGATGAAGCATTTGCGTTTATCGAACCGTGGAGTTCGCATAAGAATGTTTGCGTAAATGAAGGTGAACAGTGGCATACCCCTAGAACAATTTTCAAGTGACGGATCGCTAGTACAACCCATACTATTTCGATGTCGCGATTAATCTGCGCAAGTGACGATTGAATGCCTTTCGATATACCCTATATATTAAAGGAAGGTTAACCAATTACATCACAGTATTGCAAATAAGCTATTGCAAGAACTTGTTTCTAGTGAGGCACGGCAGAAGCCCAGTACCAAGACTGACAATGATGTGAAGTGGCTGGAGCTCACAACAGGTTTTAACTATTAAATATAATTATTCATAGCCCTAAAAGTATAATTAAACATATTTACTGTTTGCATATGAGTGATGGCAGCACAATGGGTAAACAAATATTGTGGTTCATTGATGGCGACTCCTGAGGAGTACTATTTGTGAATTTTAAACTTGAATGACACTGCTGTCGCTAAGTAGACAAGTCTGAAGCGGTAAGCATGGCGAAATGCGCGTAAAACAGTGGAATGTAGGGCAAAACTTGCGTTGACACTCAAGGAATTCTAGACGTAACACGATGATTGACGGGAGGTGATAAAACGCAATTCATACAGGCACATAACATTACAATGACCTTAAGCAACAAGTGAGTTTTACGACGGGCACGTTAGTGCAACCGTGCAAGTTGATCATGGTATGTGATCTGGGATTAAGCTAAATGCGTCTGTGGAAAGTCGTTCTAAGACTATTGAAGGGAGTAGCAAAACGTGCTAAAGATAATCCTGAATCGTCACTCACCTTCTTTCAGATTCTTGTGGTGCTATAAGAGAAAAGAAAAAGCGATTCAAGCAATGCATAATACGTACGGACAGGCACTCGTTGATATTCCGCAGAAGAAAAGAAATCGTCCAACATTAACATGTTACGATAAACACGCAAACAACCTCGGAACGCGGAATCGGTTTCGGGAAGAGTGCCGCTTACGTCTCACGAAGGGGCGGATCTCGGCGACTCCCACCCCGACTATTGCTACCAGTTGGCGGTCAAAATCGGTCCCGAATCTCGCGAAACAATATTGACATTCGGCACGGAGGTTCGCGGCGATAGAAAGCAAGAGGCTGGAGCCATTCCAGAGACGTGCGCATTCGTGTGGATATATCAAGACTGGGTGTGCATGTCCTAAGCATCGTGGAAAAGCCGCATGCAGTAGCGGCAACGTCACCGCTCATAAAGTGCAAATTCTAGAACACTGTCAGCACGCACAGAACACGCAGAACATGAACAATGCCTTACAAGCGACAAGGGGGTCAACAAACGGAAAGCTATCCACGTTGGTCAGCAATGAAAATGAAACCAACGCGCTATATGTACTGTGCGCAGTCGACACCCCTCCCTAGCGGCTGCTCGTACTGTGCTCTGGGCAACGCGAAATACACGAACACACAATAACGCCAGTTCGGATGACGGCAAGCGATTCAACTTACCTCAACGGCAGACGTGAACATGTCATCCTCTTCCTTGGAATTTATGTCGCCTTCGCTGAGTAATGGAGGTGGCTCCTTGAGGTCCGCCATATCTCCCTTCAAGATTCCAATTGCGGCGGCGCTGGCGCTGCATTCGCCGACCTGTGGTCTGTCCATGACCTACTACACTCCTGACCTGTTCAGATAGCGGGGTTCCTATGGGAGCGCGTGTCCCCGCTCTCGTTCAATCGCTCGCCGTAGGTGGCGCTACCTATAACCTGTTCGTCTGTTTCTTTACGGTTGTTTTGTAGGCGCTGGTATAAGAATGCCTGCATTCTGTAGTGAACTGGCGGCATATATGTGACTATTTCTTCCCATACATTGCTGGTTAAGCAAGGTGTTCAGAGCGCTTGAGTATTTATAGCACACTGGTTGACAAACGTGGGAACCCGTAGATTTACACGATGTAGGGCAGCCTATGCGTGGTAGCGTGCATTTTATTGCAAAAAAATTCTGAATGTCTTTTAGTATTATTATTTCTGAATAATTCTAAATTTTGGATCATAAATACGCACTACGAGTGCTTTGTTGGTCAAAATTTGACCACAAAGAGTGAAGATGACGTCAGCGAGCAGGTGCTGACTAGCGCCACGCCGCTCGTAGGTGACGGCCCTAGCGGCAGAAGGTATGAACTAGAACGTGGGCGCTGGAAGAGGTGCTCTCTGGGCAGGTCAGGAGTGTAGTAGGTCATGGGTCTGTCGCTGCTAGAGGAACTCGCACTCTCACCGCGGCGCCACATACCACCTCAAATCGCGTGTTTGATTTTTTTTTTTATGGATCAGCCCATGCTCTTCCCACAACAATTTGCCCACGATCGTTTTTGCGACTTCTACTCAACATTTCCAATTAAGCACACCTTTGGGCTAGTAGATACAGGTTAAACAAAGGTAGCGGTGTTTTGCGCTGCATGGGCGGTACTCGGGACGCTAACGATGACACAGAAAAACACAACCAGAACAAGTGGGCGCAATCTATCAAATGTTAAATGCTAATCTTTCGTGATGCGCCGCCATAAGATTTTCACGCATCACATTCCGATTTATAAGACAACAGATATACAGATACCTACAAAGTTTAAAATGACAAGCTAGTCCTAAGGATGGGCTAATTCTTCTAAACATAAAAGCTGCCCACTACAATTAAGAAAAAAAAAAATGCTAGAACACACAGAACTTAGATACGCAACTTATTTTATAGAGCACTCATTTCAATGTTCAAACTATAAATATAAATTTTGCTGATCGCAAAGTTCTACAAGTTTGAGAATGGAGTACTAAATGCATCACATGTAATAAATAAATTCTATAATTAAGAAAGTCTATGATTAATGCAAGTGATTAACCTAACATTCATTCATGCCATGCCAACAACACAAGTGCTCTTCAAAGGCAAGAGATAGTTTCAACCATGAGACACAAATTACAAAACCACATTTTTCACCAGAAATTCAAGAAGACATGACACAACATTATGTTATAAATAGCTTGTAAGATTTATTTCTTTTAAAACAGCTAACGACGGACTGTCCTGCACCTAATAGTGCTAGGTCACGTGGCTGTACACTGTGCTATTTACACTGAATGCTGTGTTTCACCATCCTCGCATTACAAAAAGAAAAAAAGAAGTCCGATGCAGTTTGTCCGAAACACCTCATAGCACGGTGATAGTTCACAGCGTCACATTATCACCCAGAAACAGTGCTACGGCACCGAATGTTGAGCGCATGAGTCCATCAGTCGCGTTAACCATATCAGTCATTTCACACTGTACACAGGTCTGTTTCGATGAGGTCATCGTCTCTGGCACTTTCTTCCTGGCACTATGGCATATTCCTCCTCTCTTTGCTCAGCGGTCAGGTGACTGTGATGTGTACATATTTATAAAAGGGAGAAAGGACTTGGACGAAGCTCTTTCAATGTTTCAGTCACTGTCTGACGTAACAAGGGCTGTTTTCTTCTTTTTGCGTGGTGGCTTGGGCTTGGCAGCTTCTTCATCCTGGAAAAGCAATAAATTCCGCCCATATGTTACATACACGAAAAGGCCAAAAAGTGATGAAAACGTCAATAACATCATTGCTAAACCATGTCAGAGAGGCAGCCACTCGCGAATACTATCCCAATAAAACGTATTGCCAACAAACTCAGCTGATAAGTGTCTTCAAACTGCTTGTACTGCAATGAGACTGGTGCAGTGCCAGCCTAAGCTCAATAAGCAACAACTTGAGCTCTGCGGGAACACTTCAAGTTTACGCACACTGATTGCGGAAATGAAAGGAGTACGCCAAGGCTGCTCAGGGAACGCACTACATACAGGTACACATGCTCTGAGAAGAGTCTTAAAAGTAATAAAATGAAACTGGATCAAAATAAACTACCTAGGTTGTGCACTTGTATTTGTGGCTTGGATGCTGAAAGTGAATCAACAGGCCTTCATAATTTAAATAAAACCTCTCTAATATGAATACAGTCGAAGTTTAGAGGGCCACACACCAGGTTTGACAATTTGGAGCTGACAAGCACAATGCGTAGATGAGGTGTGCCAAAACTTGCAACGCTACACGCCGCGAAAATGGGTCAAATTTCAGTGTGAACGCTGCTCCTCCTTCCTTTTGCGGTCACGCGCCCGGAGAACGCGCTCGGAGAATGGCCCTACGTACACTGCATTGCAGTGTACGTAGGGCCATTCACTGCAATGCAGTGCACTGCAATGCAGTGATGTTGGTCCTTTATGTAAACAACTATGCTCTGATGTTGCCAACAGTGACACTTGACATGGCGAAAATTATTCAACACAACACGTGTAGTTTATGTATTTGTTGCTTGAAGAGACCAATAAATCTCGAGATAAATAATGAGACGCAATAAGGGAATGTGAGCGTTCTTTTTTTTTTTCATTTTTTCCCCGTGAATTGCAAAGAGATGTGGGGCAAATGTGCTGGCATTTCGCATGCGTTCGTGTCCGCAGTCAGCCCATCGAGCAGACGACAGCCGTGGAACGCTCCTACGCATTCGCGCACTCATTGTGCTCATCTATTCTACCGTGTCTAAGCCAGTGTTTCTGAATTATCCCGCAGAAACAGGCAGTAGACCTTGACACAAAATAATGCTGCATGGTCAAAAAAAAAAAAACCACGCTGCTCGCATGCACTGGGGTCGGGCTTGTCGGGCACGTCATGCGCACGTGACCTCTTGGTCGGATGTTGGAGAGGGTAGGGAAGAGATTTGGCTTGAGAAGGCTACGCGGAGGAGCGGCAAGGGTTTCGAGCTTGCCTCCTCTCATCCTCATTTCGCGCCGCTTCAAAAAGACAGTTTTCTCAGTTCGTAATGAACCGATTAAAAAAAAAATTGTGGCAAAATGTTCCTCATCGGTCACCCAACAGCTTCTATGGTCTAACTAAAATTTGGTATGAGGCCTGATGAGTGGCCCTTTAAGGCAGAAAGGTTACTGAGCGATGAATGATGGTAAGATTAAAAACGACTTTTTGAATAAACCTGAACCCACTGGCATAGTTTTGAGCGGGCCTTCAAATTCAGCTCACCCCTTGTGGATACAAAGCTAAACTCACCTCACTGCTATCAGTGCTGGAGTCAGAGTCAGCCAGAACAGGCTTCACTCTTGAAGCACTTGCCTTCTGTGAAGAAGAGGAACTAGCATTGCTAGCCTTTCCCCCTCGAGCCCCCCTTGATGATGAACTTTTGGAAGGTGGAGCTTTGATCTCTTCAGCGTCATCCGCCAAAGCAAAAAGGTCACTGTACCTGAAAACAACACAGTACAATACAGTACAGAAGTTAGATTCAGGTCATGTGCAAAGACTAGCTCTTCTTAACAGCAGCGCCAAGCTTTTGTAATTTCTTACGGCTGTAATGTGCTCTTCCTTCCACAATTATATATATATATACCGTATTTACTCGATTCTACCGCGCCCCCGATTGTAACGCGCACCCGATTTCCAAGACAAAAAAAAAAAAGTTAGACATCGATTGCAACGCGCACCCATTTTTCTCGCTGGCCCGCACAATCACACCACTCGAAAAAACGACTCCTTTCGGGAGCGTCTTCCATTTAAATATGAGATACGGGCGAAGCTTGTGCCCATCTGACGTGTAACAGAGCATTGCCGTTACTGTAGTTTTACCGTGGACCGATGACAGCACGCGAACTTGCTTCGCCCCCTTCTTCTCGACGGTCGTGGTGCCAGGCATGTCGAAGTAAAGAGGCGTCTGATCGGCATTCCCGATTTGCCCAAGCAAGTAGCCGTTGTTGTGCCGCAAGTTTAGGACGAACCTCTGAAAACTGTGAAGCTTTTCATCGTACTCCTCCGCAAAACTTTTCGCATATGCCCGTTCCCCTTCGGAGGGAAAAGCCTTTCCTCTTTATAAAGTTAGTTAGCCAGCACCTGCTCGCTTTAAACTGACTCCGCATTAGACCTTTTTCTAAGGCTAATTGCATAGCCCGCACTTGGAGCAATTCTGTCGTCGTGGGCCACTGTGCCGCTCGCTGCTCAAGCACATACTCGCCGAGCAGCTCTTTAATTTGGGGATACCGACCCTGCTGTGGTCCACTGAAGCCTTTGCGTGAAGCTTTGCTGTCGACAATCTTCTGCTTTTGTTTCCGCCGGTCCCGCACGCACGTTTCGGAACTCCGAACGACCGCGATGCAGCCCGATTTCCGTCCGTTTCTGCACACCCGATGACTTTTTTTTTAAAAGTGGCATAGTGGTGCACTCGAGTTTTTGGAGTCGGCCCTTCTACGCCGTCGATGCTAATGCACTACAAGATGACGAACTCCTCAGCACACGTACGAAGTGCCGCACATGGGAAACACATAGGCAGAAATGGCCGACATGCCATGCTGACGCACGTAGGGGCGGCCATTTTAGAAATGTCGATGGCAATAGAATGACCGTATTCATTTTTTTTCGTACTCGATTCTAACGCGCATGCGATTTATGAACTCGCTTAACTGGAAAAAAGGTGCGCGTTAGATTCGAGTAATTACGGTATACCTTAGTATGTAGCGCTGAATATGTGTCGAGAAGCAATAAATGCTTACGATTAACAAATGTCTGCTAATACAATAGATATCCCGCTTACAATGTCTTTCTTTTCTACCTATTCTTTCCAAATTTTTATATAGTGTTGAAGATAACAGAGACTGCAATATACTAACTTATATTTAGTTGATGTCGAAATGTGCATCAGAATGCTCACTTATGAAAATATTAACAAGAAAACACAAAAAAACGTCTTGCAAAACTTTCCATCAACTTTACTCACTTTGTTTTTTGTGCTTCGGTGGATGTGGCCTGAACTTGTGAAAGGGCCGCCTGAATGGCTCCCTGACCAAAGACTGGGATGGAAAATATAGACAAGAATGCATCAAATGCAGTGCTCTATTTGAGATAAATGAATAATTGCATATAGCCATGACTTTTCTCTCAGCACCTCTCTGAAGCATTTAGCATCCATGAACTTCAATGTCAACAATACAGTAAGGAACTCTCATATTAGTAACTCTCGCACATATTACAGCTATTCACACACGCAGTAAAATATTCGCACGAGCAGTAAGGGTTACCTACTGTTCTATTATTTACTACACCTGTATGTCTCAAAAATGATAAAAAAGGTGGTGTTGCATGCTATAAAAAAGGTGGTGCTTTTTCACAGACTAAGAACATTGAGCGGCTGCAGGCATAAGCTAAGAAACTTCAGACCGGCCAATCAGGCACTACAGTTGGAGTTCATGCAATGAAGTTCCAGAAATTGCCATCTGTTCAGTGGACGGTAGACTCTAGTTGAATGGAAATTGAAGGAACCAGGAAAATGTGTTCCGTCTCACAATAATTCTGCTTACATAAGGATGAGCATGGGTGCACAATCCAAGAAACGAATCATATCAGAGTCAGCCATTCCATTTAAAGAGCCCCTATACTACCGATGATAATTATTTTAACATTTCAAGCAAACGCATGCATCTAGCTAGCGCACCGTCACAATCAACAATGCCAAATGCGCAAGCGCTACGAGCCATGAGCGCCCCATAAATTCTGAGAAATAACCCCTACTCTCGTGGAACTTTGGCAATCCTCATGCCCTCAGCGCTCACTGTGCTGCCTGCTTGTCATCCACAATACCAGTTGGTCCACTTGCAGAAACATTTGCTTGCCATGACTCCTTGCATAGAGAGGAGAAGCACTCAGCCAGAAGAAGAGACATGCCGACAAACAAAGGAAAGAGCGAAACGAGCGAGGGCCTTTTTTAGGATTGTCAAACGCATGTAACTCCGCTATTACGGCACCATAAAAAAAAATTTTGTGGCTACACGTTTGTTGAAGACTCATGCACAACTACATTTGAACTTCTAGGTGGTTTAGGGACCCTCTGAGAGACTTTTGTTTACAGAGAGTCTACAGTAGCCCCCATACCGAGTGCAGCTATATAAACTAGTTTTAATTGTGCGATTGTCAATACCAGTAGAAACGCGACATTTCTCTTTGGCAAAAAAAATAAAACCATTTTCTCACATGATGTCTGCTTGCAGTGCTGCCTCAGTTGGTCAAGATGAGCTAACGTTTGCTCTGGTGCTGGTCCTTGGTTTTTGCCAGCTAAGGGTTGCCTGTAAAAGAAGGAACCATGAATTTGAAGGTGTAGAGTTACAGCCTGGCTGTTGATACCTTTAGAATAAGTACAGTATATATGTTACAGAATAAGTACAATATAGATGACAATTGGGTCAGCATTTGAGCACCATAACCATTAGACCACCATGGCAGGTCTGTTTTGGATGTGACCTGTGTTGATGCATACACTTACGTCGAGACAGATGTGCCCACGAACGCGATACTACAGTCATCCTTACACACTGGCACATGTAGGCGGACTTTACAGGTTGCAATTATTCACTGAAGGCCAATTTTGGAATCGAAACACTAAATATATGAGTATTAATCAGAAACTTCTGTAACGAGAAAAATTCAACCGAAAATCTGAATATAATGCAAACCAAATTAAGAGAAGGCTACTGTTTACACTTCCAATGAATAAAGATCATATAAAGGCACTTTTGCGTGCTGTAACTTGCAAGAGGTTGATACAGTACACTCGTGATAATTCAAACTCTGATAATTCATACTTTCAGTTCATTCAAGCAAAATTCAATTTTTTCGTTGGCCCTTTATTATTTCAATGTATTTAAAAGCCTCTTAATAATTCAAACTTTTTGCAGTTACATACTAGAAAATATCTGCTGCTTTCCCACAACTATTTAAAAATTTGCATGCTTATATAATCCTAACAGTCAAAAAAATGAAAAATAAGCACATTAGGCCTTCAAGGAAAAAGGCTTTGCTAACAAATGTTTGAAACAGAGAACACGCATGGTAAACCGTGATGCTTCTCAACTGGTATAGAGCTTTGTGCTGAAGGCACATACCTATAGCAAAGAAGCAGTTGGCAATTCATTTCTTTAAAAAGTCTGATCAGCAGTAAATGGCCAATAAACTTGTGGGCCTTACTCCTCTGCTTTTTGTTTATTGGGTGCAGTTAGGGTTTAAAGACACCTGAAAAATTTTTTAGTGTGGTAAAATCATTGCCTAATCATAATGTGTGGTGTCACCTCACCCAGAGAGAGAATTGCTGATTATTCCAAGATCTTGGTAATTCAAACAAATTTCAGAGGTCCCTTCCAGTTTGAATTAACGAGAGTCGTCTGTATAAATGAGCTTGACTGTACTGCACACCGTAAAGCTTGCAGCTATACTGGTAGTATAAATTTCAGTAGACATTCATTTCCTATGATGCACATGTTGACTTATCGCACTGACCATTATCGCACACCACTACACCCAGGGAAAGCAAGGCAGCGTGGCAATGCCTTCACTCTAAGAAAATACATACTAAATAGAAAAGGTGTCTTTTTGCCCTACAACAATAATCATTGCCTGGCTTGCAGTGTTTCCTTTCTTAAAAATTTAGTGCTTACGACTTTCCTACCAAGACTGCTTAGTCGCACTGATAACGCACACGCCTTTTGAGACACAAAAGTGCTGGCCCGCACGGCGGTAGTGTAAGGAAATGAATGCTGGACAAACGACAAATAGTGCTGTGGGTCAATAAGGCACCCTTTTTACTCTCTCGCTTGTCGAGTGCAGAGTGTTTGAACAATCGGTGTCACAATGAAAACAAAATGCTAGACAACGCACCGTTTCCGCTTGGCAGCTGAGCCTGTCTTAGCGAACAGGGATCCCACAAGTTCCGAAAGCTGCACCTCGTGCTCCTGGGTCCAGTACTTCAGTATGGAGACGACAAAGAGGTCGTTGCTCTTGACGTCTCGGCACAAAATGTGTTTGAGAAGCTCCATTGAGGGCCTTTTGAGAGGAAAGCAGAGTGTCAGTGCGTGGTGACACACACATTGTCATTTTGCTATAGAATGTGTAGGACTAACTCTAAGACTCGATGTAACAAACTTCAATACGACAAAATTCTCTATGCTATATGAAGTATTTCACTTTTCACAACTTATTGTCAATGAAACACCACATGTTTGAGCCCAATACGATGATGCGCGTTTGTCTTTGATTTCAATTGCAATGAAGTTCGAGTGCTGTCGTAATCGAAGCCCCAAGGAGATAAGTTGAAAAATCTGCTGGGACCAGCTGTGAAATAGTTGAGTGAGTCTGGTTATTACCACTAAGGGCCAAACAACGAAACGTTCCTTTCCTCAGCTAGGAAGCCTTCATTTTTGTGAGGCCGCCTTATGTCACTCTGAAAGCTTCCTCACTAAGGAGCCCTCGGTGAAGGCTTCCTTGGCGCTTCCTCAGCTTAAGGTTGCTTTGGGGCTACCTTCGTGCGCCCTTAGGTCCGCTCCTTGCCCTGAACGAGCGCTTCGCCTCATAGCTAGCCCACGTGATGTTTTCGTTTTCGAGGCAACCCTCTCACTCCACCCCTGTGGGGAGACGCGAGCGGCGAGCGTGCGTGCACTGCACCATGGAGGAAGGAAAGGAAACCTTTTTCCTTCCTCCGTGGGGCGTTTCAGTGTTGCTAGAATGCACCACGTTTTGCGCTCAACTACGGTGGCTTTTCACATTCAGTAATCGTAGTTTGAAGAAAGCGTACACGCGTCTCTATATTAACACTTCAATTTGGAAGTGATGATGATTGATTGATATGTGGGGTTTAACGTCCCAAAACCACCATATGATTATGAGAGACGCCGTAGTGGAGGCCTCCGGAAATTTTGACCACCTGGGGTTCTTTAACGTGCACCCAAATCTGAGCACACGGGCCTACAACATTTCCGCCTCCATCGGAAATGCAGCCGCCGCAGCCGGGATTCGAATTCGCGACCTGCGGGTCAGTGGCCGAGTACCTTAGCCACTAGACCACCGCGGCGGGGCTTGGAAGTGATGTGGTGACCAAACTTTTTTTTACAGAATAAACGCTTGTGAGCAAAGCTTATATTCAATAATCTCGAACGCAGGAGCGCGGCAACCATTCCTCCCGCGAGGACGGGTTAAGGGAGCTTTCAGAGTACGCTTGCTTCCTCCGTCGGTACTTGGTTGTAAGGAAGCCTCACGTAAGGAGAGGATGCGGTCAAAGGAAAGGAACGTTTCGTTGTTTGGGCCTAAGGCTTTAGACAACAGCGCCTTACGTTTTGCGGTGTACATTGCTAATCAACATTGCATGTTACCAAGAGGTTCGGCTAGATAAACATGACAGCATCAACGTCCCACGGTGGGCAACACCCGAGGTTTTCATGACAAACCACAGCAGCAGAACGGGCTGGATAGTTGATCTTATTCAGTAATTACTACAGTGCATTTGGCGTGCATTTTTTTCAGGTTCATGCATGACATTCAGCTGCTGTTTAAGCTGCCATTGCCAAATCTCAAGATCAAAATGATAAACTTTCTTGGACAGCACACGAGGTTTTGATGATGATACATAGTGGTAGAATAAGCGCAACAGCTGAGCTTAACCCATTGTACAACAGCGTGTTTGACCTGAATATTCTTTTTCATCGTTCTTTGTGAGATATGGCTGCTGTGAAGATTTCAATGACAAAGCATCAAGTTACAATCATTCAATCTCAGTTAAAAAAAAAAAAAAACCTATCATCATCATCATTATTTATTCATTTAAAAATTCTTCTATTACATCAATATTACTAGAATATTCTTGCGGAACTTGCTGGACAAAAAATTACCCCTTGGCGACTGTACTTTGCACAAACCAATGTAATGAAGCAAATTGCTGACTTCACTGACTTCATTATATCAACGCATAACACTACAAATAGTTTATCTGGTCTTTACTTAGCATTAGAGATACTATGTCAAATGAAACAACTGCTCCTTCATAAGCTTTTTCATGAAATTAACATAACTGTAGAACAATGGAGCAAAACCATTCAATAATAACAAAATGTTTACCTTTCTTGCTTCAAGAGCAACAATATGCTTGTCAATGCTTCCGCATGGGCTGAAAATGTTACACGGCAATGAATACAAATAAACAACACTTTTTAGCAATGTAAAAAGATATGCTGCACACGAATAGTCACACAGAAGACATAGAAAAACGACAGCATCAACAGACACTAGAAAACAGTGCAGAAAGCCACTAAGACAATCTGGGATCGCTTCAAATGTTTCATCTGTATAACCAAACACATGCACACCTGCATACTTCGTTGTCAAGCACTGAAAAGCTATATATTTACATTGCATGTTTGTTCATTGACACTTTACTGACACACACTCACAGAAAGAAAATGGCCATGGAGAAACACATGCATGCATGCATGCACAAGCACAGATAGACTGACATTATGCATGATGCTGCATGACGGTTGGCTGATGCTTGTGACCGATATGCAATGACAATACAGAGATGGCCGTGGCGCGTATGCAGCACTGCGGAAACTGTCAACACTGAACGTTGCATTAAATCCAACTATCCAAGTTGTACCTGACTTCTAATTGTGTTTTTGCTAGAGGTGTGCAGCACTTTCAAATATTTTTTGAATAGTGCTTCCTGTTCGATTTGATTCACACTGAAATTTGGGTATTCGAAGCATACAAGCTTCTCGAAAATATATACAGCCAATGTACAATTGGCAGTGGCCCTTTCAGATTTTTTTATATGCTTCAACCCATCATACTTTGGCATAGTAACAAAGCTGCCTTTTGAACTCTGCTACGGCTACAAATGTATTGGCTCAAGAAAATTCTAGTACCAACATGGAGATGATAGACACAACAAAAGCGGGGGAGAAAGCCTGAAAAATTGTATGCCGAAAATATTTGTCTGAAAAATCTTTGACGTGTCTGGAGCAGATTAAGAACTCTGGACTCGAAGGGAGCATGCCTTTGTCCACCCCATCAGTTGGGCCTCCACAGAAGTTGGAAGAGGAGAGACTGAGGAAGTAGCATCTTTTTCTTTCACATGTAAATTGTTGTCGACCGCATCTTGGTAGAACCTAATCGTTTAAATAAATGCAATTTGGCCTCTACATTGCCTCATGCTTGATAAAACTACGAAACACCACCCCGCCAGTGCCTCAACAACCTAGCCAAAAGAAACGGCTTCATTTTGCACTTCTAAGAATATGCTTAGAAATTCTCTGAAGCTACTTTCTGCAATTTCGCTTCGAAGTATTAGAAAAAGATATTTTATTCAATTCACACTTAGACTTCAATATTAGAATTCACTTCGCACCCAAAGTTTCGCTGTTCACACAGCCTTAGTTTTTTGCACCTGAACATCTGGAAGTCTTCCAACTGTTATGTTTGCATCGCTTTTTTACTGACTTTTGCTTACTTCCTATAATTATGCAGCTCATTTAATTTAGTGCAACATTTCTAATCACATTATCGATATTTTTTCACCTAAAATATTAATTACATCTCACCTCCCTTATTTCACGCCTCTCATTGGGCCATAAGGATAAATACATGAAGTAAAAAATAACTACTGAAGCTTTTGTGGGACTTAAATACCCCCGCATACAGGCTACCTTGGTGGGACATTCGCTGTTGCTTTGTGGCCTGTCGCCACATACAGTTGAACCAGTCTATAAGCAACATGCCCAGGCAAGCTGTTATTGTCCCAAAACATAAGGTGCCTCTTATAAGCATGGTACTGCATTGCCATTTTCAGATCAACCCCTATATTAATGCATGCACACTGGTGTCCCTTGTACCCATTTGTCTCTTACATCACAGCCTCCCACAAAAGGGTGCAACTGTATCAATCAGCCATTTTATTGTCAAGGCTCCTGGTAAATCGATAATAAGTCAGAGGGTGATTTTAGTGCAACGAGTGGCGCTCCTTGTCCTGCTTCATTTTTTTCGCAACTGCGTCTCGCCACCGTCTACAACTTTTTGTTTTTTCGCTTCTGTAGAAACAGTTCACATGCCATTGTGCATGCTCAATATCCGCATTACTTTTACAGCACCAGTAACAAGCTTTTCCTACATCCACCGATAGAGCCGCTCGCTTCTCACCTTGAAACTCCAACTTTGGCAAGATGGGAAGGACGTAGTCAACCGGGATGTTGTGCGCTGCTATCAACTGCCACAAGCAGAACTGCTCAAACGTTTCCCATTCGAGGCTTGCATCTGTCAGGGGAGTAAAAAGCCCACACTGATTAACGAGTCACAATTTAGTCAACATGACACACAATGTATACACCCCTCATAACGTCTTGAAAGCAGTAGCAAGCCTTTATTATGCTATTTACATGTTCTCGTACATGTCTATGTGCTTCATCTGTGCATTTAGCTCACCCAACTCTGCAATCTCACCAGTATTATTATAGTAAACTGTACATCTCCCCTGTAAGCTGCGTGCAATCGTCCACAAATCTGTGGCTGGAAAAACAGCTGTTCACATAACCATACCAATCTGAGATAAAAGTGGTAAAACCACATGACACTAATACACGATCATAAAAAAAGTGAACTAGTACTTCTGCATGAACATTTAAAAGAAACAATACTATGTATAACAAATTTACAATGTAAACAAGAGAGAAAAGAGGAAAAAGGAAGGCAGGGAGCTTAACCAGATGCTAGGATCCAGTATGCAACCCTGCACTGGGGTTGAGGAATAGGGTGTTCAAAGAAAGAGAGATAAAAAAAAGTAAGAACAAGACATGGACATTATGCTCAGAGTCGTTCAGGCAAGCTAATAGTTCGCAAGAAGCCCAGTAGCGCTTGCACGGCCTTCTGCAGAGATGAGTCTGGACAATGGCTTAGTATACTTTTCTCTGTCAGAGGCTGGTCATCTAACTTGTTGAGTATATTAGAAAGATATTGAATATGTATGCTACATTCCAGGCAGCCACACAGGACGTGTCGAATCGTCTCTTCATCTCCGCGGTGTACTCACGCGGTGGCGGCGGCTATCCCTATGCGTAACGTGTAAGCACGGCTAAACGCCATGGCCAACTATAGTCTGCACAGAACAGTAGCGTCACCTCGTCGGAGTCTTGTTAGAAGCCGTGATACTTGTCTCTATGACCAACGTTGCTAGGAAGCTCCGGATGCTTGCTCGCCAATGCTCCATGTCACATTAGAATGAGCCTCATTCTATGCATGCAAGATTACGCTCCCTTGATCCTCCTTTAGAGTTACAATGAAAACAAAGTTTTCTCACTCAATATGGAGATGAAGGAGTCCTTTCGGAACATCACCATGTTGCCCTGGAGTATGTGACAGACCAGGTCTTGGAGCTGCAACCAGAGGCAGTGTTGCCAACTCAGAAATGCACACGAGCCCTTTTCAAGCAATAAAACTAGGCTTGTGCAAATAATCGAATCCTCCTAATATTCGAACAACTGATGCAGTATGTGCATTTGCTTCGAATCGAATTTAAGTTGCTAAAAATTTCAAATTTTGCGAAAAGAACGAATAAATGCATATTAATAATGCCCATGTAGTTTCACCTGAAAAGGCGGTTTCACTGCAGTGGAGGGGTGCTAATTCGTGAAAGCACTTATTTAACTATAGTAGTTTGCATGTAATTGCCTGTAAAAGTAGTTTCGCTGCAGTAAGTTGTGCTAAGCAGTGAAACAACATAATGAGGTAAAATCCACACTGTCGCGAAGCCCCACTTCAAGGTTAAATGAAGGTATTATTCTCACATTGATTCATTTTCTAGATTTATTACTGCTATACGGACTCATATGCTCTAAGTATAGCAAATGCAGCATATTTTACAGGCTATTACTTGCATTCTAGCGGAAGTCAAATGCTGCTACAGTTTAAAAAAAAAAGGGAGGGGGGAGGGTCATTTGAACAGGTCTTGTTTCAATTAAAAAAAAAAAAATATGGTGCAGGTTAGTTAGGTCATGAGTATTAGGTCCTATTTTCTTCACAATATACAATATATATACCATTCAAATCTGTTTGAAATTATTCTACCAAACCAATAATCGCTTAAAATTTGCTTCAAACCTAAAATTCAGTATTCGCACAAGCATAAATAGAACAAATCAGACTTTAAAGACAAGTATACCAGCAGTGACAGTAGCAATGTACTGCAAATATTCATGCAAGGGCTGCGTTTTTAAACATTAAGTGTACATGTTGGAAACATTACCTGAGCCAAGCTTATTGCTACTCTCTTTATAGAAGTGGAACTTACCCAAACTTACTTTTCCCCCAATTTTCAGCCTATAAAGTGACTGCACAAGTGCCAAGAATGTAAACCACAGCTTGATTACACTGCGATCCCAGTGCTAGACTGGCATCCTGAGTCACCACCACTATTTGGTGGTGACTCAGGATGCCACTGAGCACTGATGCAAGCCATAAAAGGAATCAGGTTATGCCATTGTAAATGTATTTACTGAACTACCTAGATAGCATTGCTAGAGAGAATGTACACAGTGGCGTTATGGCATAAATGAGATATACTTTGACTTGCAGCGAAGGACTAGCTGTGTTAATGTCACACAACGTCCCGCGGTAAAGAAATAGTAGGAAAATAGTTTTAAAAGCAACACGTGCCCACATTTGAATATATAGTACAATTTCTGAAAATTGCAACTTCTTTCCACAGCAAATACTTCAGTCAAGTAATCTATGTTACTTCACCTGCAGAGCGTCGATGCAAGACACAATGAGGTTGAGGATGTCCGCATTGCCGATGGCAACATTTGGGAACTATAAAAAAAAAAGAGTTCTCAATTAAAACACGAAGCAAGACCAGTAATTTGCCCAAATTGATGTGGTTTAAGCTCCACCTAGCAAAAATGTATACCATTAGTGTTTTGTGCCAGAACTTTGAGTGAAATAGCACAGTGCTCAATAAGCACTTCTCTCATACAAATATTAACAAAACTCAGGAGATTTGTTACTTAGCATACCTGTGTGTATATTTCAGGAACCAGGTAGCAAAACAGTCGAACGTCATCATCTTGGCAGAGCTGTAACAAGTTAACCGAAAGAAAGTAAAAGTGAAAATGAACACTTTAATAGTTATATTAGTAGTTTATTTCCAGGATGTGTATACCAAAAGCAAAAGGTGTACAGAGCGTAGCTGATTACCAGACCAACAACAACAACAAAAACAACAATAAAAACCCAAAGAGGTTCACGGCCAGAAACAAGCACCATGTTGTTATTCCCTCAGCTCCCTGCACACAAGCTTGCATTGAGTTTTTTTAAAGAAAATACGACTGATTCTGAGAGTCATATACAAGTCTTACTAATCTGCTCAGGACATAATAAAGATTACATTTTATTGACATCTATTTTTAACACAATATCAAAATGAAATCACAAAGCTGTTTACAATTATAAAATATTGATTGAAAACTATTTTAATTGATGCCACAGTAAAAAAGTGATTATCATTAACATGTAGGCAACATGTAGGTCAAAGTTCTGATATTTAGGTTTTACACTGAAATTCAAGTGCTGGCATTTAAGTGTACTCTTGTATTTTCTCTTAATTGCACAGTTCCAGCGCAGCAAAACTTACTTGTCTTTAGCTCAATTAGAATAACATGAAGTCCACCTTTACTGATAAAAAGATAACAAGACTTAAACAGACGCTATAAATGTGACAACAGGGAATTCATGTCAGGAGAGTCCGCTGATGCAGAACAGAGACAACTAGACATTAGAGGGAGAGGTCGTTACCCTGTGATACACATTAATTAATAGGTTGATGACATCAATGGCAGCTCTGAAGAGTCAAGGCCAGAAGGTTAGCCATGCCCTCTTCAAGTTAATCTAGCTGAACAATAGGGGGTGAGAACAAAGGCGGAAGAACAAACCTTGAGGTCATGCAGGAGGCAGGTGGACAAGGCATTATGACTTCGGGCGTAGTCCCGGTAAGACGTGTAGCCTGACACAGTGCCTGAATTGGCACTGCCTGAGGCACGAAGAAAGTACAGGAGCCGGTAGCCAAGCCGAGGCTGGTGCTGTCCTAGTTCCCAGAGCAGCATCAGCTGGGCTTGCCTGCTGGGGTCTTCCTCTGGTGTCTGGCAGAGGTTCCTAGGCGAGACAAAATGTAAGCCGCATAAGTGAGCCTTTCCTCTGAAACTACTCAATGAACAGTTCAAATGGTGAGAAATGAAAAAAAATCTCACCTGAATATGACAAACAGCGGTGTCCCTAAAGACTCCTCGATAGACCTGCACGAAGTGTAAATTCATTTTTGGCAACCTCCCATAATCATACCTATTTTGTATATGCATTGCTTGATAGCGTAATGCCTATACTATCCGTTGTAATATGATAAATAATGCAGAACTCACTCATCATCCAATTCTTGCGGAAAGAGCTTTCTCGTAAATTCACCATCCAATATCTGGGCAAGGCAGGTCCCAAGCGATGTTGCAGTGTCCTGGTCAAAATCCTCCTACGGGAAAAAACAGATATGTATCAAAAAGTATGCTGCTGTTATTTAGAAACGAGGTTTGCCTTCTCCCAGTACTTACTCTGGAGGATTCAACTGCTTCAGCGAGAATTAATTACTGAAAACAGCACAAACCTTACAAACTGACAACGCCCACTATAAAAATGGGAGGTTTATTCAGAAGTGCCAACAGCACACAAGAAATTGATGGAGGATGTCTCGGCAACCTACGCTTTTGCACATGACATAGTGCCATAATGGCAACGCATTGCAAAAAAAAAAAGAAGACTTGAATCAAGAAAAAATCAATGTCAGGCTAAAGAGGAACACGAAGGAGCATGGCAAAGACAAAGATAATGCAAAATAGCCTGGGAAAATAACAAGACTTCATACTTAGCAACCAGCCTTTAGAATCTGTGCACGAGTGCACGAGTTTTTAAATCCAGGTCAATTACTAACAGAGGGAGGGGGGGGGGGATGCGCATGATAAGGAAATTCACAGAACAATTAGAATTGGGGATGGTATGACGAACATTCCCAAACCTTGAAAGGCAGGTAACTCACCACTGTCCATAAAGTAAGGTGCGTACAATAATTACACATTGCCAGAAACTAAGATACAGTACCGAAACTGAGAATTGCAAAGAAACTCTGGAAGAAATTTAAGAATAATGCAGCGTTCGATGGAGCAGAACATTATAGTTATAAGGTTAAAAGACAGTACTCTAACCTAGAAAACGAACTGAAGTTGCTGATGTTGTTGCCATGAGGGGAAAAGAGATAGATCTGGACAAGCCACGTAATGCACAGAAAGTCAGTTCATTGCCACGGCAAGTTAATGATTGATTGATATGTGCTGTTTAACGTTCCATAAACACTATATGATTATGAGAGACGCCGTAATGGAGGGCTCCGGAAATTTCGACCACCTGGGGTTCTTCAACGTGCACTCAAATCTGAGCACACGTGCCTACAACATGCCACGGCAAGTTAGAGCAATGGAACGGACACCAAGGAATAGGGTATTTAGATAGGTGCGACAGTGACTAAGGTGATGTGATGAGATGAAGTTTACAGAAATAAAATGAAATCAGCTTGCATAAGATTTAAATAGGAGATTATTGCACGAGGTCTTCATTTTTAAGGCGAGATAAAATAGGCTGAATATGATGATGGTGATGACGACTTACCAATGAAATACACTCATGCTTTGTGATAAACAAAATGTTAAAAATAGCGAGCTCAATACTGAAGCTTGAGCATAAAACTGAGCCAAGTTGAGGACATTCTTAAAATGTTGAAAGTTGCTTTTGGATTTCACCTCAGCTAAACATTGTGTCAGATGTGCCAATCGAGTATCATGACCATTTGTGCGTGTGGATCCTGCTGACAAATAAGAAATAGCTCACCTCACGTAGGATATCTTGCAGGAGACCTTCAACAATTTCACACTGGATTTCACTGTTCCTGTGAAAAACGAGGCCATAAAGAACACTTAATTTACTAATGCAGCACAGGAAGTGGACATATTGCAGCAGACAGTGTCAATAAAATTCCAGCCAATTATTTTCAAAATAGAATCAGTTTCCATCATAACAGAACCTTTGTATAAAAGATAAAACTTGCTGAGAAAAACATAACTCTGAAATTACTTTGGTCAAAGGCATATACAATGAAAGTCAAAGTTGTCTTACAGGCTCCTAGAAGTCTTGGTTAAGGTGCGTTTGCGTAGTAGGCATTGTGACAACATTATGACAACATGCTGTTTCAAGTACACTCATGGGAAGCATTGAAGTAGCAGCACAAACCTTGAATATCGCAATATTAAGTCTGTGTCTATGAAACCATACACACACAAAAAAAAGTGTCCGTTAAACAGTTGCACAATTTAGATACATAACATTATTCATTTATCAAAGCTATAAGGTGCATCTATCAAGGCTGTAAGTTATCAGGCTCCAAGGTGCCACTACTTTTTGACTCCTAGATCATTTCTTTATTCGGAAGGCTACCCTTTGGCATAAAAATATAGATAATAATAAAAGAGGCTCCTCGCACATTTAATATCAACTGCAAATGAGTATAAGACGCACTTTTCCTTCTGTAGGTCCAGCACTTTTTTCCGGATGTCCCCACTGAGCTGGTTAAGGTGTTCCGAGATGTCCATCTGCTCTGCTTTGCTGGGCTCCCGAATGGGCTGGAACTTGATGTCCTTAGAACGCAGCTTGCCTAGAAAATTTGCCACAGTTGTGAAACAGCCCTTTGTGCATTTTTCTACAAGAAGAGCGTGCGCAAGTCTCTTCCTGTTTTGCTGTTGGGAGAAAGGCAAGCCTGCTTGTAAATGAAGATAGAGAGAAATTATTCAAGGGAATGGGGGATCTTAGAGCATTTACGATTGGGGTTCTACATCCAGGGTTCGTTCCTTTGGCCTTAGCAGCCTGTCACACTTGAACCAAGGGCACATGCTGAACTCTCGGGCTCAAGCTGACGAGTTGTGCCTCCCACTAGGTGGTACGAGGTCTGCCGAGAAAATTTGGCTAAGTTGTTTGGTTCACAATCACATCCTCATGAGATCGGTCATATACTGGCCGCGATCGTTGGTTTTCTGAATATTTAGAGATATTATTGTGATCCCACAATGTGGATATGCGGGTGATGGTTCGTTGTGTCATGCTGTGAAATGCACACAATTACCCGTATATTTATGCAAATCACTTAAGACTCGAATTAGACACTTACCCTTTGCCTCAATATTATAGAGTGCTTTAGCTAGCACTGCTAATTCCACTGCACATAAAAAATACACCAGTAATATACGTATTGACAAAAAAAAATATGACGGCCACTTTCACTAGAACACCACATCGACACTGGGTCTCACTCACCGCTGCGACAACGACTATATCGCGTGTCCGCTACAGAACGCCACGTCATTGCTGACCAAGTAGACGACATGCTTCGCAGAGGCGTCATTCGACCTTCACAGAGCCCATGGGTGTCTCCGGTGGTTCTCGTCAAAAAGAAAGACGGTTCTATTCGTTTCTGTGTCGATTTCCGGCGATTGAACAAGATCACGCTGAAGGATGTCTATCCACTACCGCGCATTGACGATGCTTTAGACAGTTTGCAGGGTGACGAGTTCTTTTCCTCGTTAGACTTGCGGTCAGGCTACTGGCAGGTGCCTATGGTGGAGGCCGATCGCCCCAAAACCGCTTTTGTCACACCAGACGGTTTATATGAATTCACCGTCATGCCCTTCGGACTTTGCAATGCCCCTGCAACGTTCGAACGAATGATGGACAACATCCTGCGTGGACTAAAGTGGAAGATATGCTTGTGTTACCTCGATGATATCGTGGTCTTCGCCCCTAACTTTGACACACACTTACGTCGCCTTCAGCACGTCCTTACTTGCTTAACTAACGCCGGTTTGCAATTAAACCTCAAAAAATGTCGATTTGCTATGCGTCAACTGAACATTTTGGGCCACGTTGTTTCGAAGGAAGGCATCCTCCCGGATCCCGAGAAATTGCGAGCTGTTACGGCGTTTCCTAAACCTGCCACCATCAAAGAACTTCGAAGTTTCATCGGCTTGTGTTCTTATTTCCGGCGATTCGTCCGAAACTTCACGTCTATTATATCACCTCTCACGCAACTTCTCAGCAGCTGTAAAGACCTCTTATCGTGGTCCCCTGCCTGCGACGAGGCTTTCACCACCTTGCGGCGGCTTTTCACGACGCTACCCATTCTACGCCATTTCGATCCTGAAGCTCCAACTGAAATCCACACCGACGCCAGTGGTGTGGTGTGGACAAGAAGAGCGTGCGCAAGTCTCTTCCTGTTTTGCTGTTGGGAGAAAGGCAAGCCTGCTTGTAAATGAAGATAGAGAGAAATTATTCAAGGGAATGGGGGATCTTAGAGCATTTACGATTGGGGTTCTACATCCAGGGTTCGTTCCACTGGCCTTAGCAGCCTGCCACACTTGAACCAAGGGCACATGCTGAACTCTCGGGCTCAAGCTGACGAGTTGTGCCTCCCACTAGGTGGTACGAGGTCTGCCGAGAAAATTTGGCTAAGTTGTTTGGTTCACAATCACATCCTCATGAGATTGGGTAGAAAGACTGATGAACCACAGGCCGGCTAAAGCGTCGGATGTGTCGCGTGTCATTTCAGTAAATGGGGAAATAGGCCAGTCCGAGGTTTTTTGAAAGCTGGCGGCTTTTTTCTTATTGAGAAATCTGTGAGGCATTACACATTTTTATCACGTGAAGCGTGAATGCAGTACTGTCAATTTGAGGGAAATTTCCCATATTGAGGTAATTTCAAGGTCCTAATGATAAAAAGGAATATTTTGCCATTTTAAGGAAAATTCAGCATGTTCCTACTCATTTCAATGCTTTCAAACAAATCTCGACATATTCATGGCAAAAGTTTGCACTTAGATTACCCTTTTTTTACTTTTCAAACACTGTCATATACCAACCTCGATCGGTCATATACTGGCCGCAATCGTTGGTTTTCTGAATATTTAGAGATATTATTGTGATCCCACACTGTGGATATGCGGGTGATGGTTCGTTGTGTCATGCTGTGAAATGCACACAATTACCCGTATATTTATTCAAATCACTTAAGACTCGAATTAGACACTTACCCTTTGCCTCAATATTGTTACGTTTGAAAGAGACTGGTAGACGTTGAAAGGGGCCGTTTATTAGGTCGCGAGGGGCAGCTCAGAAGCGGCTGACTGGTTAACGATCCTCCTGATCCTCTTCTTCTCTCGCTCTGGGCGACAAGTGCGTTCACCGTATACGCTTCTTTTTCTTCGTGCATGTACGCTACATTCCTCTCCGCGCAGACGAAGGCCGCCGGATGAGTCAGTCGAGTTGTCGTGGCGTGTACAGTTTCAGGCGGGCAACATGAACCACTTGAGTTTTGGCAGCTCGTCGACCACTCGCCGTGAGACGAGCTATTACATAGTTGACCTCTGTAAGTCTGTCGACAATCACAAAAGGTCCATCGTAAGTGGCCAAAAACTTTTGGCATAACCCGCGCTTGCGCATCGGAGTCCACAACCACATCAGATCACCACGGCGATAAATCACTGGTCGATGGTGAATGTCATAGCGTGCCTTCGCCTTGTCTTGCGATGCCAATGTGCGCAGTAGAGCTATGCGACGCGCCTCTTCGGCGAGGCAGAGAGTCTCGGCGACAGTGACGTTGTCGTGGTCACAGAAAGACAATATCGTGTCGATTGTGTACCGGGGCGAACGTGCATAAAGCAAAAAGAAAGGGCTATAGCCTGTAATCTCATGCTTCGCGGTGTTGAACGCGTAAGTAATGAAAGGGAGTACGTCATCCCAGTTCTTGTGGTCGCCGGAAACATACATAGACAACATGTTGATAATGGTGTGGTTGGTACGCTCCATCAGCCCATTAGTTTGGGGGTGGTATGGTGTCGAGTGACGCAGGCGGGATTCACATAAACGGAGTAGCTCTTCCATGACATCCGCTGTGAATTGTCGTCCACGATCACTGATAATCAGGCGAGGTGGGCCATGTCGGAGGATGACGTACTGTAACAAAAACGACGAGACTTCACTGGCAGTTGCGGAGGGGACGGCCGCTGTCTCGCAGTAGCGTGTGTGGTAGTCGACGCAAACAATTATCCATCGGTTGCCCTTAGCCGATTTTGGGAAGGGGCCCAGAAAGTCAATGCCCACTTGTTCAAAAGGTGCGCCTGGAGTAGGCATCGGCTGTAGAAGACCAGCTGGACCAGTTGATGGACGTTTGTGACGCTCACATTGCATGCAGCTTGCCACATAGCTCTCAACAGACTTCTGCATGCCAGGCCAATAAAAGCGCTCTTTAGTCCGGTGAAGCGTCCGCGCCAAACCTAAATGTCCAGATGTAGGGTTGTCGTGCATGATACTCATAATAACTGTTCGCAGGCTCTCCGGGACCACTAGAAGGAAACGCGCGCCACTACTGGAGAGGTTCCTTTTGAACAACAGTCCATCACGCATACAGAAACGGCGGGCACTAGTAGAAGCGGATGCAGCGGCGAATAGTGGTGCCAGTTTAGCATCCTTCCGCTGTTCTGCTCTGAAACTGGGATAGTCCGGGAACGTAGGCGACACAGACGCTACAAGCTGGTCAAGGTCATCGGATTCACAGTCTGTTGTACTAAGTGGCATACGTGAAAGACAGTCCGCGTCAGCATGTCGACGACCACTCTTGTAAGCGACGGTAAAAACTGTATTCTTGTAGCCGGAGTGCCCAGCGCGCAAGGTGGCCACAAGGGTCACGAAGGTTGACAAGCCAACACAACGAGTGGTGGTCGGTTACGACTGTGAATGGGCGTCCGTACAGGTAAGATCTAAACCGCTGAATTGCAAATAATACCGCCAGGCATTCTTGTTCGGTAACAGTGTAGTTTTGTTCCGGCCTGCTTAGGGAGCGACTTGCGTATGCGATGACGTGTTCGCGGTCGCCGTAACGTTGTACTAGGACGGCTCCAATACCTATGCCGCTAGCATCCGTATGAAGCTCTGTCGGAGCAGAAGGACTGAAGTGCTGAAGGACGGGTCGTGACGTCAGCAAAAACTTCAATTGACGGAATGAAGAATCGCACTCCGGAGTCCACTCAAAGGAATTGTCCTTTCGAAAGAGGCATGTCAGAGGATACGCCACGTCGGCAAACTTCGGAATAAAGCGGCGGAAGTACGAACAAAGCCCCAGGAAACTACGAAGCTCCTTGACGGAACGCGGCGCATTGAACGCCTCAACTGCTGCTCTCTTCTGGGGGTCAGGGCGGATGCCATCCTTGTCAACGAGATGCCCGAGCACAAGCGCCTGGCGGTCTCCGAAGTGGCATTTCTTCGAGTTTAAAATTAGGCCAGCGTTTCGGATGCAGTTCAAAACAGTATCCAGACGACAGTTGTGTTCACTGAACGTGCGGCCAAAGATAATGACGTCGTCGAGGTAGCACATGCAAATGTTCCACTTCAAGCCACGCAGAATGGTGTCCATAAACCTCTCAAAGGTTGCCGGTGCATTGCACAGTCCAAATGGCATTACGTTGAATTCAAAGAGCCCATCAGGGGTTACAAAGGCAGTGATCGTTCCGTAGTTGAAGCGCTTACCCAGCTCCTCCACCACTCTGTTACGTTTGAAAGAGACTCGTAGACGTTGAAAGGGGCCGTTTATTAGGTCGCGAGGGGCAGCTCAGAAGCGGCTGACTGGTTAACGATCCTCCTGATCCTCTTCTTCTTCTCTCGCTCTGGGCGACAAGTGCGTTCACCGTATACGCTTCTTTTTCTTCGTGCATGTACGCAACAATATTATAGAGTGCTTTAGCTAGCACTGCTAATTCCACTGCACATAAAAAATACACCAGTAATATACGTATTGACAAAAAAAAATATGACGGCCACTTTCACTAGCAATGCTGAACGACCATTAAACAAGTGCACCGCCAGGTTCACTCTGATCATTCACCAAGGATTATATGATGCGCTAATATCCTAAGTTGACGGTTTGATTGTAAAACTTCTTGAAGTGTGCAAACTCTGTGCTTATTACTAAATACGAGAAAGCTGAGTATGCAGCCGATAGTGAGAGTGTTCAAACTTTTGACCAAGGTGGCACAAGCTGGCATCCAATGCGAAGAGTGATTCAGTACTGCTACATATTCATCGTTACTTCACCTTTGTTCAAATAACGCATGATTAGAATTATGCTAAACAAATAACAAAAGTGCCGGTGACACAAGAGTTTATGACTTATTTTAAGTATTTTATGTAAGTGAGAAAAATTTTAGTTAAAAGAGGAAAATATCAGCTTTCTGGGAGAGAAATTTTGTATTCACGGGTTGGCAGCCCTGCTCTGACGAGCAAGCAAGAAAGATACATGGAAGAAAAGAGACAGCAGCAAAGACTTGCCTATCTTGCAACACATTTGGTATGCCTAATTAGACTTACAGGCAACCACATTATGCTATGGAAAGAAAGCTATGGGAATATAGCTTCTGTCCATGTGTAACCAAACTAAATACAGCCGAACTCCTTTATAAGAGGCACTGATCTAGGCGACAAATGGGTATAAAAGACACCAGTGTGCCTACATTGAAAAGGGGTTCATAAGAAAATGCATGCATGGTACCCTTTTTATATCAGACATCTCATATAAAAGACATGATTCGCTGCACGGTGCACGTCTCTTACAAAGGGGTTCAACTGTAATAGGGCAGCATTACGACTAAAAACTTCGTTGCTTGGAAAGGAGCATTGAATCAATGAAGCTCACTCATGAGGACTCTGCATTTGCCCACATATAGAAGGCCGAAGAGGTAAAGCAAGTATAACACTCAATGGTGTCTTTTGTAGTTTGTTGGTCTTGTAATTTGACTGTTAATGTTTTTGTTTTCCTAGCCTTAACTGACGCTGGTGAAAACACAAAAGTTCTGATAGGAGTGCTTTCATTCATGAGCACTTTGTCTCCCCAAACTTCCCTCAATTGCTGTAGGAAATTGCCCACAAGTACTGTGTTCAGATGTCATGCTTAGCACTTTACTGTGAATCTCTTCTCTAATCCCACTAAATGCACTACTTATTTTTTAACTAGCTGTTCAGGTTGCACATTTATACCATCGTAAGCAAGGCAACAGGGAAACGTTATTAGCATGCAAAAACAGCACCTGATGCATGAACAATGTCAACACTGGCAAAATCATTTAATATGCACTTTATTGAAGTGGCTATTAAAATAGGTCAGAATCGCTTGGCCTATTTGGCGAGTTGGTGCTCCCGCCTACGCTACTGCGCAAACTAGGAGTGCAGACTCACCAAGTGGAATGTCGTCTTCGTCTTCGCTGAACTGAGCCTCGTTTTCGCAGTTAATCACAGAGTTGTGGTTGCCGTCCAAGATCATCGCTCCAGGAGGCATGGGCACTGTTTCCTCTACTTTTCCTGAATACAAGAAACAGTCAATGCTGAGTCATTTCAACATCCAGTCAAATTTATAGGACACTTCATACACATACAATGTTTGTTTTATCACACTCGCTAAAAGGTTTTGGCTGCCGGAAAAACTTTTGGTGAAGTTAAATTAACATTTCAAGCCTTTTAATGGTTACTCTATGGTGCGCATAACGATACAAGTCTGATCATTGGTCATATTTTCACAAAGCACATATTTTTTTGCTGATTTTACAAATGTGGATCCCGTCCTCTGCAGTGCAGGGTTCAATTCCCTTCACTATTGTGCTGCGGCCTCTTGATGGTTTATGGTCTGGAACTATTAAATATTCCTAATACGCAAATGTTATTGATCAATTCGCTCACCTTCAACAGGAGAACAAAACTCTGCAAACTGCTCCCTGATCATTGTTCGAAGCTCCTTGTCGAGCTTGGGGTTGTCAAAAAGAGGGGACAATGACCTGCAAAATGACATTGCACATAGGAGAAATCCATTTTCAGTCCTCTGCATTAGAAGGTAACAAAGGTTTGTAGGCAAATAAGGTCGAGTAACTTACGCGAGAACCCGTTTCTCCAAAATCTGTCGCAGTGACGTGTAAATGCCCTGTTTAACCTGAGCCGCTAAGCTCTTGCAGAAGTTCGACATTATCTGTAAAAAGAAAACGTGGAGTATAGAGATGCCGCAAACAAAACCCACAGATTATCAAATGGCATGTCAAAAACAGTGGCAACACCTGTGATGCGGCCTGTGATTGCGAGTGTGACAAAACCAGGACACTAACAGTATCAAGACCAGGGAAAGTTTCCATGAATAGAAAACGTGAAAATATGTTTTTTGGTCGGCTGAAGTTGCCCTGTGTGGACATAGTTCGACTAGGTAAGGACCCTAGATACATAAGCGTGCGATAGCAGAGTATGTTGAAGCAGTGCATGAACGTCCAGGAGAATAAATTTTTTCGTTCTAAGAAAGAATCCTGTTTCACTCTTTAC
Organism: Rhipicephalus annulatus; assembly: GCA_013436015.1. Taxonomy (NCBI): domain Eukaryota; kingdom Metazoa; phylum Arthropoda; class Arachnida; order Ixodida; family Ixodidae; genus Rhipicephalus; species Rhipicephalus annulatus. The sequence goes on from WOVY01009433.1 coordinate 33,959, forward strand.
TTTTTTAAATCACCTGCAACGCTTGATTCAAGTAAATGTGTTTTTTTTTTCTTTTGGACAAAATCTAAAAGTCGTTGTAAGTAGCGGGGTCGGCGTAAAACAGTGTCATATAACTAAGGATTTTAATACATTAATTCTATGGAGATTTTGCTGAGATGAAACCGATTCGTCGTAAAATGTCGGTCGTCGCGGAACCATGGAACTTATAATGGAAGTTCTCCTGTAGTAACGAAAGCTTTCAAAGCCCGCCTTTTTAAAATTTCACATTCAGCGTTTGAAGCAACTGAAAAAAGAATGTTTGCCTTAAGGAGGCAAACTGGTCTTACACATTTCTTTGTTTATTTCTTCAGTGATCTTGATCAAACTTCACAGGATTATGCAGTTTTTCTGCTCATTTAAAATATTTAATTAGTTTTCTTGTAACTCATCTTGTTCCTGAGATAAGTTCCCCTCTATTGTATAAGGTCACCATAGAAAAAAAGAGAGTGCTTAATTAAAAGTTATAATTATGATATCCCAACATCGACCAATGACTATAGATTGAAAGTATGCAAGAGTTGTTTTTTTGTTTTTAGGCCTTCTTGGTTATTTTACAGTAAAATTAACTATGAATTTTCAAAAGCAGTTGGAATTATGTTAGAATTTCGATGAGTAATTAATTAAAAAGCCTTGTGCTCTAAATTCTGCTCCCATACTTGCATTCTCCACACATACAGGTTTCCATTGCAACAAGAATTATTGTTGTACCTGCCCTAGCTGCAGATATACTGAGGCCTCAAAATTGAACAGTCGTAAATTTACTTTTTTTGAGAAAAATAGAAAAAAACTGAAAACACACAGTTTCTCCAAAAAGCAACAATCATAGTGCACATGTTTTGCAATCTTCATAAAGGTGCTCATAAATTCGTAGCAGAGCTTCTAACACAAGTGCCCGCAAATTATAAAGGAGCCTCGAAGTGGGTTCCCCATTTTTTTTGCAGGTTCTGCATGTTAACAGCACCAAGAATCTGGACAGTTAGAACAGTTAGAATGACATTACAAAAAATTAGCACTTCCTGGTGTGTGAAAATTTGTAGAGAGATAGAAAAATACTTGCAGAAACCAAATATGTAAATTTAAAAAAACGAATTTTTTTTGTCACTTTTTGGTCCCACAGACCAGTCTGCCCCCTCAACACAAAAGAAAAGAAAAACATACACACTCACCCTGCAGAGAAAATCTAATAGTGTGGCTGTAATGGCTGGGTGGGGTCGCATAGAATGGTACATCACCAGAATGGCAGGCTCTGCAAATCAAGTGAACAAGAGTACGGCATTTTTTTACATAAAGCCCTTGCACATTTTGCTTTCATAGTCCACAGTTGTGAAAACACAGGATAATCTTATTAATTACCCATACCCACACTGTCTTTGACTCCTGCTGTGCAGGGTTAGACCAACTTTTCATGTTATACAGATAATGCGAGAAAAATTAAATGGAATATAGTTAACCCAATCGTAAGGTCTCTTTATGTTGTTTCGTTCTAAAGAGATATCATTAACAGGGATTCATAATTGCTGTTGGCATAAATGTTTAAGTGTGTGGACCACTACAATTACGCGAAGAGTTTTCTTAAAAGCATGCACTCGAGTGAACATCAGGAAGCCTGAATCAGGCTTGTGCACTGACCTTACAGCATTCTTATCAGCACGAAATTCTGTAGTGTTAGTGGTGATATGGACCTCTGGAACTACACAACTGTGCCCCAGGTACACTATACATCAGTCCCAGAAGCCTACCAATCAGCATGCTTTTGCAGTCACTAGGGCTAAACGAAGAGGTGCTTCGACTTCGACCTTATGCTATATTGTTAGCCTTTTCGTGCCCCACTCCCCCATGCAATGTCTTAACAAGAAAACTTTAAGGTAATAAAATGAATGAATAAGTAAACAAATGAAAGAGGAGATCGCAACATCTAGTCAACATCCCCTCACCTATGTTCATAATGTTGTCCCTGTCAGGCGAGAAGAACAGCCAGTCGTAGAACAGAGCCAGCTTGGCATTAGAAGCCGCCACGTTGGAGGTGCACGTTGTGAGCAGCCAGCCAATCACGGCCCACCGAGGGATGATGTCCGAGCAAAGCAGCTCGTTTGATGGGTGGATCACACCACAGATGAAGCGAATGAGGTCGCAGCGAAGCGACTGACTCTCGGGTGTGCTCAGGTACTGCATGTGGCAAACCATGAGATGGTGAGAGGGTTCGTACCAACATGTGCACCCTATGCAAGATAACTGACAGGACATGGTGAAAGGGACAACAGCTGCATGTCACAGCGCCTCCCATATGGCACCTTCCTCTATCTTTTTTTTTTTCTGCTCTGTCATTTTCTTTTAGGCTGCAATCAGTTGTGCCTCACTGCCTCACGAGACACTAAAATTTCTTTCGGCGAAATGCATCCATAACTCCACTGTCAACACAAATAGACAATAAATTCTGGTTTCAGGCATGCAAAATAGGAGTCCATTTTTCCAGATTTCCACGGAAATGAGTTACCCTAGCTGCTGCAGCTACATACTTCAGCTCCAATCATCACCATGCCAGTGGTGATGATTGACAAAAAGGGTAACGTTAAAATAAACATTTTCCCAGTTACCGCAGGTGCTAGCTAGCATGCCCATTTTAAAAGCAGCCAAGCTGAAAGACAAAACGAAAATAACAATAACAAGCTCCACAACCCCTTGCTGCATGAGTATACAGCATGCAAGTTTATTGAATAGTATAAAGTATTTGTGACGAGCATGCTGAATGGCGAGCAATGTTCCTTAATACTACAATTTATATACTCAGTTTATACTGTATTCTTTCAGAAAATGTGTTGATTATGGAGATTCCAACATAAGGCTAGCAACAGCTCTCCTATGCTGTTGATTCTGACAGCTTTTCTTCCTTGCCTTCAGTCCCAGTGTCCACACTCTACAAGTAATGATTATGTAGTAATATAGTAGTTGTGTAATTTATCATTATAGTCATAGATTGATTAAAGACAAACATATGTCTTCTGATTCACGCTGCTGTTTTTTATATGCCTTTTGCTACATTAACTGTACATATTGTAAAAAAGAGGAAGTACTCCGGCACAGAGGCAGCAGCATAGAGTGTGCAGCAGTGGCTCGAGCTCGGAAATTGCGGCTGGTGCATCGCCTTCCAAGCTTTCCAAGCATCAACCTTTCTGCTTAATAAATCTCCTTTATAATTGGTAGAGCCGTGCCGGGTACCGTCCCTTACACCTTCCCGCTACCATCCTGGAACTCCGTTCTCGACGGCTACCTTCTGCTATGCCGGACGCCAATCAGCAGACGCTTCCATCTCTTCCGGCCACCTGTCCAGGCAGTGTTCCTCAGCGGGAGCCTCCAATCTTCAGTGGAACAGATGACAACGACGTTGAAGATTGGCTCTCGACTTTCGAACGGGTGAGCGCTTTAAACAGATGGATGGACGCGGACAAGTTGACACGCGTGTCGTTCTACCTCACGGGTGTAGCTAGCCTTTGGCTTAGAAATCACGAGGCAGACGTCCGAACGTGGCCGCAATTTAAAACGTCGATTGTATCAGTCTTCGATCGACCTGCCGTCCGAAAACTTCGTGCCGAGCAACGTTTACGCACACGCGCACAAGAAACGGGTGAAACCTTCGCAAGTTACATAGAAGACGTCGTCGATTTGTGCAGACGCGTGAACGCCGAAATGACGGAAGCTGAAAAATGTAAGCACATCCTCAAAGGGATTGACGACGACGCTTTTCAAATGCACTTGGCGAAAAGCCCGACCACTGTTAACGACGTAATTAGCCTCTGCCAAAGCTACGATGAATTGCGGAAGCAGCGAGCTCTGACAAGACGTCCTCCAGCACACGATTTGGCATCGCTGTCTAGTGTGATCAGTGGTCATGACAAAGCGTCACTAATAGCCGAAATAAAAGCATTTGTCCGCGAAGAAGTTGCACGACAGCTTTCTTTGGTGCCTTTCACACCAGAAGCTACCACAACTTTACCATCGTCTCTACGTGACGTCATTCAAGGAGAGGTAGCCGAGGCCTTACCAGCTGCTCGCGAACCTAATCTTGTGGCTGCTCCTCTCACCTACGCCGCGGCTGCAGCCATGCCAACTCGCAAGGCGCCTGCGCCTCCGTTCCAGCCTCGCGCGAGCTATCCCCCAGCTCCAGTTCACTGGACCAGCACCAACACCGCCAACCCGTGGCGCACCCCCGACAATCGCCCGATATGTTATGCTTGTCGATACCCCGGACACGTCGCAAGGTATTGCCGCCACCGGACGCATATCACCAATGAAAACCGCCGCTCGCCTTTCTTCCCGCTTGACTCCAACGCGCGATACGGTTCCTCCCCTCCAATGCCAGCCCGCTACCAGGACGACCACCGCCCTCGGTCGGGACGTCTTCGCTCGCCCTCTCCACGCCGCCGCTCGCCTTCTCCTATGCGTCGACGGCCCGCGCATAACGAGGAGGAAAACTAGACGACGCAGTTCCTGAGGCATGAACTGCGCAAGTTTCGGTTTGCCCAAGTCCTCATTTGTCACCTACCAATGTTATTGATGTGTTCGTCGAAAATGTCCCTACTGTCGCTCTTGTAGATACCGGTGCCGTTGTTTCAGTTATAGACGCTGGATTTTGCCGCTCAATTCGTAAGGTTACGACGCCTTTCTCCGGATTATCGCTTCGCACAGCCAGTGCTCAACCTGTTCAACCGGCCGCAGTATGTACAGCCCGCGTGACAATTCAGGACGTTCTGTATACGATAGAGTTCGTGGTTCTTTCATCGTGCTCCCATAATATTATTTTGGGATGGGACTTTTTGTCGCGTCACAACGCCGTAATCGACTGTGCTAGGGCTGAGGTTGAATTTTGCTCACTGGATGACCAAGCGTCCGTTGACACCCAGTCTGCCGCTAAACTTGTCGTTAGCGATGACACCTACATCCCTCCATGCTCTTTTGCGTTCGTGCCAGTTTCATGCAGCGCCATATCCAACGGCACGGTCTTCTTCACACCATCTCCAATATTCGTCGCCCGAAGAGCCCTCCCCCTGCCTTTTGCTGCTCTCGATCTTGTAGAAGGCTCAACCACAGTGCCAATTTATAATCATGAGTCGTCGTCTTTATCCCTACTTTGTCACGAGTGCCTTGGCCACGTCGAGACAATCAGTTCTTCCAGAATTATATCCGTCCCCGATGAGGTGCCTTCTACCTCCGTCTGTGAACGGGCTGTCGTCTCAGCGCCTGACTCGATGTCGGCAAACATATTTCAACCATTCATCGCTGCAGATTTGACATCTTCGCAGCGTTCACAACTCCTCACCATTCTTGACAGCTACCGCCATTCTTTCGACGTTGAACAACCATCTCTCGGCCGTGCCTTAGCAGTAGAACACCACATCGACACTGGGTCTCACTCACCGCTGCGACAACGACCATATCGCGTGTCCGCTACAGAACGCCGCGTCACTGCTGACCAAGTAGACGACATGCTTCGCAGAGGCGTCATTCGACCTTCACAGAGCCCATGGGCGTCTCCGGTGGTTCTCGTCAAAAAGAAAGACGGTTCTATTCGTTTCTGTGTCGATTTCCGGCGATTGAACAAGATCACGCTGAAGGATGTCTATCCACTACCACGCATTGACGATGCTTTAGACAGTTTGCAGGGTGCCGAGTTCTTTTCCTCGTTAGACGTGCGGTCAGGCTACTGGCAGGTGCCTATGGCGGAGGCCGATCGCCCCAAAACCGCTTTTGTCACACCAGACGGTTTATATGAATTCACCGTCATGCCCTTCGGACTTTGCAATGCCCCTGCAACGTTCGAACGAATGATGGACAACATCCTGCGTGGACTAAAGTGGAAGATATGCTTGTGTTACCTCGATGTGTTACCTTGCCTTCAGTCCCAGTGTCCACACTCTACAAGTAATGATTATGTAGTAATATAGTAGTTGTGTAATTTATCATTATAGTCATAGATTGATTAAAGACAAACATATGTCTTCTGATTCACGCTGCTGTTTTTTATATGCCTTTTGCTACATTAACTGTACATATTGTAAAGAAGACGAAGTACTCCGGCGCAGAGGCAGCAGCATCGAGTGTGCAGCAGTGGCTCGAGCTCGGAAATTGCGGCTGGTGCATCGCCTTCCAAGCTTTCCAAGCATCAACCTTTCTGCTTAATAAATCTCCTTTATGATATAGATGCTGGAAAAGAAATGAGGATTTCTGGTGTTGGTAGCAGCCGAAATGGTGCTATGGTCTGCCACAAATGCATGTCGAAAGTCACCGGTGTTTTTCAGGCAGTCGTAACAGCATCCTTCGCTTACCTGTTTCTGAAACCATTCTTGGTAACGCTTTTGGTTCCCAAACTTGACCTGTGATGTAAGAAATGTGATTTTGCGTTCCATGTCTGGAGTTAGCCGGCACTGAAGGAACCTCCGTGATGTCCGCTGCATGAGCAGCTGCTGAACTCCTGCAGGCAAGGGAAATCAGGAAGCTCATTAATTCTCATTCTATGCACAAGTGTGCCATAGGTACATACTTCTAATGATGCAGCATACACTGCTTTAATGTCCCAATACACCCAAACCTTGCTATAATTAAATTTATTTTATTTATTTAGAAGTACTGTCAACCCTCTATTGAGGCTCATTACAGGAAAGGCACGACACACTGTAAAAGCAAATTAGGCACATAACTATACATCTCACAATGATAAACTAGGTGTACATATATACAAATCTGTGAAAGCTCTGCATTCCAAACAAAAAAAACGAAAAATACACACCCTGATTCGCAATGCAACGAATAACAATCGCAATAATCATCACAATAAATCACAAAATGTAAATCAAGTAAATGAACAAATTTATTAACATCACCCGCATCGACTATGTTACTCGGCAACTCATTCCAATCATCGATGACATCGGGGAAGAAACTATAACGGTACGTCTTCGTTCATACAAAATAAGGTTGCAGTACTCGTGTGCGGTATCCCCTCTCGCTTCGTTTCCCAGGTTGTTGTATGTAGACATTTATGTTAACTTTAAACTCACCTTCCATTAATTAAAAAAAAAGTTTAATCAATTTTTACGTCTGCACTTGTGGAGAGTCTCCAGATCACAGAGTTGTAGCATTTCTGTGACTGTGTCCTTCTGCTTATATCTTGAGCATATAAAGTAAGACGCAAGCCATTGTATGCATTCCAAATTTATTTATCAGCACTTTTTGATGGGGGCTCCAGACAATACTGGCATATTTCAGTATCGGCCGTATAAAAGTTTTAAAACAAGAAGTTGTACGTCCATACTTGCACCCTGCAGTTTTTTCCTTATTAAACAACTTTTGTGAAGCCCTGGAGCAAACATTATCAATATGTGTGAGCCACTTAATGTTATGCATTATTGTGAGACTTAGGTACTTAAAAGCATTAAATGTTAACGAGGTGTGATTCCCGATACAGTATTCAAGTTGAATTATCGTTTTTTCCCTAGAAATATGGGTAACAAATTCAAATAATTGATTTCCGTTCCCGAAGCTTTACACCGTGAGTGTAATTACTTTAGGCATTCGGCAAACTCGCCTGCAGTATGTCATAAATAAATAAATAAATAATGTTCAAGTGGTCCTTCCTACCAGTCATTCGCACGTAAAGTAAACAATCAACAGCAAAAAGTTTGAGCTTTACATGAGGTTTTGCTACATCTGCAATATCGTTGACATATATAAGAAACAATAAGAGCCCAAGAACCGAGCCTTTGCGGAACTCCAGCAAACACTTCTATTGAGCTAGACATAGAGTTCCCAATTTTCACGAATTGTTTTCTGTCATTTAGGTACGCTTTAATCCAATTAAGTAAAAGTTGACTGAGTCCAGCACAGAGAAGCTTATACAGTAATCTGTCGTGAGGTATTTTATCGAAGGCCTTAGCGAAATCTACGCAGATGACATCAATTTGTTCATTCACATCTAAAGCTGTTGCAAAGTCATGGATAGTTTCAATAAGCTGTGTTGTAGTCGAGACTTTACTCCTAAAACCATGCTGATAAGGATAAAAGTAATTTTTATTTTCCAGGAATGTTATGATATGCTTGACAATGATGTGCTCCAATATTTTGCAGCAGCAGAGAGATGTGAGCAACATGAGACGGTAGTTTTTGGCGGACAACCGATCACCACTCTTAAACACAGGGACAACTACAGCTGTGCGCCAGTCAGATGGCACTGAACTAGTACAAATAGACTTTTGAAAAATAACTTTCAAGTAGTAAGATACCCACTCCGCATAACGCCGCGAAAAAGGGGTAGGTATTTCATCAGGCCAATATGCTTTTTTTAGAATCAAGAGACAATAGACTCTTCAATACTCCTTCTCGCCTGATAGTAATATCACTCATTGGCTGGTATAAGTGGCATATTACATCCTCTGTGTCAGTGTAACATCTGCGTCTTGCGAAAACTGACTGAAAGAAAATGCTAAGCCTATCTGCGATATCAACATTCAGCGTCACGATGTCATTTCCACGTTTTAGCTGGTCAATTTTATCGTGCTTATCGGACATATAAAGCCAGAACTTGTGAGGCGAATGTTTAATGAAAGAACTAAACTTTTGACAAAAAAAACACGGTTAGATTCTAACAAGTCTTTCTTCAATTCTTTTCGTACACGTGCAATATCCTCGGAGCCATGATTTCTTCTCTGCAGCCTTTTTAACTTTTGCTTCTTATGAATAATATCTCGTGTTATCCATGGATTGCACTTTTTAGTCTTCTTTACCCTTCTAAGAATGAATTTGTTGATGTAATATTTAATAAATTTGAAACGCCATAATTTTTCAACTGTTTTCCGCTCGGATATAATGGAATGAACGCTGATAGTAAAGCCAGCTTATAACGAACTTGAGCGTGACGCGGCATCCGTTCGCTGTATCCCGAAGTTCGTAATAAATGAAACACAGCTTTTAAAAAAGTTGCGAGTGAAAACACAAACTTTTTTTGACCCAAAAAGTCCATGATGCACGTGTTTCGAAGAGCATAAGCGATAAGGGCCGTCTCGAGTTCATTTAAAACGGCAGGGTGCTCGTACGCCGAGGCCCGTGGCATAAGCTGCATGAGGCAGCTCTAAAGTTTCGTCGTTCTCGCAATCCGATTCCTCCAAATCGCTCTCGCCACGTACTTCATTCACAATGCCCCAATCCGTGCACGGTTCTGCAGTGTCGGCATCATCATCGGCCGTAATTAAACCATCGCACTAGATGTCCCACCCGCTCTCCCAGGTCGGAGCCGACGATGTGCTGCCACAAATCGCCGCCGCAGTTCGAAAGCTTCATGCTCGGCATTTAGCCCAACGTAGACGAAGTCGGCCTCGCGAAAACAGTTTTGCGCGCATGTAGCCGTCATCGCCGCCCAAGAAATATTCACAATCTCCACATCTGAATACCGGGACGCCCGAAGCGTCAAGTTGGCTGCCAGGTGGTCAACGGTTATGAGCAAGCGCTCCACAATGCGGCACCTAACGCGCGGATTACACCCAAGCCAAGCGGTCACACTTTCCACGTTTTGTTGAGCGGCAGGAAAAAGCACGCTAGTCCTCCCGTCGGCCATCATGACCACACACGCAAACCAAGAGCAAGCAAGACGCACACGCGCGACACACATGCTAGAATGCGTGGAAACGCTCTGGGCCCAATTCTAGTCAGAAAACGAAACTAATTCGAGCCAGCGTGGCGGGCGTCGCAGAGCGGTGGAGACAAGCGGAGGGGTTGTGATCAAGAGAGGAGAGCAGACTTGTGATAGAAGGGCAAAGAGTTGCAATAATGAGAGGGAGGATGCGGCGGGAGGGCGACCTTGAAAACCAAAACACACGGGAAGAAGGCAGGTTGGGTAGCTTGCTTGAAAGGTCCGTGAAACTCGCACGTAAAAAAACTTGGGAAGAGTGCCTGCGCGCGCAGAAGTCAAAGCATGACCACCTGGATCGGTGCCCGTGGCGGTGTTCAAAGAATCGGCGGCCGCGGTCAAAAAATCGTTTTGTTGTGCCGGCGGGTTTGCGTGGCCTCACGAACTTCGATATTTCGCAATTCGTTCCGCGCAAATTAACAGCCGTTTTCACGCTTCCGCACGTGCGCGGAAGGCATGCTGAGCCAAGTGCGAAGTGAGTGAGAACAAGTCCTAAACACGAACCGAATCGCAAAATATCAGAGTAGGTGGGGTAGCATACGGACGTGCACTAGATGCAGACTATCGGATACAGTCAGTAGCCGACAATGTTGGCAAATGGTCTGGTCACTCCAGGCCGGCGACGCCAACGACAGTACCAGCAATCAAAAACAGGGTAGATGGCCGACCGGTCTTCGAAAGAGCGGTAGCAGTATGAAAACACCGGCTTTGTCTGGTGATGCGGGGTTCTCAGAGTAGCGGGGGGACAAAGGAAGGAGGGGTGCGTAACAAAAAGCAGTCAGGGCATGGAGGAAGGAAACAGCTGTCCTTCCTCCATGGGTTGGGGAGAGCGGCAACTAGAGAGTCGTGGAGGCAGTGTCGGCGGTCTAAATCGGTTTCCCGGGAAGTCTGCAGACCGCTGACTCCGTTTGCTGTAACCGATCAGCGGCGCTCAGAGATGTTCACAGTAAGTGCAATTTTGTGCCATTGAACCAATGTATATTTTCACGGTCACGCGGATATTGTTCGTTTTAAGTGGGGCTGTTATATGTGGGCTCGACTGTATAATAAAATATCAGTAATAATGAAGTGAACGAAGAATAGTCTTGCAATAGATATAATGTTAAGAATATATATTTATAAAAATTTTCAAATGTAACACTCCATTTTGTGTAAGATGCCACTTTGTAATAATGGGGTTTGAGCGTAGAGGCACAAATGTGCACCCATGCTTTTCAGGCATGAAAGGACATTTGACATATAACGCGAGGCATTTCTTTTAAAAGAGGCTGAATTAGACACGTTACGAATCACTAAGTGAAACAGGCAGCAAGTTAAGAGTTCCTGAATAACAAAGCTCTTACTGAGCAACCGAGTTCTCAGAACAAAGACTTGTTAAATTAATAAAATACACCTGATCTCGTACATCTTCTTTCTCAATTCACAAACAGAACATTTAATGTTTCCATACAATTTCACTTTTTCAAAAGCAGCATGCTGCTTCCTAAAATGCAAGGCTTTGTAAAAACAAAGCATGGCAAAAAACAAGTACCTGTTAGTGTAGGCGAAAGTGAAGTGGGGTTGAAAAGCAGGTCCCGCCACAACTTCTCAAACTCGGGTATCCGAGCCACATTCTGGAGTAACCGGATCAGGTCCCGCCCGATGATAGCACACTCTGTAAACTGCACCAAGCAGACAATACATGCAACACCTAGTCAGCTCATCTCAAGGCAAAGGCGCTCCTACACAGTAAAGCACACCAAGACTTTGAAGGGGCCACTGTAATGGTACACAATTATAACACAAAGTGCCCGCACCTGTCAGTTAAACATCATTATTACATATCTGTTTCAAACGTACCAACAGTTCAAATGTAGCGGACACTAATCCCTGAAGCAGTCTCTATAAAGCCTTATGTATTCACTAACCGCACTGGAGTGGCTTGGTGTCCGCTGTGCCTGCTGGATACACCAAAATAATGTCACAATCTGTATTCAGTCCAAAAAATTGGATGTCAACTGTACTCAGGGGCAAATGAAAGTCTTCCTCGAGTAAGGCCAGCTTGAATTCATTTCTAGAGGTAGGTGGTGGTGGGCAGCTAGTCATAAAGTTGTGTGGTAGGCAGGAGCAGTGGTATTGCTGCCCACAGTGGCGAGAACCCCAGCAGCAGATATCCGATGGAACTAGTACACACATACCAAGGTGCTATGCAGTTGATGGACAGAAACATCCTTTTTTTGCTTTTTGGTGAGTGTCTTATGGTTGATCAAAAGGTAACTTGGTGCCATGAAGAAACATGTCCCTCAATCACACAATTAAAAAAAAGAAAACAAACCTTTATTGATAGTGTGAAAGAAATATAGAAAAAAGTTTATGCGGCTGTACCCCACTAAGTGGTATTGGCTATAGACGGCATAACAAATAGCAGCATAACACACAGCAGCATAACAAATAACCAACACTTTCTGCAATTTATCAAGCACTATTTGTTCGTCATCCTTGAGTAGCATCCAAAGTGCACGAGTAGTTGCCTGCCGGAACAACTGCAAATTGATTGAATGCTTGTGCCCATGAGGGGTTTTAAAGCCAGCGATGCAAGCACACGAGAAAGAAGAGAGAGATACGCTTCTGTCTGTGGTTACGATGTGCCCAAGAAGGCTCACCTTGTCTCGCAGCATGGAAATGCAGAAGTCCACTTCTCGTTGCCGCAGAGTAAGAAACGGTAAGTTTCCGTGGTCCACAATGAGCCGCAGGTAAGTGTACACGGCCGTGGCTATCACAATGGGCTGAGAGGCTAGCCACACACTGCAACACAAGAATTGAGTGAAACATGCATTCATGCATATTCATCCATGGCAGACGCTAATAATACTGGCCATTGCTTGCTTGCATGATTGCGAAAGCACTTTTGTGCATCTCAGGTAGAAATGAGAAAACGCAAGAGGGTTGTAGAGCACAGCGGTAAAGATAGACTCGTTTCTGGCTTAAGTTCAGAGCTCACTCAGGGGTTAACAAAAAGCATTTAAAAATAAATCATTAAGAGACACGAATTGCCTCTACTGCACATAAACGATAGTCAGTACCTAGAGAACTCGACTCGGAAACTTGCATTGACATTGCAATAAGACATCTATGCTGAAGAATGTCCAAATTTAAAATAATGTATATAATACATAATAAAGAATAAAGATGCAGGCACTTAGCGGGAAAAAACTATTTTACTAATCTAGTGACCATTAAAACAGCCGGTCTCACCCGTTTTCGATGAAGATGTCGAGCATGGCTTCTGCAAGCCATATGTTTTTTGGCGTCACATCGCCTCCTACAAATAAAAAAGATTAACGATTAATAGGAACAAACACGTACAGTACCAACAAAAGTTTAAAAAAAAATGCCTTTTTGAAAGAAGCATTAGCTCTAGTAAAATGGTGTTGACACAAACATTTGACACAAAGAAGCTGTTTCTAAACAGTGTACGCCTTTGTCAATTGCGAAAGGCTAAGCGACTTAATTTTTTTGTTGCATCAACACATTTTTCGCACACCTCGAAAAAGTTATAAAATCTGCCCCGCATAATAAACACACCCCCAACTTTGCTCAGATGTTTCGAGAACAAAAAGCGGGTTCATTCCACGAGTAAATATGGTATTCCTGCAGTCTCACAAGGGTACTAAAACAAAAGAAGTTTCGTCTCATGTTTTTTTGTTGCAATGTGTTGCTGGGGGCCTGTTAGTCACAACACTTCGCGTTATTTGCTGCACCGTGCAACAGATAAATAACTACGGGATCTTCGTTACCGACCAGTCTCGATTTGAGAGAGCTCTAAAAACGACAAGCTACCATGTGCAATTATGACCACATAGTGTGTGCAACGCTCAACCACGTCAGCATACAGAACCGCCACGCACTTTCACATGGTCGCTGCCAAGAAAAACTTTCGAACAAGAAAGCAGTGTCGTCATATACAAAATTACCAACATGTGTGCCATCACTATGCACTCAGAAGCAATATAGGTACTGCTGGCGCAAACGCAGCAAGGGAGTAATGGAGACTATGACGTCATCATAACTTGTGTTGGCTGCAGCGTGGTGATGTGAGGGTAGCAGAAGGGTCACAGTCAAGTCTTTTACGAGGGTGTCAATTGGGCAAGCTCAGTGGTTATGATCCCGTATAAACTGAAATTTAAGTCGAGATATTTTCAATAAAACAACGAGCTAAAGTCGCCCCTCGTCTTATATAGCGGTGTCTAGCCGACAGTGCACTGCTGTCTGGCAACATGTGGCTTGTATATGCATGAGAAGCTGGACACGGCCATATTCGCATTCAAATCCAATAGTTGGTTGTTGTTTCTTTCTCTCTTGTCTGTTTTTTGTGTTCGCGATTTGCTCCAATCTGTTCTAAGTTCTCGCTCCGCTTGACATTGTGTTTCATATTTAGTGGTATTTTTTCGTTCACTGAATATGAGTAGCGAAACGAGAAGGCAGTACTCAGCTGCGTTTAAACTAGAGGTTGCTGAGTTCGCAGAAGCGAATGGGAATGTGGCAGCTCAGCGCCACTTTGGTGTATCAGCAAAAAGCGTACGCTATTGGAGGGCGCAGAAAGGGAAGCTGCAGATGTGCAATCTTCGGAAAATGTCATTTCGTGGGCGAAGTGCGGTTCATCCGCAGCTGGAGAATACGCTAGGGAACTTTGTGGAAAGTTCATGCGTGCTCGCTGCCAGTGACTGTGGATACCATTCGCAAGAAAGTTGTGGAACTCGCTCGAGAAGCTGGGCTCACGAGAGAAGAGTTTCCTCCACCAGACTCTTGGGTGCGTCGATTCATGAGGCGCAAAGGATTTTTTTTCTGGTGGCGCACATTCATCTGTCAGAAGCTTCCAGACGAGTTCGAGGACAAGCTTACAAACTTTCAGGGCTTCGTGAACTGGCTTCGGGAGCAGAACAACTGCATGATGGGGCAGATTAACAATGCCGATGAGACCCCCGTGTGGTTTGAAATGCCTTCATCGACCTTGATCATGCAGCGTGGCGCCAAGGATATGAAGCTGTTGTCCACTGGCAACAAACACTCGCGCTTCGCTGTCATGCTGAGATGCATGGCAGATGGTAGAAAGCTCCTGCTCTTCATCATTTTCAAACGTAAGACAATGCCGAAGGAAGTGTACCCGCCCGGTGTTGTCGTTCGCGTCAATGAAAAGGGATACATGGACAAGGCCATGATGCTCAAATGGAAACAAGTAGTCTGGAACCGTCCGCCAGGTGCACTGCTGCGTCTTTGCAGCATGCTGGTGTTATATGCGTTTTCTGGTCACTTAACTGACGCTGTGAAGCGCGCACTGGGCGATGGAAAACTGACCTCGAAGTGAGACCAGGTGGTATGACGTCTACCCTCCAACCGATCGACGTTGTGCTATACAAGCCATTCAAGGATCGAGTGAGGCTTGAGTACCAAACGTGGATGTCCGGCGACAACCCAAGGACACCGACGGGCCGCCTACAGAGGCCTCCGCTTGCGACTGTTTGTGGCTGGGTGCTTTCCACCTGACGTTCCTTGACAAATTCCATGGTGGAAAATGCTTTTAAGAAATGTTCCATCAGCAACTCGCTGTATGGCACAGAAGACAATGCACTGTGGGAGGCGGCCAGCGACAAACTCTTGTCTTCAGAAGACAGTGGTGGTTCGTCTGACGAATAGGAACAGTTGCGATGGTGGTTGATGGGAGCTCCGACGATCAGGGTGCGGTGCACCCAATTCGCAAATAAATGTCGTTCGACAGTTTTGGGTAGTTTTCCTTTTCTTCTTTTTCGGTAACCTGAACTTGGGAGGTCGACCTATATTCCCACTCAACCTATAGTCCAGTTTATGTGGTACTAAACCAAAGGTCACGAATTAGATATCAGACACAGTAGCTGGATTTAGGTGAAAGTGAAATGGCAGAGGCCCATGCATTGTCTGATATCAGTGCACATTAAGGGGGCCCTGAAACCCTTTTTCAAGTAACGATGAAATATATTCACTGGAAAAGCTTATTGCCCTACGAATTCAACGCCGCAAAAATTTTAAGAATCCGTCCAGTGCAAGGGGAGCTATAAAGAATTGTCACACGCTGCAATCGCGGTCTCTCTTCTCTCGTTCCGACAAAAGAGCTGGAAGCTAAGCAGGGAGGGATGGCAGGGGCAAAAAAAAAAAATTAAAAAAATACGGCACCCACACCCCGTGAAATTGAGCACTTTCTTCACTTTTTTTTTTCTTCAAATGCACAGTTTTTTCAGTGTGATCATGTGCGTACGCATGGACAAGTGACGGCCTCTCGCGGCAATCTCTGTAACAACCGAGCACGTCATGTTCAAATCAGCCAATGGCTGATAGATGGGCTATCTACGAGTGATTTTTGAGCGTCTTTAGTCATTTGTCGAGGAAAGAGAAAGCAATTTTTAGCTGACTGATAATTTATTGTGAATTCCAGGCCGCGTGCTGCACTAGAAGATTTGGCTCTCGTGTTCTCGGGAGCCTCTACTATCGATCGGCAGCATTTTCTGACCGTGCTTAAAAAGTGTTGCAGGGCCCCTCTAAAGAACACCAGACGGTCGGAATTTCTAGAGCACTAGCCTACGGTGCACCTCATAATCATGTCGTCGATCTGGCACATAACACCACCTTTATTATTATTATTGACTTCTTTTGTAAGTCACTAACCGAGAATGTGGCTTCTCTCAATCAGTGCTGCAAGAAGCTTTCTAAGCTGCGGTGTGGCATACATGCACAATGATGCAGGTTAAGAATAACTGGATGATGCGCTTTATGTGTTAAGGCATGAGAGAGCATACCTGCAATCTGCCTGAGAAGACCGTGACAAAGATTGTCGACTCCAGGCACCGAGTTCTTGATGAGCTCCTTCATTAGCCATATTATCTGATGAAAAAGAAATAAAAAAGAGGTCTTGTTAAACACAATACACAACATGCAGAACAAACCTATAGGTAAACATAAGTACAGGTCAAGAAATAAAAAGTGCACCTGCCAAGTTACATGTTCTTTTCAGCACAAAGTAAACTGGTGGATATCAAGTCATACTGCAGTGAAACTGCGGGTGACAGATGTCCAGTCGGAGATTCATTAACTTTTAATGCGTAATGATTCAAGCACAAGCCCCACCAAAATGAGAGAATTCTGCTACTTGATTGGTAACACAAAAATTTCGATTTCCCCAATGCAAAATAATTAATATGCACACACACACACACACACGTGTGTGTGTGTGTGCACAAATTGGCCGTATTTCTAACACAGCCTTGGCTGTAGTTTGTTATATTGACGCTGTTTGAGTTGTTGTTTTAGGTTTTCCACTGGGTGCTGACTATACCAAGGTGATTAAGTCTAAGCCATAACATTTACACCAAATATCCTAATTTTCTACCTCAGCACATACCAAAAAGTAATAAGTACCAGACAAACTTGGCTGTTTCTTTGAAATGAAAAAAATCAAAATTTTTAAGTTGTACGACCTACTTAACATATGATGAAGACCTTGAAGAAACTTAATGGCACATGATCAACTTGAAGACATGAAGTACAAAACATGACGAAAAGAAAATACAGTAAAAGAAGCACTCGAATGTTATTCGTATGTCGAGATATGCCACTGGTCAAGTTCTGCTCGAAGTGCCGTTAAAGTCCAGCAAGATTAGAAAAGACCACTGGAAAAGAAAAAGGGCAACACGACTCGGTATGTGAGTAGTCACCATACCGGGTCACCAACACTTCCCCAGACACCGTTTTCAGTTTAAAATCCAATTATCGACAAAAGTGCAAAGTACGTTCAACTCAGATGCCATAAACACTAACCTGAGATCGGCAGGAGTCTAGAAGCTTGGTATACTTTTCCAGAATGAGAAGGCTTATGGTGTTGACGAAATTCTGCAGGCCATCGCGTGTGGTGAACGTCACGTCGCGGTAGTACTGTGTGAAACAGCATGGGGTCAGAGCACACAAACTTCTGTATAACTCAACAAAGTAAAAAATGTTTAAACTGATAGATCCCATTTACAAAAAAGACCGGACTCAGCTCCTCTGTTATAAAATGGAACAGTAATAATGTGCAGCTCCTTGTGATCATTATTCTTTAGTGAGATTAGAGCACAGTATGCGACGCCCCGCTGGTTGATGTGTCAGTAGCATGAATCTTACGTCGTGCAAACCGGATGATTACTGGCACTGCAGAGCTCGGGACACTGTGATCCAGAACATGCAACTGAAGAGCTCCTGCACAGCTTGAAGAATCTACAGAACTGCGCACATATTCAGCCCGTGCCACCAAATAACAGTAGAAAAGTGTCTCTAAAGCCCCGAAGTTTAGTGGCGTTCATGCAGTGTTACAGTGACATGCTTAATGGCATTAAAGCTCAAGTAGGTTTGAGGCACAGTGCATAACATTGTTTAGCTGTAACATGTACGTTACGCATTTCTGAAGTGACTTGATTGCACATGAAACATGCCATGAAACAAAAAAAAAGGTTTAATTAATCGAACACGCTAATGTTCCTTTATTATTACAGCATGTAGAACATCTAGGGGAAAAAAAAATGCTGAGTTATAACGTAAATGTTTATGAAAGCACGATTGGTAGGCTGTGTAATGTTTTCAAAACACCAATTTGTTCAAGTCAGCAGAATCCATCAATGCAAGAATGAAAGTGTCACTGTTTGAGCATACATAAAGTATGGCATGTCTTCACAGCTACAAACACTAAAATTACGTGCGTTATAACAGTTGCACACAATGAAATCCAGGATGCGCGTACAACTGACATAGTTTCAGTGGCTATTTGCTGGTGCAGTCCGAAAGTGACGCTGCAGTGCAACTCCGAATCTTCTGGACAACCGGAGTGTTTTGTCAATGCAATAGTCGGAGGAGTCAGCAAGAGCACATGGTATAACGAAAGCTACACTTAAAACAAAGAGGGTTTAATGCGTACAGCTGTGAAGCCAGCCAAACCTATTCGTAAGTTGTACTAAAGTAGAAGCACGTGGAAACAAGCAATCTGCGGCTCTTTTGAGAACGACGATACACTTACTCTCGCTGCGTTGGTGGGGTCGATAAGGATGCCGTAAAGAAATCCGGAACAGATGTCATCGTGCGCCTGTGCTCCTTTGCACACCTTTAACGGACAACGGAATACATTTCAGCAAGTCATTCGCGATCTCGCGGGCCAGGATTCATCGCGGAAAACGAATGGCAAGAATGTTTTCTTACTGCTGCATTCAAAGCGTCGTGCGCCTCCTTCTCAGAAACGCCGCTGATGAGAGACTGTAAATACGTGTAATTCCTCTCGAGTTTCTGCAAAGAATGATAAGGCGTTTTAGAGTGGTCTACCAATCGGCATTAAAAACCCTCGGTTGCTACTGAGCGCCGAGAGTTGTGGACAAACATTTCTAACGGATACTTCGCTGGCATCCCGCCTCAAGCACTATTCAGAATTAGCGTCAGAGGGATTCATTCGCGATGAGCACTGGATATTGTGACCTTTGTTCAGGGGTTATTACCTTTATTCGAGCCCAACTTTATCGGTGTGCAAACCACGAATAGGCGCAGAAAGTGAAACGAGGAAGCACGGTGTGACTAGCACGCGCAGCAAGGCAAAAGTGCCGGTATCGCTTCGGTCACGAATAAAACGGCCGTAACTCGAGCGCGATGGTTTTTCACATGTGTGTTACGGGAGCAATGACGATCTACTTGAATCGACATTCGCACACACCCAATAAAGAAGTGTCACCGCGGCAACACACGCGAAAATTTTGTAACGAACACACACTCCCGAGCACATTGCGCGCAAGTGAAAGTTTTGAGACTCGGGCAAACGTGTTGGTACGGTAAGGCCGGCGATCATGCAAGCTCGCTCGGCACAAAGCCCGCTTCCAAAAAATTCGTGCATCTAGCGCCAGAAACGATCACGATAAAGTTTAGTTAAACTAAATCGTTCACTAGTGTGCAACGTAAAAAAAGTGAAACCCAAATACGACAGTGGCGACACCGTGCGAATAGAACCGAAAATTCGCGCCTTTGTGCACGTATGCAGGGGAAGTGGGAGACATGCTTTTTAAATTGCGCCTATTCCAGCCCCGTTACCTCGTCTATTTCTTCTTTAGCTTCTATCGGAGAAAGAGCGAATATCCTCGATGGCGTCCCTTTATTTGAATCCATCCTATACGCGAAATCCTTGGACTGGAGTCATCCAGCCGACCGCAAAACCCTACCCTCTATAAGGGCAGCGCCATATTCGCGGAGTAACACTTTTAGACCGATGAGAGCGGCGCACGAACTACTTTCTAGGCTGGTGTTTTTTATTTGCAGAAGAAATCGCCAGCGAATCTATGGTTTCATCCGCTGCGGCAAATAGGAACATGTTTGCCAGTCTCTTTCTGGGCCATATGTGCCTCATGTCGAGATAGTACTTACGTTTTACGCAAAATGTACGAGTGGAAACGTTATTGATTATTAACTTTATACTTGTAATTCTTGTTAACCATACAGCGCACATAGAATTTAACAAGCAAATGCACAAATTTGAACAAAAGAGGCAATACTTTTCACAATGTGTTATTTATATTCTGAAGCAAAAGTAATAATTTAAAAGTACGATTGAAATCAAATCATATTACCGTTGTTTTGAATGGTGGCGATGGCGATGTTGCAACCACGAGGTGGTTTCAGTCGAAAACATGGATACGACGCGCAGCGAGGAGCTGTGTGTAGTTTGAAAATTCGCTGTGCATTAAAACCAGTTAAAACTACAACAGTACCTGCCAGCGATTGACACAGGTAAGCCGCCGATAACCTAGAGCGTAGCCTATGTCTAACTATTAATGTATTTTGGTGGCCTCGGCTACGTAATGCCGGCGCGACGCTGCCTGCAGATCCCACGCATGTGAGCCCCGCTCATTGCTTTCTAGTTAATGTTTAGGACGACGTAAATGGAGACGTCGGTGATTGCTTCGGTGTCTACAAAAACTACACTGAAAAGGCGTCGAATTTGAACTGTGTATAGACCGTTGCTCGCATTTAGAGCTATTGCGCGATTCCGCGCTCCAAATGTTATGTAGTCGGAATCGTGTCACCATTTTCTGTCGGATTATTCACTTGCCTGCACCACAATTAAGGCGTATATTTACGCTGGTGGCGATCGGCGTATGTTCCGGTTATCATAGAGCTGTATGCACGTCGTGTACACCCAGGCGTTGTCAAGTGCAAGACTGCAGTCCGGGTAAACACGTTTGCCTGCTCGCTGTTTGAAATCGCGGTTTACGCTGATGATGATGCTCGCTTACTGGATTGGATAGCGTTGGATTTCGAGGTAATGAATAGGTGGCACTGGCGTTCCAGCCGCGCCTTGGGTCACGCGCGTCTTCGAGCCGTTTCTGTGACCCTGTGGCGGTTCCCGCGAAGTGCATCCTTACGACCACGGGCTTGGCGGGTTTCGGGCCGTATCACGGATCCCGATGTCCCCTAATTCCGAGTGGCTTTTGCAGTCACTCGGGAGAAGGACGCGCGTACCGGTAACACGCAACCACCGATGAGTAGGCTTAGATGTTGCCCCGGTGTAGCACTGTGAATCGCACGCCTCCGGCGACGTTGACAACAGGATGCAGATATCGACAGACTCCTTCCCATTCAAGCTGGGTGCCCGGCGCAATGTGCTCCAGGTGAGCGACGCCTCCCCGGAACAAGAAGCCATGGGCTCCGAGACTAGGCTGAAGCGCGTCGGCAGTTCGTTCGTGTCGTACGTAGACCTCGGTGTCGGCGAGCGGTCGTCTGCACGCCCACCCGACGCAGCGCCTCCGCCGCCGGATCTCATTCCGTTGGTGACGCTGAAGCCCGCGTTGTGCGACGGTGAGGTGGTGGTGACGGAGGTGGACAACGTGCTCAAGTTTAACACGTTCAGTGACCTGCGTAACGGCGTGTCTGGCGTGCTCTTCTGCACCAACTTCAAGCTTAGCTTCGTCACGATGGGCGCGAGCGGCGAGCACAAGCCACGAGCGCTGTGCGCGAACCGCGTGCTGGGCGAGAACGACATCGGTCTCCTGAACGTGGAAGCCCTGTTTCTACTCTCCGGGGGCCGTCGCAAGCGGCTGTCGCCCCAGGCGGCCGCTGCGCAGTCCGTCGAGGTGCTGCAGGTCCACTGCAAGGACATGCGCATTTTCACCTTCTCCTTCAAGTTCTGCCAGAGCGACCAGTGCAGCGCCAAGGTGCTGCAGTATCTCTCGCGCCACGCGTTCGTCTCCAGCCTGGACAAGCTGTTCTGCCCGCGCGGTGGCTCCATCGGCCAGCGCGAGCCGCCTTTCGAGAGCGCTCGCGAGTGGGACGCCGAGCTGCGGCGCTGCGCCGCCTCCAAGTTGTGGAGGGTGACCGAGCTCAACGAGCGGTATCGCTTCTCGGCCGCGCTCCCCGGCCGCTTCGCCGTCCCACGTCGTCTCGTCGACTGCAAGCTAGAGCGCCTGGCGCAGCACTTCAGCGACAAGCGCGCGGTTGCCTGGTGCTGGAGCCACCCGAGCGGCGCGGCACTGGTGCGAGGTGCCGCCTCCGACACGGGCTCCGAATCGGCGGACGCCGAGCGGCTTCAGCTGCTCGCCCAGTGCCTGGGCGCCGACGTCCACTTGGTGAACTTGGATCTGGAGTGCCCGATCGTGCGCGAAGTTGGTTCCAGCTACCACAAGCTTCAGGCCCTCTGCATGCCGGCCGACGAAGCGGAGTTTCTCGAACAAGAGGCCCGTTTCTACGCGGCGCTCGAGTCGACCCGTTGGTTGGAGTGTTTGTCGGGTTGCCTTAAGGTAGCGCTGGCGGCCGCCAAGGTGATAGCAGAACGCCGGAAACACGTGCTGGTGCGCGAACAGAGTGGTGCCGACATGACTTGCGTGGTCGTCAGCCTGGTGCAGATTCTCCTCGACCCTCACTACAGAACGCAAGCAGGCTTTCAAACCTTGGTTGACAAAGAATGGGTAGCCGCGGGTCATCCCTTTCCGGAGCGCCTGGACCATCTCGGTCAAGGACGCGCATCGCCAGAAGCGGCACCGGTCTTTCTGTTCTTTCTCGATTGTGTCTGGCAGCTTCAGTCTCAGTTTCCTGCATCGTTTGAGTTCTCCGAGACGTACCTAACTAACCTTTGGGACTGCACGCATGTGGGAATCTACGACACATTTCTTTTTGGGAACAACCGGCAGCGATGGGAGGCTCTGAAGTCGCAACCTTTCCGCAATGTCTGGGATTGGTCTGGCCCGCACTCGCGCCTTTCCCCGCAAGACCTGGAACTCTTCAAGAATCCATTGTACCTGCTTCAGCGATCCAAGGAGTTGCTCAATGTGAGATCGCAAGAGGGTGCTGGCGACCGTGGTATGCAGTCATTTAGTGCAGACCTGCTTCTCCTGGACCCCACAGTGAAGTCTCTTTCAGTGTGGACACAGTGTTACTACCGGTGGATTCCAAAAGCGGAGGTGGTTAATGGTGATCCAGCGACTCTGTTCCTCCACAATGTTCGTGTGGCCAGGGATATAAACTTTTTGGCAACTCAGATACGACTGCTGAAAGAACAACGCGATGGTGGAGATAGCGTACAGCTGCGGCACAGACGCCTGCCTTCGGACGAGTACTTCTTTGCCATCCAGCGTAGCTCTGCACGTCCCGGTGCAGCAATAGACAATCATCATCTGGTGACTTCTTCATTTCCATTTGCTCCTCCTGGTCCTGTAGATTGGGGAAGCTGCCATGTGCCTTCGGTAGCACCTCTTCCGGACGATGACTATGGGGACTTGGATGACTAAAGTAGCGATCTTAGGTTTTCTTGGGAAGGCCCTATTTTAAGTTAATGGGTGTGTGCTATGTTTGGTTTGGTTTATCGCATTGCATAGCACACACATAGCTGCTATCAGGGCACCCGCCAAGCCTGCTCAGGGCATTTCAGGATTGCCTCTTTGGCTGCTGACCAATACTTAAATTGGAAACGTTCACACCATGAGATGCCAGCTGTTGGTTATTATAGGTTCTCGGAGATCTGTGAAAAGTATTGACGCTTCTTTTTTGCGGAAGCTTTCACTTGCAGTCAATTTTAATAGCAGCTAACCGAACATTTTAGCAGCCAACTGTTAATACCTTGTTTGCGTGATGTTACATAATTCTTGTGCCGGGCAGGGATATTGTTC
Source organism: Rhipicephalus annulatus (assembly GCA_013436015.1). Classification (NCBI taxonomy): domain Eukaryota; kingdom Metazoa; phylum Arthropoda; class Arachnida; order Ixodida; family Ixodidae; genus Rhipicephalus; species Rhipicephalus annulatus. The sequence goes on from WOVY01009433.1 coordinate 57,839, forward strand.
TGTTAATTGTTCCCACTGGAGGCTGCGGTGCTGTATTGTTTGTGGAAGTTCTTTCATTTTCTGCAATGTTTTTAGTCGCTCCAGACTCCTTCAACTTGTTCTAAGCGGAGGGCATGTTGTTCAGTTCAGAATGAACATACCGATAACTTATTGTACAAATTGTTTAGGCTCCTGTTTGTTTATTAGTGATCATATGTTGTGGTTGTTAATATGTATAGAGAATGTATTTTTTGTTTGAACCTGTTCCTAAGGCTGTGCTGATTTTATTTTCCAGAAAGCTGAGACTGCAATTATTTTTTTTTTTGCCTTGAAGATTCTGTCATTTTGTTCGTCACTAACATTGCCAGTATTGAAAGTACTGTTGCGCATTCCTCCAGTACTGCGTTAAAATTTAATTTACACGGTAGATGTTCTGTGAGACATGCTATCAAATTAAGTGAATATGTCCTCTCAGTGCTTGAAGCAGCCATGACGTGCTGGTTTTAAGTGCTTTTATTCTCTACAAGCAGCATATCTTGGTGCTCTTGCTTCTCAGACCCCTGGTGCCAATACAAATTCAATGATGGCATGTACATTTTGTATACACTTTCTTAAAAGAACATAAGTGGCATTGTTCCAAGCCTAGAACAAGGTAGATTGTTTTTAAGGGTAGGTTAGACTATTTACCAATGGTAAAAAAAAGAAAGCAAGTAATGCCATTTTCCATGGTGAAAGTGAAAACTAATCTTCATTATGTAAGCTATTTGGTCATATCTACGTTAAACAAGTCGACTGTGCTGTCAACTTTGTCTAATGAAGGAGGCATATGAAGGCTACTGATTCAACGAAAATGATGCTGATGTTTTAATAGAGTGTGAAACACTTTGGCACAAGTTTTGCATTTCACACCTTGTGTAGCGAGTGCTGATTTTGTGGAAGTGGTGCAATGCTGTGCCTGCCGAGCAGTGTAGGACTATGTGTATTAAGGTGAACATGTATAATTCGTTGGTGTAGTGAGTTTGATGAAATGCTTAGCAAAGCTCAGTTAGTGGCCTATTACTCTGGCGTGGATTTGGAGTCCTGCTGTAAGTTAACTAGAGCTATTGGATGAAAGCCTGGGCATTCTCGGTAATACCTTCTTGGCATTTACAGGTGGCATTTGGCAGGCCTGATAAAATTAATACGGTAACTCGGTGCAAACTTGCTTCAATAATGTGAACTGTGAGGGAGAGTTGTAGCTGGCTAACCACATATTCTTGGCTTATTCAGCTGTAAGCTACCAAGATTGGTTGTGCGTAGGCATTGTCGGGCTCTTCGTGGCAACATATGACTGCAGCTGCAGTTTGTCGTGTTACTCTAGAACTTTGTTGAGGCTTTACAATCTTGCCTTCACAGGCAGGTCAAAAACACTGGCCATATGCATCATGCCGGTGTAACGCTTGCGGTTTCATATTTGGCGACTTAATCTTGCAGCTTTACAGCTTTTCGCTACCAATTGGCACCCACTATGTTGTCTAACATGTTTGTATAGATTTTGACAAATATGGCCTCTGCACTTGAAAAGTATGCTTTTGTGATAATAGCTTAGATGTTGTGTAAATCAGTATGCGCGCTGTTAGAACATCGGAGGGATAACTGTTTTAAATGATAGACCTATTGAATGTGGCTGATCCCAATTAGGTGTCATAATGGTTGTTGGGAAGTATTAAAACTGTTTGGGAAGATTAAAAGCTGTAGGGGGCTGCAGCTTTACTTATTAAACCACTTGTTATGTATGCAAAAGAATAAAAATAAAGTATTGAATACATGTAAATAAGCACTGCCCAAAGGGAGCCCTACATTCTGTCTTATTGGGTGCATTTATTCACTGATGTACGTACCTGTAAAGATAGGTGTAGGGCACCAATTCTTCGTGCTGTATAAAAACATGTCTGCAGTACTTGGTGGCACAGACATTTTGATAAGAGTCCTTTACAGCCTGTAGTGTGCCCGATTTCGGAATGGATTAAAGATATTATAAAATACACACTCTTGCATCGTGTTGATTTGCTGCTGCATATTTTAAAAATGAAGTTTTCTGGTACTGATGCATTATCATCTCAAGGCATATTTCTTTGCCATTGTCCCTGCTACTTCTGTTCAATCTTGTGAGCATTGAAAATTGGTAATATACGGATGCACTTTTTCATAGAGCTTTTTTTCATAAGGCAAATACTCACAAACTCTCTTTTTTTAACTATAGTGAAATCTGCAAAGAGAAAATTTTGTATTTTTTTATATTGCTTTTGTAAGATGGTACCAACTTTATAATGTGAAATCTTAATTGTGTGATCGCACAAAACAGACTTGCAATTTTAAGCGAGCTATTCAAAACTCGTGTAGAGCTCTGTACGGCTTCTAAAAAAGGAGTCTATACCTTGAAAGTGATACTTGGGTGATCATATTGCTGTGCCACAAACATGATAGTGAGTCTAGTTTATAGGCTAACTGATACGATGAAATTAATGCAGTATGTTTTGCTAGTGTTCTCACTTCCAAAGCCATAGTGCACTCGGTGTACGTTTTGAAGTAGTCTATTTGAGAGTATAGTATTATTTATGTGCACTTGAATAACTGGGGATTTACAGCATAATTAGAGTTGGCAAATACCGAATAAACAGATGAAGAGATTTCTTTATTGGTAGTACTTTAACATATTGTACCGACACACTAAGAATTATGCTGGAAATCGAACCTTGCGTCCCCAAATTCTGAGGAACATGCCAACGTGCGATTGGATAGGCTACTGCAATTTTCAGAGAGTGTTTCAGGTTGCTTATACCATAGTCATGGGGGAAAAGGATAAAATTTACAATTACAATTCACAAGCCTGAGAAGCTGGGCCATTTTGTTATGTTTAGATGCGAGAAAAGCCAGCAAAACGAGGAAAAAAAAAGAAGGCTCATTCAAGCACACCCACATCATCTGTTTGATTCAGTAGAAATATCAGCAGTCGTGCTGACACTACAGAATCAGGGGGTCGATGAAGCATATATAAACATCCTGGAAGAAATCTACAGGGGATCAATTGCTATCATAGTGCTCCATAAAGAAAGCAACAGAATACCAATCAAGAAGGGTGTAAGGCAGGGGGATACAATCTCCGCAATGCTATTTACCGCGTGTTTACAGGAGGTTTTCAGAGGCCTAGAATGGGAACAGTTAGGCATAAGAGTTGATGGAAAGTACCCTAGTAACCTGCGCTTCGCCGATGACATTGCATTGCTGAGTAACTCGGGGGACGAATTGCAACTCATGATTACGGAGTTAGACAAGGAGAGCAGAAAGGTGGGTCTTAAAATTAATCTGCAGAAAACGAAAGTAATGTACAACCATCTCGGAAGAGAGCAGCGCTTCGAGATATGTAATAGTCCACTTCCAGTTGTAAAAGACTATGTCTACTTAGGACAGGTAATAAACGCGGAACCGAACCATGCGATTGAGTAACTAGAAGAATAAGAATGGGGTGGAGCACTTTTGGCAAGCACTCTCAAATGATGACTGGTAGATTGCCACTATCCCTCAAGAGAAAGGCATATAACAGCTTATCTTGCCGGTACTTGGCTATGGAGTGGAAACCTTGAGACTTACAAAGAGGGTTTAGCTTAAATTGAGGACGACGCAGCGAGCAAAGGAAAGAAAAATGGTAGGTGTAACCTTAAGAGACAAGAAGAGAGCAGAGTGGATTAGGGAAGAAATGGGGGTTAAGGATATCATAGCTGAAATAAAGAGAAAATGGACATGGGCCGGGCATGTAGCGCGTAGACAGGATAACCGCTGGTCATTAAGGGTAACTGGATTTCCAGAGAAGGCAAGCGGGTAAAGGGGAGACAGAAGTGGGTTAGGGTGGGCAGATGAGGTTAAGAAGTTAGCGGGTATGAATTGGCAGTGGCAGGCACAGGACCGAGTTAACTGGCAGCACATGGGAGAGCCCTTTGTCCTGCACTGGACGTAGTCAGGTTGATGATGATGCTGACATCATCTGTGCCTACTATTTTCGTTCTTGTTTCGACTTTTGCTAGTTTTTCTCACATCTAAACAAGTATAATTATTATATCAGCAATGCCCATGACAAAGATGAATTGTTGAATGATGCTGAAGAAGATTAATATGCAAAAGCTGTGTATACTGCTAGACATCAGCAAACAAAGTGGCATTGCCAGCCTACAGTATTGATTCAACCGCTGCAACATTTGCACACTGAGTGAGACATTGTATGTATCATTTTCAGCATTGGTGACATATTCTGAGAAGAACTGGGTGCACATAATTGTGCAACCTTATGTTTGCGGAGCAGGGTAGAAGTACCCAAGTTGTCAGAGACTTCCATACACGATATTATTGTCAATGTTCTGTATGAAACATAAATGTGCTAGCACTTTCACAACATGTCCTAAGCCTGTGAAACACATATAGCTGGGTGGTGCCAGCATTTCACCATGGAGTAGTGATCTGTGTGATTCAGAGCACAGCAGATAAGTGAAGTGATAATGTGTGGCATTTTGTGCACGCACTTCCTTATTTGCCGGAACACCAATGAAGGGCTGCAGTATTCAATACCACTTAGTGACGGATCCAATTTTCGGGGGTTTGGTTCCAATATATGTTAATGATATGGTAGTGTGATATGGCAGATATGACAGTTTAGTTCTAAGGCATGCATCTTTTGCATGCTGTTTATCTTATAAACAAGTTGTTAATTTTGAATTTCAGACCACATGAAACAGAACAGCTTGATTTAATGTACTTGAAAGGGGAAAGTGCTTCTTTTTGTCTTGAAGATGTTACTAATCCATGGTCAAATGGTTCAGCATCTGTCACTTGTCAGAGGTGAAGAATTGCTTCCGACAGGCACTTATCAGCAAAACATGTACTGTACAAAACCACTTCTGGCTAGCATGCTTGAAGTCCAGTACTCATCAATCACTTGTGAGGAGAATTGAAAGGTTGGCATGTTTGAACTGGTCCATTCTTGGGCAGCATACAAACAGGCAATACATGTGAATGTTTACTGTATGTGGTGTTTTCCTTCACATAAATCTTCCAGATGTTGAACTAGCACTTGTCTATTTTTTTTTACGTGTATTATCCATATGTGCCACGTGTGAAATTGGTGGCATAGAACTGATATATCTTAAAACATACCTTCACTCTCTCTTTGAATGCAATTCTAGGGAAACATACGAGCATCCACCTTCGATGTAAGAAGTATCAGTTTCTAAGCTGAGTTTTGCTGGAAACCAACTTCTATCTTTGAATAGGTGCCGATGTCCTTTGCCTTGTGCCCTGTACTAACAAGGGGCTCCTATCTTGACAGGGCACCCTTAAAAATAATACCTCCAAATTCTACTTCCCAAGGTAGTCTGCAATAGTTGAGCACGAACTGCTGTTCAGGTGTCTGATCCACCTTGTAATGTTGATCCACCTCATAACACTTGCCTAAACGCCACGTCCCTCCACCTCGCTGAAAAAAAAAGAAAAAAGAAAATGCAGAATATGCTTTAGCATTATGCTTCAGTTGCAGACTAATACAAGAAAATTTCAGCCAACCACTGCTGGTGCTGGTAGTGTGCAAGTTAGCAATGGTGTCACTGTACAGCTATGAACGACTAGTTCTCACATTTTCATGCTTTCTAGGTAGATGAATGCACATAAAATTTCTAGATAGATTACTGAGTACTACAACCGTCTGCCTCTTAGCGTTATGCTCATTTTAAAAGTGCCACATTGGAAACTTTCTGGTGCATGCTTCGCATGTGGTTGATTCCCATGCTATATGGGATCTGCTGAATTTTCTTTTTCCTTTTTATTTTATTTATTATTGTTATTTTTGTGCTGCGCTGCTTTTGTTCTCGAGTTTTGTAGGTCAAGTAATAGACTAGGACAATGGCGCTGCATGATAAACTCAGATAGCACGCACGCATACTCTGCGGTCTCTCTGTTTTTCTTTACCTTTGCTTCCTTGTTCCTTTCCTTCATGCAGAAATTTCAAGCAGAGCTACTTCTGGTTAATCTCTCTGCCTTTCTAAACATTGTTCTTTCTGTCCTGATGCCTCTTTTACCTTGAAAACAGTGATTTATCTAAAAATGCTAGTCATATCTATAAACTATATGTTTGATTCCTGTTCTATGCTGCCTGTACAGAATAGAGAAGCTGGTATCTTTCTGGCTGACCTCTTTGCCTATGCTTATTCCTCTCTTTCTGTCAGTGTTCTCACTTGGGTTTCACTTCCCTGCTTTTCAGCAAGATCTAGGTGAAGATGACCCGCTGGGCACGGAGCAAAAGTGTCCTCAAGCATGAACGACAGCCAGGCGAGGCTACCACGTGGTCTGAGTTCGTATCTCAGCGGCAGCAGGCAACAAAACCTCGTTTCGCTCGTCTTGATGACACTGGGGCTAATACGAAGTTGTTGAACACTGAAAAGGAGCTATCTGCAAGTAGCAACCTTGCAGTCAAGAAGAAGCTCTCGAGCTCAGGCAGTACTGATGCTGAGTCAAGTACTGACAGGCAAGGTGTGACTGGTGATGCAGTCCATCTAAAGAAAGCAGCAGTGACTAGTAACAAGCCTTCGCAAGACATCAATGAAAATTATAGCAACTTGAAGGTGAAGCCTTTTTGTCATCCTGTCACAAGCTTTAATGCAGCTGTTGCTTCTAGGTGCATGTAGTTTGAAGATTTGGTTATGCAAACACATTTCACTTCATGATAGGGCAAACTATAAAAAGGCTTCTGGGCTGACCACAGTGACAAAATAATTGGCTGAAGTGTCAACTTTGCTTGTATGCATCATGATCTCTACTGAATGAACATTTGCATTTGTATGAAGAAATTGAATTGCATTACAACTCTGCAACATTATATTTTTGTGAAATTTCCTGAAAACGTGTTTCTGCTTTTGTACGAGCACATAACTAAGAAGGAAGTTTGTTCAGGTTTATGAGAGATCATTTAGTACCCAAATAATATACATGCCCATTTCTGTGACTAGGAAAAAGTTGTGTAGCACACTTGGTTCCAGCCCTCAAAAAAAAAAAAATGACAGCCTGCACAATTGGGCTGGAATTCGATAGTACCATAGACTCTCTTAGGCTGTGGTTCTAACAAGCTTTTTTTAAAAAAAAGTTGAAATTTGTTGGCTAAGTCTTAAGGTGTGTCTTGTGCTTATTTGGCATCTTTCACCCAGACAGACTGAACTCTGTCAAAGATGTTAACATTTAAATTATTCTGTGGTCATAAGAATATGTGTTTCAGTGTGGGTGCATAAAAACTAGACTTCCTTGTAATCAATCAAACAAGATTGAAATTGAAATGTGCAGTGTGACAATAGTGTAATAAGTTCATCTGGTTTGTACATTGGTCTTGAGAAAGTTCATTTCATTCATCGGAAAGTTTGTGTTGAAACATCTAGAAAAGATTTTCTGAAAGAAAATCTAGAAAGAAGTCATCTAGAAAGAAATTTCTGTGATTGTGATCTCTGTTCTCTTTGTGTGGAATTTTTCTCAATGCAGGCGAAAGGCCAAAATGCTGCCAAAAGAAAAGTGGTTTCAGCACACGACGAAGAAGGTGAAGCACTCGATAAGCTGATGCTGAAGCACAGAAAAACCAATGCAGGTTCTCCAGGTGCACAGAATACCATGAGGGCAGCTTCTACAAAAAGTTTTGCTATAGTGCCTATGCCAAGTTCTAGTATTGGATGTGCAGGCAGTACAGGTTACACAGTTTCAAGAAATATTGGGAAAAAAATATCATTTCGTATTAATAAAAAAACATGTTTGCCTAAATCAAACATTTCTGCTGCCGAGATTGCTGTACCAGCATCAAAAAACAAGCTTCTGCCTTTCAGTGTGACTACGAAATGTAGTGATGAAAAAGAGGCACTGTCTTCAGGTCAGTTGTCAAAAGCAAGAAAAAAGGAGGTGATTACTAAAAAGAATCTTCCTTCACCTGGGGAAGAGGCTCCCCTTTCAGCCAAAGATGACAAAAAGTCTGGCAGCTCTGTCCCTGACAGGGGAGCAGCAGTCCCAAAAGAGGAAGCGTTGCTCGTCATTGAAAATGTAGAGGACAATGAGGGAGAGGAAGGGGAATGTGTGTCCAAGCTGCCTAGGACAGGCCCGCACGTGGATGGTGGTGGCAGCTGCAAAGCCAAGCGATTGCAGCGGATGCGGAAGCAGCGGGAGGCAAAAGGCCTGCTGCTTCTGCCAGAAAAGGTGGAACGACGCATCTACCTGACTAAAAAGTCCATGCGCAAGAAGGGCATTCCTGGTGAGCAGATCAAGGAAGCTGTGCGCAAGATGCGACGAAAGGAAGAGCTGCTGTTCCGCAGGCAGCTGGCGAAGGTGAGAATTATGCTGTCACCGTGTTGTTCCACTTAAAGGAATCAATTTTGTGAGAAGGGCAAATCAGTCTAATTTCTATAAAGAGGGTAGTCTGCTGGGAATAGAAAATGTGTTTCAACCTAAATGGTTATTTTGCTTCAATATAAAATAATGGCACCACTTGCAATTGCAACAATGAGCATGATGCGTTCATTGTAGCATTACTAAATGGCACCACTGTTGCTGTCAAGTTTGAACAAGTTGACAGTTCTCACTAGCATTGTGCTGTAGGCAGTGCCCAATTTAAAAACAACATAAGAGTGGGCAGATCAGCATAGGTGTGGGCACGAGGTTGGGCAGCTGCTCCCCCATAGTCACCTAAAAAGGGGAGGGGCCTAGGTTTCCAGTAGCTGAGGGAAGGGGTCAAAGGCTGCCCCATACTTAGACAGTAGATGAGGGAGGGAGGTAATACTACTGCTTGGACAGTATAAGGTTTGCATGTTGTGTACCAGTTTGCAAACCTTTTGATCTTGATTATGGGCACCTTTTCTGTTTGAAAGCCACCCATTTACGCGCTTTCTCATGTGTGAAAGTCACTTTTGTTAGCAACAGCTCTCGCCTCGTTCTAGAGTAACTGCATATTTATTTTGTTTCCGTGGCACAGCTATGCTTCAAGTGTCGTCAGCCTGGCCATCGAGTGTCTGACTGTCCTCAGATGCTTCAAGATTCTAGTGAGCCCATTGGAATTTGCTTCAAGTGTGGATCTACAGAGCACTTCTCATCTGCATGCACAGTTCAGACAAGCAAGGACAACGGCAAGTATTTAGTCTCCTCTCACAAGGAAGCAGCTACTGTACAGTGGCATCAAATACAGTCGAACCCCTTTATAACACACACTGATGTAACGAGAAATGTGTGTAAGAGACACCAGCGTGCTTACATCGAAATATGGGTTGATAAGAAAATGCATATATGGTACCCTGCTTATTAGACACACGTCATATAAAAGACGAGAATTGCTACCTGATACATGTTTCTTATAAAGGAGTTCAATTGTAGTGGTTCACTCTCGACTGGTTACTTTTTGCTATTATAGTGTTCTCTTGCATGATTCTCTATATCAAGCGACGCATCGCAGGTGCAATAAGTACCTTTATTAGTAACACTTTGCTTAATGATTATCCTGCCAACCTTTCTCTACGGTCAGCAACTGTGCAATATAAAACTAACATTCTTATAAATGTATTGACTGGCAAGATGCATTCATTGCATGCAATCCACCTTTTTGGCGATGCCGTGGTGAGTGCGCTCTTCCCATTGTGTTAAATTCTTGGAGTACCTCTTAATATCAAAGGCTTTCTTTCAGGCAGTATCGGTTGACCCGGAACCTATGAAAGCCCAGCAAAATGAGCTAAGGGCAGCACAGGAAACTGAAAAACTGAGATCGTGCCCGTTTAGTCAGTCGTAGTGTGCTGAAGATAGAGTGTCTACCATACATGCATGATTATTAGGGAAGTGTTGGTACTTATGCCCAACGTAACACAGGCTGCTACAAATTTGCTGTGTTAAAAATGCCGCAGTCCTAACAATAAATTTTTATTATTCTTTTTAAACAGAGTTCCCATATGCCAAGTGTTTCATCTGCAAGCAACAGGGGCATCTGAGCCGCAAGTGCCCACGCAACGATAAAGGAGTGTACCCGAAAGGTACGTCATTCGAACTCTGCTTCTTTCATTTCACTTCAATTTCAGAATTTAGAACAGCCACACACTGTTCAGGGTGCAATGATGACGCGTGTTTTACACAAAGGACCTATGTACAGGGAGCTGAGGAATTGAGGTCTAGAAATTATAATTGTAGTAGTAACTCAGACAGGAGGGCTCGTGAAAAAGAAGCTAAAGAAACTTGTTAACGTTCACACTTGAAGAGTAGTATTCAAATAAGGCAGCAACTTTGATTTCAGTGTTCAAAAACTTGTGCTCAGTCCTCTTTTGGTTGGTGTAGATTTTTTTTTTTTAAAGTATTCACAATGGAATCTCATTGATACGATTCTGCATACTACGTTTTTACGCCTAATTCTATTTTATTTTTGCTCCCAGCCAACGTTACTCTGAGCCAACCTCTTTGGTTAACTATTTTTGCATACTATGTTTAATTTTGGCTCCCACGAAAAACATATAGGTGAGATTCAACTGTAAATACATATTTTTACAAATTTAATTTTAAACTGCTGCAGATAAAAAACAATAAAAAACACATGGTTTCTAAATTGTACAATAGTGCTCAGATAAACGTGCTAGTCAGCTAAAAAATTTCATATAATCTTATGTATGGCACTAAGCGTACTCCCAACAGTACTGTCTGCAACACACAGTACTGATCATTGATGCTTGCAAGTATCTAATTCTAGCCGAATGAGAGTACAGTGTGAAATGGCTTCAATGATTGATTGATATGTGGGGTTTAACGTCCCAAAATCACCATACGATTATGAGAGATGCCGTAGTGGAGGGCTCCGGAAATTTCGACCACCTGGGGTTCTGTAACGTGTACCCAAATCTGAGCACACGGGCCTACAACATTTCCGCCTCTATCGGAAATGCAGCCGCCGCAGTTGGGATTTCAACCCGCGACCTGCGGGTCAGCAGCCGAGTACCTTAGCCACTAGGCCACCGCGGCGGGGCGAAATGGCTTCAATGGATTATGCTGGCAGTTCGTGTAAAAGTTCATAATAATTGAGAATACCTTTTTCTTCCTCAAGATCTCTGTTATATTTTGTTAGCACAGTTTCGCAACTGCTGTTGTGCAAGGTTGGCAAGAAAAACTAAGTCTTAAATGCTCCCCATCACCTCTCATAATCTGACTCAGTTAGCCAGGAAAAGGAAATCGATAGTTGTAATTTAAAGGGCCAAGAAGAGAGAAGAGTGGGTCAGGGAATAAAAGTCTGTTAATACCATGTCATTTGAAATCAAGAAGAAGAAACCGGGAGGGCATGTTGTGATAAGCCATGGCAACCGCTGGCAGGCTGGACTCCAAGAGAAGGCATGCACGGTAGGGGAAGGCAGACAGTGAGGTGGGCAGATGAGATTAAAAAGCTTGACAGGATATTGTGGCCACTGTAAATGCGAGACCGAAATGCATATGCCCAGCATCTGTGGAAGACGTGCAATACCGATTTATAGCTTTTACTGCTTTGTCATCAGTTTAGTGATTCCGCATTCATTAACGACAATGTGTGACAACCAAGTAACACACAAATCTGAGTTACTTTCTTTTAAAGGTGTGCGAATATTCAATCTTACAAATATTTTTCTAGTAAGTGTTTGATATTCTATTCAATTCACAGCAGAATTTTACTATGACAAGTATTCAAACTTCCAGAGGACAAATACTATAAGTCAACGTTCAATTGGCAGTAGCCCCTTCAAATTTTCAATATGCTTCACCCCATTATACTCTCGTATTGCGGCAAAACTGCCTTTGAGGCTTCGCTATGATCGCAAGTGTATTGACTCAAGAAAGCACGGGTTGCAACGTGAAGATGATAGATGCAGCAGAGCTGGGGGCTCAATTAATGCTGTTTTGGATTTGAAATTTTGACTGGAAGTCTCAACTTTTTTAATATGCTTCACTCCATTACACTCTCGCATTGCGGCAAAACTGTTTTTGAGCCCCGCCGCGGTGGTCTAGTGGCTAAAGTACTCGGCTGCTGACCCGCAGGTCGCGAGTTCAAATCCGGGCTGCGGTGGCTGCATTTCCGATGGAGGCAGAAATGTTGTAGGCCCATGTGCTCAGATTTGGGTGCACGTTAAAGAACCCCGGGTGGTCGAAATTTCCGGAGCCCTCCACTACAGCGTCTCTCATAATCATATGGTGGTTTTGGGACGTTAAACTCCACATATCAATCAATCAAAACTGTTTTTGAGGCTTTCTTACGATCACAGATGGCACCGTCGTGTTGGTCTAGTGGCTAAGGTACTCGGCTACAGACCAGCACGTTGCGGGATTGAATTCCGGCTGCGGAGGCTGCATTTCCGATGGAGGCGGAAATGTTGTAGGCCTGTGTGCTCAGAGTTCGGTGCACATTAAGGAACTTCCGGTGGTCGAAATTTCCAGAATCCCCCACTACTGCGTTTTTCATAATCATATGGTGGTTTTGGAACATTAATCCCCACATATCAATCAATCAATCTACGACCACAGATGCATTGACTTAAAAAAATACTGGTTGCAACGTGAAGATATATTAGATGCAGCAGAAATGGGGGCTCAATTAATGCTGTTTGGGCCTGAAATTTGGGCAAAAATTTTGAAAAAACTAATGGGTGCTGAGGAATTTTAGCATCCAAAATTTCACATGTTCTTAAATATTGACATCTTGGAGGCATACTGAGAACTTCAAACTCGTAAGGAACATACTTCTGCCTGCCATGTCAGCTTAGCCTCCACAGAAGTTGAAAGAGGAGGCAGAGGCTGAGGAAGTAGGATCTACGCCTTCCATGTGTAAAGTGTTGTCAACAACAGTTTAGTTGCACCAAATCATGTCCACAAATACAATTCAACTGCGGCATTGACTCATTCTTGATAAGACAATGCTGAAACACCAACCTTCCAGCACTTCGTGAACCTAGCCATAAGAAGCACTTTCATGTTGAAAGCTCATAATAATATGCTTAAAAAGCCTCTCTGTCTTTTTTTCTGCCATATTGCTTGGACGTATTCGAAAAATATTTGAGAAATATTCCAAAAATACTGGATTCGATTCGCCCTCAGATGTCACTATTCAAATTCACTTTGCACCCAAAATTTTGATTTACACTACTCAATTTTTTTTTCTGAACATAAGTTCCTTATAGTTACAGCTTAATGAGAAGCTTGTGGACGCATTGTTCTTGCAAGTGCGCATACTATTGTTTCATTGTTAGTTTTGACATGCACGAACATGAAATTGTGCTAGGACTGTTTTGTGCACCTGACTCAATGATCCCCTCTCTTTGCTTGGATTTCCGGTATTGTAGGAGGGCACTGCAATTTCTGTGGAGCTATCGACCATTTTAAAAAGGAGTGTCCCGAGATGGAGAAGAATAAGAGCAAAACCAGCGAGGAAAGTGAGATTGCTGCCGACATTGTGAGTGTTGGCCAGAGTGCAGACGCTGAGAACATTGTGCCTTTACATCAGGGTGTCCAGCTAAAGAAGGAGAAGGTGGTTAGCTTCTGAAACTGTGTTGTCTGCAGAACTTGCCACACAACCTTGTAATAAAGGATCGAATTTTCTGGAGAAACTTCTGGACGAAAGTTTGACATTTCACAATGAGAGGTGACAGTGCACATGAAAACAGAGGTGCTCATAGAATAGGCAAGCACAAGCGCTGCGTCCTATCTGTCGGTTTGTTGTTATAGAAGCAAGACTAACAAGCTAGCCGACCAATACTGGCCTAATCTGACATTTCATTGAACATGGGAATGGCTGAAAGGGCATTGGTCGCTCAAAATGGTGAATATACTATTCAACAATCATAGTGCTTGGTGACATGTAAATTATTACTCAGATTTATTAACATGCTTGTATACATTTATAAAATGGATCGGAAAAAAAATTTCTGATGTTATAATTTGATTGATACGTGCAAAACTGTTTGGTCAGATGCATTGGTGTGTAAAAATAAAATGTTTTAATGAAGCTGCGATTTATGTATTTGCTTGTGAAGAAGTTAGAAGCTTTTGCGGTGTATGAAGCTTTTTTTACCATTGTTACGGAGGCCAAAGCATCAATGGGGATACATATCTACTACTCTTTTGTTTCTGGAATTTTATTGCGATAGCAATTATATTGTGGGCATTTAGTATGCCCATCCTCCTCATCTGTACATTATCATCATTATCATGTGTTGCTCATGCATGCTCATCGTTGTCGTGTAGCATCATCATCTTGGTTTGTTCATCGTAGCTGTCGGCTGCCGGTTCCTCGTGCCTAATAAAGATCTTCCAAAACCAAAACTTAATACGTTGTGGAGGGTGCTGTTAGATTCCCCGTCGTCCTCTCGACCGCTCTATTCCTTAGAGCTACGTTCATGTCGCCGCTTGGGCCAGGTGTCCGGAAATATGTCACATCAAGATGAGGTCGGTGCTGCAGCCGTTCCCACTCCGCCACCGCGCCTTCTCACATCATTAACAGCCTCCAGCGTGAGCACCACCCCTTCGCTGGTATGCGCGGGGAAGATGTGAAGGAATGGCTGGACGATTTCGAACATTTCGGCGCTGCTAACCGGTGGAATAACATCTCATTCACATCTCATTTTCGCATCTCATTCTACCTCACGGGTGTCGTGAATACGTGGTTCTTCAACCACTTCATCGACGTCCCCGACTGGTCAGCCTTCAAAGATCAGCTTCGCCATGTCTTTGGCACAGCGGCTGTTCGTTCGGCTCTCGCAAAGAAAGCTCTTGCAGCTCGGAAACAGCACATCGGGGAGTCGTATACATCCTCCATCGAGGATGTTCTTTCACTTTGCCGCAGGGTTGACACATCAATGACAGAGCCAGACAAGGTACACCAGCTTCTTAAGAGGATTGCACTCATCGCATTAAATGCCCTTGCAATCCAGATTCCGGCTACCGTTGCTGACGTTGCGACAACCTGTCAGCACATCAAAGAACTTGAGTCTATGCGCCTACAACCGGACAGTGACACGGCCCGTACTACGGCGGATCTAAATCTACGAAACACGATAAGGCCGATTATACTCGAAGAATTAGAATCAATGGGATTCACACTACCTTCAGTGTGTCCCATTCAGTCTTCTTCAACGTAATCGCGGGATGTCATCAGTGAGCAGCTCACGTCCATGACCCACATAGCTCACCTGCAGCCCACTGTCGCTCGCACTCTCCCATCATGCTCGCATGTCGCCGCCGCATGGTTAGCTCGACGTCGCCGCCACGAACGTACGCGTTGGTTGCTGCCGCACCTCCCACAAGCTTTCCCACGAGCTTTCCATCACCACCATTTGAGCCGTCATCTGTCCCTCTCACTGCTCTTTCTCCCGGTGTAGTTAACGCAAGCTACTACCCTCCTTATCGATCGACTCGCCTTACGTGCTATTACTGCGGCTATCTAATCACATTTCGCGCTTTTGCGGCAAGCGCCAGCAAGACGAGCGTCGAGGGTACAACATACGCTAACGGGACTATACTGCAGGAGCCTTGTATCAGGCCCACCGTTATTCGTCACCGCCACGTCGGTCTCCATCTCCGCCAGCATCGGGTGAACTGCGCAGGAGGCATCGATCAACCCGACGCCGTTCACTGTCACCCTACCGTCGCTCCTCTTCTCTGCTTCAGCTTGCTTCCCTCGCTTCTGAACGTCGTCCGGAAAACTAAACGATGCAGTTTTTGGAGGACAAACTGCATTCCAACACAGGACTCCGATTCCTCCAGCGCGCCCTTACAATGTGATTTCAGTCACAGTTGAGGAAGTGGACGTTGATGCTTTAATGGAAACTGGGGCTGCGTTTTCTATTATTCGTGCTGATTCGTGTGTCCGTCTTCGAAAAGTCACGACGCCTTGTGATGGACCGACACTGGTTACAGCCCAGGGCACAACGATTCGCCCCTCCGCTCTTTACTTCTCATGTGCTAATCGACATTCTTCACCATATAGAATTTGCTGTGCTATCCCAGTGCTCCCACCAACTCATTTTAGGCTGGGACTTTCTTTTCTCTGCTTCCGCGGCTATTTGTTGTGCACAACGTGTCGTCCATCTTACTGACACAGACCACTTGTTCAGCGACGAAATCTACAGGCCACTTCGACTCATCGCTGCTGTAGACATCGAGCTACCACCACAAAAACAACAATTAGTCTCAGTTTTGTCCAACTACATCGACTCTGGTGACATTTTGGTCACTCCGTTGCCTTAATAAAGGCATAGCTCTCGCATCAGGTGTGGCTCGCTTCAACAATGGATTAGCTGTCGTCCTCCCTGCTATGAACACCACACCAGATAAAATTTTACTGCCGCGGGGCACTATTGTTGCCTGCATTGCTGATCTGGAGCCTGTGTGCGTCGTGCCTCTTACCCCTGCCTCCTCTAAAGCCCATCCTAAAGATCATGCTGCTTCCTCGGCATTTACAGCAGCCATCAATAAAGACTTGACAGACTCACAGAAGCAGCATCTGGTTGATTTGTTGGAAAAGCATGCAAACTCTTTTAACGTTTATTCATCCACCCTGCGCCAGACTACCACTACGGCACATCGTATTCAGACCGACAAAACAGCCATTGTGCATCGCCGTCCGTACCGCGTCTCTCTAGCCGAACGAAAAATCTTTGAGGAAAACGTAGACGATATGCTGCAACGGGAGATAATCCAACTCTCAACCAATCCTTGGTCGTCTGGTGCGTAAAAAAGACGGTTCAGTACTATTTTGCGTCAATTACTGAGCACTCAATAAGATCACTAGGAAGGACGTATACCCCATGCCACGCATCGACGACGCCCTCGATTCCTTACAAGGTGCTCAATTCTTTACAAGCCTCGACTTGCATTCCGGCTATTGACAAATCCCCATACACGGACACGATAAAGAAAAAACTGCATTCGCAACTCCGGACGGCCTATAGGAATTCAATGTTATGCCGTTCGGTCTATGCAATGCGCCCGCAACTTTTGAATGCATGATTGACAACATGCTGCGTGGCCTGAAATGGAAGACTTGCCTATGTTACCTTGATGACGCTGTTGTCTTTTCATCGACGTTTCCTCAACATCTACAACGCTTGGACGAGGTCCTCATTTGTCTTGGGGGTGCTGGTCTTCAAATTAACACCAAGAAGTGCCATTTCGCCAGCAGGTCCATCAAGGTCCTCGGTCATGTCGTGAGCAAGGACGGAATTCGTCCAGACCCTGATGAAACTGCTGCAGTGCTTCGCTTTCCTCGCCCTGACAAACCGAAAGATTGGCGGAGTTTCCTTGGTCTCGCGCCTTACTTTTGGCGATTCATGCAAAACTTTGCCTCCATAGCCACACCACTCTATAAGCTACTTGCTTCCGGTATGCCCTTTCAGTGGGCTCAGGAATGTGAATCGGCTTCCGACATGTTGAAGAGTGCCCTCACGACCGACCCTGTACTTTCTCATTTTCACGATGATGCACTGACCCTCCTGCACACAGACGATAGGGGCCACCGTTTAGGAACCGTGCTCCTGCAACGCGACAACTCTTCGGGAGAGCGTGTCATTGCGTACGCCAGCCGCGTCCTCTCCGCAGCCGAGAGGAACTACACGATCACCGAGAAGGAGTGCCTCGCCGTCGTTTGGTCAGTGCAGAAATTTCGTCCCTATCTTCACAGCCGCCATTTCACCATTGTGACCGACCACCACGCTCTATGTTGGCTTTCGGCACTCAAGAACTTATCGGGACACCTCGGCCGCTGGTTTCTATGCCTACAAGAGTATGATTTTCACATCGTATACAAGTGTGGCAGAAAGCATAGTGATGTCGACGCTCTTTCTCGCTGCCCACTACCAATGGCGCTACTCGGCGTTTCCGCAATCACGTTGCACAACACACCCTCGAAGTCCACCATGTCTACGGCGATTCCCTCTCTCGCCTTTATGGACCAGCTGCCTTCGGACGACCCCCACGATTCTCCTTCTCGACAGCTGGCTGACCCATACTGTTGGGGTATTATAGGCTACCGCACTGGCAGTTCCCGTCTGCCTATTGCGAGGCTCCGTCGCCAACTCTCGCAATTTAAGCTGGACAACTCGGTGCTGTGCCGCAAAATTTACCATCCTGACGGTCAGCGCTGGGTTCCCATTCTATCCCGATCGCTTCGGTCCGAAGTCCTCAGAGCGCTTCATGACCATCTGACTGCTAATCACTTTGGTTACCTCAAAACCTGCGATCGCCTTCGAAGTCGGTTTTATTGGCCAGGCATTATCACTAGCGTAGCTCAATACGTCAGGTCCTGCACTATCTGGCAAAGTAGAAAACTACCAATATCTGCTTCAACCGGTACCCTACAGCCTCTTCTGTGCCCAGCCACATCATTCGAAGTTGTAGGCCTTGATCTTTATGGCCCCCTTCCAGTCAGTGCTGCTGGAAACCGGCGGATAGTAACAGCCGTTGACCATTTGACGCGCTATGCCGAGACTGCATTTGTCACTACTGCTTCAGCTGCTGAAATGGCCGATTTCATCCTTCGAGCCATTATACTGCATCATGGTGCTTCACGTGTATTGCTCAGTGAGTGTGGAAGGGCCTTCCTTTCGCAACTAATGAACGAATTTCTTCATACCTTCGGCACAACTCACATGACTGCCTCTAGTTATCATCTCCAGATTAACGGCCTCACTGAGCGATTCCACCGCACTCTTGCTGACATGATCGCATTGCCTATACTCAGCCAGACTACAAGAACTGGGATGTAGTTCTATCATTCGCCACTTTCGCCTACAATACAACCATTCAGTGGACAACCGGCTACTCACCATTTTAACCAGTTTATGGACGCTCCCCTACTTCTTTCCTGGATGTCTCTTTCTTTAAGTGCCATGCGAATTCATCTCTATCCTCTTCAAAGGAATACATTTTACGACTCGCACAGTGTCGCCAACGTGCTCGTATGAATACTGAAGCCCGACAGCAAGAGAGAAAGCTAGTTTATGATGAATCGCATCGTGCTGTATCCTTTCAACCTAGAGACGAAGTGCTCCTCTTGACGCTTAATCGCACACCTGGTTTGTGCGACAAATTTTAGCCACGGTTTATCGGGCCATACACAGTTCTTGAAGAGACTTCACCAGTGAATTACCGCATGACGCAACTTGTAGCCCCAGCAGATCGCCGTTGTCGAACTACTGAGGTTGTCTATGTTTTCCGTATGAAGCCCTTCATGCGACGTTCTTTGTCCCCTTGACCTGCCACGGCCAGGCTGGCCGCTTTCACGTGGGGGGAATCAGTGTGGGCATTTAGTATACCCATTCTCCTCATCTGTACATTATCATCATTATCATGTGTTGCTCATGCATCCTCATCGTTGTCGCGTAGCGTCATCATCTTGGTTCGTTCATTGTAGCTGTCGGCTGCCGGTTCCTCGAGCCTAATGAAGGTCTTTCAAACCAAGACTTCATAATATGAACACACTCTGTTGATTTTTGTCATCGCCATCGTGTCCCGGATGTGTGTGTTTGTGTGTGTGCATGTGTGTAAAGGCACAGAGAAAAATTAATCAGGAGAAAAAAAATTCCATGGCACCCTCTGGGGATTATAACTAATGACACCTTGCTCTACAGTGTGCTGCATTAACAAAATACTGTCTATCTCATTAACGGCGAGCTAAGTATATACACCATTATCACTGGTTTACTATCAATGGACTTGAACAAAGCTTGTTCTTTGTTCGGACAAGCCATACATGCTTTCTCTAAACATTGACGTGCCAATAGCTTGATCAACAGAGGGGTGGGCCCACTGAAGCACATACAGTTGGATGAAAGGGACATTACAAAATGTCTCTGGCTCCACTTTCACTCTGAAGCAGCAGAAAAAATTGCTCGAATCAAGTCCAAGACTATTCTGGAAGTCGATGGTCCTGTTGTGCCTATGAATTGAAATCCCATAAAAGCGCACTCAGCCACTTTCACTTAAGATGGACAGACTTGACTTGCTGCCCTGGATGAGTTGTGGTGACGCAAGTGCCGTAAAACATCGCCTGACTTCGTTGTCACAACAGTGTACATCTTATCAGAAACCTTGCAGACTGAAGTCATGAACTCCTTGCTGCACAACTTCCGTGCGGTGTGCCTACAGGACATGCTGGTGACAGTCACTGGAGACTTCAACATTAATTCACTTCGATGCAAGAACCAGTGGCTTGTCACGTTTCTCGATGCCAAACAAGTACTTCGCCTCTTGTCGTACATCATGCAGTCAGCTGTTCACAACACCATCTGTTCTTGTACTGTGGTTATTGGGTTATTGTCAATTCAAGCCCAGTCAACCATGTCCACCACATTTCGTAAGGTTCCTGAATCTCCCTCGCCTTATTTCGTACAACAGACCAATGCGTTGCTATCACATCCATTGCTTCGACCTTGAGCCGAAACTGCAACTTTTTTGCTTTGAAGACATGCACTATATTGGATGTGCTACATCTGTGAATCTGCTTATGTCTGTATAAGTAGTGTCCTCATGTCATTAAACTACAATCACCTTTATGTTGGAGGTAGAATAGACTACTAAGAGAGTTTTTAGGACATAGGCATAGCCAAAGAAAAGATTTGGGCGGAGGTGGGTGCTTAACTTTTGTTTTTGCTAATTTTGAGTTTGTATGTGCATATATTTGCACACATACAAACACACAAGCACATGCATATAGAGAGGCAAGTACATACCTCAGCAAAGAAGGTAGGGATATACATGTTTTTATATTTTCAACCTTTTCCAATGTCTCAATATGAAAGTGGTGACATAACCATACATGCCACATGTTACATTTTGTGTCTTAAAGATTGAGAGGTACTGAAGTTTTTAACAGTACATTAAACCAGGTGTCCAAGAATTTGCTGCGTAGTATCAACTCTGTGCATGACCACAGACCGTACAGTGGCAAGAAAATTTCTAGATGCTGTAGTATTGAAGCGCAGGAAACTCAGTGCTTTATTTTGTCCATACTAGTGTTGCTGTTCACTTTTATGATTGCACTAGTAATGGGAAGTTCCTCAGACAGTTCTTCAGACCTTGGGGCCAGCCAATGTATATACAGTTACACGCCTTTACAAGAGGCATGCTCCGAGCAGCTATTTTTGTTTTTTATACGAGATGTCAGTTATAAGCGGGGGTATTTTCTTATCAACCTGTATTTTACTCTACGCACACTAGTGTCTTTTTACCCATTTGTCTTTAATATGTGTATTATAAAATGGTTTTACTGTGTAATGTAGGCCTAGCTTATGTATTACCATCCTCGCGGGCAGAAGCGCTACGTATAAGCTTACCTCTTGTGGTGTTGGTAATACTCATGTTGCTGTTGGCATCGTTACGCAACTGTAAGCAACCATTTATATAAAACGTATGCGGCTATTCAACGTCCTTGTGCACAACATTTGTACATACCTTTCGCGTCATTGCATGTTTCGCTCAATCACAAAAATTACACCCATTTCCACTCGGTTTCCCTCTGCATGCTTTGCATAACGTAGATTCCCATGGCACATGGGATCTGCCGAATTCTTTTTTTTCTAATCATGCTTCATGCAGCGCCAACTGATCAAATCTCTCAAAAAGAACTGTTAACACGTAATGGGTGAGCCTAATATTATTGACGCACCGTGTTTCTCGTAACACACAGCCAACTCTTTGTTGCACAACTTATGTCGCTTTCCTATGTGCATCATGTCACGGTGTGTGAATACTGGACCAGAAAAACCAGGAGAGGCCAGCAGGGTTCCTTCTTAAATTTGTAGATTCCTTCTGACACGGAGCGGAGACCTGTCTCGCTGGGCCATCGCTGTATGATAAATGCAGAAATGCCTGATATAAAATGTGAAGGGATTGCAAAAAAAGAATTATCTGTGTATTGATGACTAGAAATATATCCACTTCAAGGGAAAATTGAGATGCACTGTTTACTGATGGGTCATATTCACTTACCATGGTTCCAAAGTACTCGATTTATATCCCAAGAAAGAAAATGAAGTAATGTGCTGTTTTCCGAGTTTTTGTAAATAAGTATAATTAGCTTGAAATTAAATATTTCATTATTCTGCAGTAAGTCATATTTGAAATCTGACATGGAAAGAATAAAATCATAGGCTAAAAATGTGTGTGCCATTGGTTTTTGGCTGCTTTCACTTTGAAAAAAATGTTATACCTTTCGCGTTGGTTGTGAAACGCGGCACATCAAACGACCTTTCAAACATCGCAGTGCCTTGGACAAAGTGGTCGGCTAGTCTTACGCAGCACACTCAATAAGTCGACATATTGACCATGCAGAAGGTTGAATTCATCCAATGAGCAATGTATTTTGCCCTCTTTTGTCCCCAAGTTGACACAACCAGCGTAAAAAACTTTTAAAAATGAACATAGCCACCACAGCTGAAGGGGATATTAGGCATATGCCCATCTGTTATGTAGCTAATGTTGAGCTGAAGTGAAGGTTAGCAATGGCAGGAGTCATTGAACCTAAGTTTATGCTCTAGCAGAAAAGTTTTAAGAGGCTGTCACGCACGCAGTGTACCACTCCTTGGCTATGTGTGCACATCTAAACTCTAGCAACTTGTGCCTTGAATCAAGAATGAAAATGTAAAGTGCCAAGTGGCTTACGACGACTTTGATGAAATACAGTGATGCACACACTATTGTATGTAAATGCACCCCTCTGCACTGCATTTTTTTCCCCCAATATGATTTACTACACTACATGAATGTGTTGTGGTGAAGCTTACTAATGCCAATTGGACATTGTGAGGAGTTTAATTGGAACACTGCACAGTCATTTTAGGACACGTACACTGCCCATTTTCCTTTATGGCCATCACATTCAAACTGCTTTCAGGTTAAATGCCTGGTTTGACAGTATCGTTCAAAATTAGAGGCAGTTCTAGCGGCACAGCCAGGATTCATTAATGGTGTGTGTGTGCATGTGTGATGATGGTGGGGGGGAGGCATGAGCCCAGTGTACCAGGTCGGTGCATAGCACACTGCACAGTCACAGGGAAAGCTAGAAGAGCAGCCTTTATAGAGCTTTAAAAAAAAAACTCCAGGGGAAACTGCTATGAGTATACTTGCATTGTTGTGAAGCAGAAAAGCAGCTACTATGCCATCATTTGTTATTCTGAGGAGAAGCAAGGTACCCGTTTCACATTACTGTTTTATCAGCATCATTTCTTATGATGTGGGAACTAACTGCTGTAAAACTGGGATAATTGCACCCAAGGGGACGCGGCATTCAATACGTTGATCATTGGCAGTGCATGATAGTTTGATATATGCATCTTATAGCGCTATAGCCTCTTTGTACGATTTACTGAAGTATGTTATAGCTGCTTATTCTCCTGGCCAGATGAGTAAAAAAAGAAATGCATGAACAATATAAAAATAAAAAGAAAACAGCTGTTTACTCACTTGTACAACACTGCCCATAAATTGTAAGAGGCACGTACCATATTCAACATTATAAACAATTTCATGCTTGAAGCAATATGAAAGCATAATTGACTAAAAAAGCAGCTCTGAGGTAAAATTACAATGAGCTGCAGATGCCATCAAAGCTTACACATTGCAACTGCGCTGGTGAGATTTGCTTGTTATGTTGGCAATTGCAAGGGCAACACTCAAAAGTTGCAAAGAACTCACAATTGTCCTGAACAAGCACTGCCATAAGCACCTGTGCCCGTGGAACAACTTAAGCCTCTTTCAAGTTTTAACATAGACTTTGTCCTGCTTAGTGATAGGACAGGCAATGATAGAGCGTGAAACAAACCTAGAAACTATGTCATCATGTGCACTTTTAAATCTTTTCAGGCAATCTAACTACATGTACAATAAGACTAAACCACGTTTAACGTTAAGGTACCAGATTTCGTCAGTTCCTCTATTAAAACAGCTGCATGAAGTGGCAGTGTCAATTTCGTTCTGTTTTATCTACACAAACCAGCTAATCTTGCATGTTCCACATATGGAATGTTAATTAAATTGGAAAAGCACAGCTACGCGAAAGCTGTTGAGGCAACCTACACCATGACTACTGTACAACGTTCCTTCCTACATATACAGAATGCAAGTAAAATTCCTTCAGGTTGTGATGTTGTGTGGCTGACTAGTTGCACCAGCTGACACCCTGTAGCATTACAGGCAAGCCCAAAAAGCAATGGGAGCTCTTGTCACACAAACAAGTGAATTCCACATGGTTGCAGCACCATGTTCAATCACTAGTACATCAAAAAGATGCAGAGAAGAATCATGAGCATAAACCAA
This sequence comes from Rhipicephalus annulatus, assembly GCA_013436015.1. Lineage (NCBI taxonomy): Eukaryota > Metazoa > Arthropoda > Arachnida > Ixodida > Ixodidae > Rhipicephalus > Rhipicephalus annulatus. Next base: position 82,157 of record WOVY01009433.1, read on the forward strand.
CAACTAGCTTCAGCAGTCCTGTTTTGAATTCATTCAGGCATTATGTGTGGCCATAACAGAATAAAAAAAGGAACAGTTTATGAACGTCATTACACATTCCTCACATTGCAAAAGAAACACTGGGCACTGGGGTGTGATAATGCCTAATAGCACTTTACCAGTGTTATATATCACAGCAGAGAGAACATATACAATAAATCCTTGCATACCTATATTTACAAAGCACGATCTATTACATGATTGCTTAAAACTTCAAGCTTGCTTTCAGTAATGAGACTGGAAAGATAGGGGCATCCTTTTTTTAGCAATTAAGCTTGTGCACAGCCTTGCAGCTATAAGTTGTACAGGATAATAGAATATAAACATCAACACAGTAATGTAACACAGCTGCGCTTGTACGTCATGTATGCCAGAACTAGGCTATACATACAAATGCGCTCCATCAACTCTCGATTCAAATGGTACTGGTGTGAATTGAAAGTAGAGATATAATCTAATGATTGGTAGAACTTCTACAAGACTTTGATATATGAAGATATTATGCACAATATCTGGTTGAAAATTGAGGGAAAATAGAGAAGGAAAATCAACACTTTGTCCGAAACGGCCATTTTTCACAAATTAAGCTGTATTTAAAGCTACCGGCACACAAGGCCTAGTTAGGCGAAAACTATAAAAAAGTATTGTGCTATGGTGACTATAACAGACATCCAGGGGATGCATTGAATGCTTTTTGCTTATTATACATATTCATATTATTAAGACATATGTGCATGTCATCTGAATATTCAAATGAAGATATGAATTCATAGGCAATCGTATTGCTGAACTTGGAACAGAGCTGCACACTGCAGAGTACAGAATTCGTTTCTGCTCCACTTACTTCACTGTGTTCATGTTGCATATATATTAGCTGACATCAGTTCAAATATTTTGTTTATAGTATAACTCACTCATTTAGCAATAGGTCAGGGCCATTCACAATGAATAGTACCAGCAATAGAAACAGCACTTTCAAATGTACTGCATAGGTTTAGTCTAAACAACACAACAGAATAAATCACTGCTGCTTACAATGAGCCGAGCAGCAAGAGGCACAGCCTTAGCAAGCACAAGCATTACTGGCAATAGGTAAGCAAAATATATGAAGACATGTTATCAGTGAGGAAGAGACAAGAGCAACATGGTGATGGCACCAACACCCAAGACCATGCACAGCACTTTTGGCAGCCTGTTATGCGTGTGGCTCATTTCGTGAGGGAGCACCTCAAAGAAGGTCACATAAAGGAATGTCCCACACGCCAAGCCTTGAAGTATGCCATTCAACAGGGCCGCTTCCCCAGTATCACCTTGAATGAGCAGTGTGGCTAACACCATTCCAAGGGGGGCCATGAGTGAAAAGGCAAGTGCACTCGCAACAATACTGCAGTGTCCGAGCCGGCTGTGCGCCAAGTCAGTCCTAGGGTGATGGCCAAGATGCTCTTGTGTATGGATACGGCAGCCAGGATCTGGAGCAGCAGCTGCACACTTGGCTGAAGGCCAATGGCAATGCCTTCGAAAATCGAGTGCATTGAGAGGGATATCACCAGCACTATGGACCGGAGGCTGGAGTGGGAGTTGGGGTCTCCATGGATAGATTCCATAGTACGCTCCTCTGCCTCTGCGTCTTCCACGTCATCAGCCACACCGCGCACAAGTCCGTCGCCATGCGAGTCCGACTGCTGGAGGCTGCCATAGTTCACCACAGATGTGTCCCGGCCAACGGAGATAGGGCAGAGTAAGTGAGCCTTGCATGAAACCTCTTCCAAAAGAGTGTCACCTACGAGAAACAGTTGGATCACTTGCGAGACGTATGAAGTGCATGTGTCATCGCATACATTTTTTCAACATGTTTGCCATGTTAAGGTTGAATTGCCTACTACTTGGTTAGCTGTAGTTGCAGCCACAATCATGAGTTTCTCCTTTAGTATGTGTTCACCGAACTTCTTGCACCTAGGCTAGGCCAATACCTGTGCCCTCATTCACTTGCTTGGCCTTCTGGCAAGTTTGCAGTCATTGACCCCTTTTTGACTAAAGTTGAATTCTACAAATGGCTAAATAAACAAAACATTACTTGTATAAACAGGAAACAAACTGAACTCTATTCAAGCATTCTACATTTCTGCTTTCATTGCAACAGCATTGCTTTAAAGAAATAATGAAACAAGGCTCGGCCACTCACCTGCTCAATTACAAGGACAAGCAGCAGGCCTCCGATGCAGAGGAACTCAACAAACGGAAAGTCGGGTGCATTTTCCCAATAGTCTGCAATGCCTTTACTAAACTGGCTGCGTGCCTCAGGAAGCAGGTGAAGTAGGCATGTAGCAAGGAAAACACCACCGCCAAGCAGCTTGTGAGCGAGACAACTGTCTGATAGGGTGTGTCTGAAAGTAGAGGGATAGAAGGTTCTTTAGCTGTATGTACTACTGACACTGCAAGTAACTAACAGATCAAATGCCTATGAACATGCTTGAGAGAAGAACAGGACAAGGGAAAATGGCAGGTGTTCTCTTTGCCCAAAGGGGTACTGATGTCATTCTTCTGCGTCAAATGACAGGCCAAGCCTTGAAGAGCTAGAAAATGCACTGAACACACCGTGGAGCGCACCCTACAAATGTAATTACAGTTACATTTCTAAAAAACTAGTTTCCGTTCCTACTGCACCCCGATGCCCACAACCACGGTATGAGCTTCTCATCATGTGCTCGCACGAGACGTCGCGACGTTTTTCACAGCAGCTCTTCGCCGTGGCTTCGTTGGCGACGCAGAAGCAATGTAAGTTTTGGTACCAGATGCCATCAAAACTAGCCCGACGTCAAGCTAGTGCCGATGTTGGCAAGTGTGCCACAGGAAAATTGACTTTCACATGCAAATAACATATCTTTGCATTTCAAGCGTTGAAAGTTATGCGATAACGGGAACATCTTTAAAAAAACTGCTCAGCAGGATGCGTCAGCGCTCCCTCTATCAGTTTACTAGACAAGGAATTCAATTATCTTGCAGTCCTCGTGCTATAGTAAGAGTTGATATTGAGTGTGAAATTTTTGACCAATGTTATTTTGACTATGCATTTTTTTCATGTTTTTTTTTCCCTTATAAGTGACACGATCTTTACTGTGGCTATGTCTGTGTAACACGATTCTCAATAAACCAGTTGCGAGTTGCCCTCGTTTTTGTCATTTCTTTTTGTGTGGCCCGTCCTGCTGCGCAGTTTATTCTTAAAATATCTTAGCACTCACTGAGCTTTCACACTTGCTCAGCGCCATCTCCACATGCAGGAGATTGGTACGGCAGAGCAAACTTACCTCTGAAAAGTGGTGTCGCCACCACTTTCAATGTGCCCGTCAACAGAATTAAACACTCTGTTTATGCATACAGAGAATGTGGCACAGTCAGGACGTGTTGTGTTATTAGGTCCAGGAGGGAAATAAGAATGACAATTGCCATTTATTGTTAATGTGCTTATACTGATGTACATTCAAATGAATTGAAGTGGGTGAAAACCTGGACGAAAAAGCGAAATCTGATCCCACAACTTTCACATTTAGCTTTTGGTACATGAAGCGCCGTAGGTCTGATTCAAGGCTGGGGCGGGTCACATTTCAATGGAGGCAAAATGCTAGGAGGCCCATACACTGTGTGGCATCAGTACACGGTTTAAAGAACACCAGATGGTCAAAATTTTTGGAGCCCTCCACTACGGTGTCCCCCATTAATGCTTTGTCACATAATAAGCTTTAGGCTTTGTCACAAGTGAACCCAGATATTACAAGCCAAGTCAAACAATATGCACTATGTAATAGTCTTGCTGGCATAATGTTTCCTAAATTAACTACGGGGAACTCTGGCTCTGCGATCATTCAGCGACCATGGGAATGATGGGTAGTATACGGATTTGCCTAGTCTTCGTACTTAAGGGCGGCGAATCCCAATTGTGACTACGTTTATTGCTGTGTTTCGGTTTTGTTTCGAAGAAAGAACAAACCCTTAACTTCGTGGACCCCAATTTGAATGGTAAGCATTAAAGAATAATGTGCTGAAGCACAACCACTGGACGTTTGCCAATTTTTGTTTCGTGAAAAGCAGCTTCAAGACGCACGAACCCACACGGAGTCAGAAGTACGGAGATTAGACAAATCCGTTGTACTACCCATCATTCCCACGCCTGCTGAAGCACCGTGCATTGCAGCTTCCATAGAAACTAGCGCCAGCGTTCCGTCTAGTATACATTTATAAAACTCTATGCTGCATGGCATGTGAACGAAAACTGCTGGCTGCCACAACTTGATACATCGGAAACAGCTCTTCAAGAGCACATCTTTAAAGAGCTGATCTGTTCAGCCATGGCAGGTGAAATGAAGCCCATTATTACATGTCAATTTAACTTCATTTTTCATCGAATGAAGTGCAATGTGATCGAACTCGCAAAGACGGTCCAGGCAGTGTTGAAGGTACGTCTGAAAACTGAAAGAGCAAAGGCGGCATAACTAATCCAAAAATGTATATATCTTTACGAAGATGAACTTTGTTTCGTGCCAGTGCTTGCGGGTAAACTTGAGTGAAAGCCGAAATATTTACCCCTCTCTACGCGTGCTGATGCTCGTACGGCGCAGTTCGCACGGTCTCTATGCACGGTCGCCACACTTGACGCACGATCGCACCGGTTGAGCAAGAGGCAGGCGCATTGCGCGACCCGTCTTGTTGACCTCACCTCCGTCTTGGGTCTCGTACTTGACGAATTCTGTCCGGAGAGACGAGCGGCAGAAAACACCAGAGTCGCCGTGAAGACGAAAAACACGGCGACCATGAGATACTTGAGAGGGCGGAGCTCCATGTTAGCAGGGAAAGAGCTAACTGACGGGGAGCGGGCTTGCGTGGGGCGTCAATTTCAGTCGGGAGGAGGGATGCAGCCACCTGCAATGAAAGGAAGACGTCTCGCGCAACGCCCCACGCACATGGACTCGTCAATTCATGTGTGCACACGTTACGCCAAAGTAATACGGCGAGAGAACAACGCGTATTGTGTCACAGAAGTGCGCGACCCGTATAAGTTTCATTCACAGGATCGTGTGCAGTAACGTTGGTCCTGTGCAAAACAGCACTACGGCTACGTTGGGTGGGCGCAAAGACGGTAAACAAAAATCCTGCGTAAGCAGCAGAGTCGAATCGCGCACTCAGTGCACAAACGTACGCGCGGCACGCAAGATGTGCAGGCATAAAGGAAGAAAACACTGACTCAACTCGGTGCAGTACAGCTCTTGGCAAGGACTTTCGCATGATGCGACGCTGGTCAGCTCTCCGACAATTGTCACGCCGCCTGAGCAGGAAACAACGCACGCCGCTTGTTGTTAGCTCCGAGTAGCACCGGAGCCTGGAAATTGAGTTAAGGTCGCGCACCAGAAGCGCATTCGCCCGCTGCCAGTCGCAAGTTACGAACTAAAAATTACGAAGCACGTCGTCGGATGGCATCGTGAGATGCGCCAACAGCGTTTGCAGGATTGTATTCGCCGAACCGGTTCATTTCATCACTGCTGGTTGGTTAGCGGTAGAAACAAATAATTTCGTAAACATATGCCCAATGGCTAGAGCGCAAGGAACGGGAGTAACGCGCAATGCCTCGAGTCTCTCATTCAAGCGTACATGCATGCATTCACGTGATTGTTCTCTGACGACACCGGAAACATGAAAAAGTCACGCCAATAGTAGCGATAAAAGTACGTTTCGTGGTGGCTACCCTGGGCCTTTGAGAAAAAGCTATGGTGGCTAGAATTAACTAGAGCTAGAGGTGTGCGCCGAGGCGATTTCGACCGGCGGCTGGTCGTGGGGGTCGTTCAGAGTCGGCGGCGGCGGCGTCATCGGCGCACGCCGGTTATTTCATCGGCGGCGGCGCGCGGCCAATTTTAATCGGCGGCGGCGGCGCCGGCGGGCGCGGAAACCGAAACTAAGAATTCAAAGGTTCTTCTGCCACAGGTTACTGGAATTAGTTGAAATTCAGGGATTTTCATCCAAATAGCACTAATGACACTACACAGATGTGTCGACATCACGATGAATGCAAAACGTTTGTAAAATAGTTTTTACTTCGCTTTCATAATAAAGTACGCATATTTCAATATATGTCCATGTTCTACCACGAATGTGCAGCACTTTGCTTGTTTTTTTATTTAAGATGCAGCAGCAGTTTTACCCACTCTAGCGACACCAACACGACCCCCTCCCTCAGCCATGATGCAAGTTGAAAGAAGGATTTGCTTACCCCCAAGACAAAAACCTGTCGATGGCCATATGTGCAGATGAGAGCAAATGCAATATTTGCTCAGATACACAGTCCACACTGGTCACGACCTTGAGGGCCGTTGACTACGCCTGCAGAGGACGTTGACTCCCGACCCCTTTGTGCTCGGTCAGGGGAGGGGAACACCCCTTGCAAGTGGGCCCCATTAAAATTTCTCTTAAAAATGTCACAAATAAGAATATAAAACATTCAACTTTTAATGCTTTTTAGTAACGTGTACACGTGCTCAATACCCATCAGGTGTATGAGACAATTAAAATCGCAACTGCCGCTCTCGACTGGTTCCGGAAAAGACTCAACAGAAGAATGCAATTACGAGTGCTGGAAACCTACGTTCGTTTGTCAATTGATTTCTCGGCATGATTTTAATTGTTATATAAACAAAATTAAAACCTGCAAAATATCAAAACAAAATGGCTGCTATTGCAAGATGTGTGTCCCCCTTCGTGATTTTTCTAGACTTACGCGTCCGCAAGCCACATCTGGTGTCACAAACTTGCAAGTGCCCCCCCCCCTCCTCCCCACGACATCTCCTAATACCCCCCTCCCCAATAAAAAGGCACCAATGTAGGCCTCCGTAGGCCTCCGTGATTGCCTACTGGTGCACGGTGGGCCATTTCGGTTGCTAGGACGAACAGTACCGATTTCGACATGCTTTATTGAAGGTGCTGAAGGATCAAGAAAAGGGCCGATTGTTGTAAATTTCTTGAGAGTTCAATGATAGCTTATTTGTGAATGCCGTAGATTATTGAACCTCACTTTGCGTATAATGCTCCAGGAAAAAAAAATGGTTTCGCCCTGTGTCACTGCAGAGCCAGAAGCCATCACATGGGCAGGCGTCATTAAGCCTCTATATAACATTGCTAAGGTTCAGCACATTTGTACAAATAATTCTCGTTAATTCAACATTGAGTATAATCCTTGCTTGGGTTAGTATGTGTGAAACATAAATTTGAAATTTAAAAATTCTCATTGTGGGTTTCTGCGGCAAAGACACATTGATTAAAACTGATGATTACGGAGCTACAGCAGAGGTAACATTCGTTGTTTTTTTTGTTACGGTAATAATAATGTAAGCGTACCTTTTATGTATATATATATATTATATATATATATATAAACGTGAAGCCGTGAAACGTTCCCTATCTTTTATTAGAGTAACGAGTAACGTATTTAGTTACTTTTTACTGTAACGGATACAACTCTAAATATAGACTTGTAGGAGTGATGTCGGCCCACACCGTCAGTTGTGGTTGCGGTCTATAGGCTGGCTGTACACATTACATAGATATATTCCTTTCATCTAGCACGTGATAGTGAAGGTTTGCTCGACCATTGATGATCTCGACCTTTGAGGAATACACAACAGCTTCTTAATAATATGCATATCATCCAACAGAAGCGTGCACTTCGTTTCGCTAAAATTTACAGTCAACGTGAGTGCTGTCGTCACGCCGTATGTTTCAGGTAGCCTACCCAAAATACCCAAAGATGTCGATCCACCTAGCAACGCGTGGCTACCCACTGACGGTTCTGTATGAAAATAGCATCCACAGTGGAGCCTGTCGCACTGCTGAAATTTTATCGCAACGTTATTGTACTGCCACTTCGCTTGTATTTTTATGTCACTGCCTAGCGCAAAGGCACCGCCATTGTGGCTCAGTAGCTAAGGTACTCGGCTGCCGACCTGCAGGTCGTGCGATCGAATCCCGCCTGTGGCGGCTGGATTCGATAGAGGCGAAAATGCTGGGAAATGCTGTAGGCATTTGTTCGATTTGGGTGCATGTTAAAGAACCCCAGGTTGTCATAATTTCTGGAGTCCTCCACTTCGGCATCTCTCATAATCATATGGTGTTTTGAAACGTTAAACACCACATATTAATCAATTGCCTTGTGCAAAGCACGCTTGGCTGTCTGCGAAAAATTCTAGATTATTTTTAGAATCTTCTGATAAGCTTGAGACACCTACAGTACTGATGATGTTCGATGCCACGGGTTATATATAGCGACGTACCTTCACGCGATCATAGTACCGACGACCAATGCTCTAATTACCGCTATCTGCGTAAAGCGTGAATTTCTAGTACTTTGTACTTTTCCAGGCACACGTTTCACGAAATATAAAATGTCGTCTTGAGGAACCCAAGTACCATATTCTTTGCCGTCGAACCACGTGGCAATATGGTGAGATGAGAATGGTGAAATGATTGATACAAAACAGTGAGGGGG
>WOVY01009434.1:0-48970 GCA_013436015.1 Rhipicephalus annulatus
ATATAGAAGTTTAATGATGCCTGCACATGTGATGGCTTCTGACTCTGCAGTGACACAGGATGAAACCTTTTTTTTATTGCAGCATTATACACAAAGTGATGTCCACTAATCCACGGTATTCATGAAGAAACTATGACTGAACTCTGAAGAAATTTACAAATATTCGGCCTTTTCTTGATCCTTCAGCACCTCCAATAAAGCAAGTCGAAATCGCCACTGTTGGACCTAGCCACCGGAATGGCCCGCCGCACGCCAGTAGGCAATCACGGAGGCCTACGGAGGCCTACATTGGTGCCTTTTTACTAGAGAGGGGGGGGGGGATCGGGAGATGTCGCGGGGAGGGAAAAGGGGGACACTTACAAGTTTGTGACACCATGTGCCTTGCAGAGACGTAAGTCTAGAAAAATCACGTCTTGCAACACACATCTTGCAATAGCAGCCTTTTTTTAATATGTTGCAGGTTTTATTTTTGTTTATATAAGAATTCAAATCATGCCAAATTCAAATATACAATGTACAAAAATCATCAAATATACAAAAAACAAAGGTTCCCAGCACTCGTAATTTGCATTGTTCTATTGTGTCTTTTCCGGAACAAGTCGAGAGTGGCAGTTGCTATTTCGATTTCTCACACATCTGATGGGTATTGAGCACGTGAACACGCTACAAAAAGCATGAAAAGTTTAATCTTCTATACATACTTATCAGCATTCTTATTTGTGACGTTTTTAAGAGAAATTTAATGGGGCCCACTTGCAAGGGTGTTCCCCTCCCCTGACCAACACCAAGGGGTTGGGGAGTCAACGTTCTCTGCAGGCGTGGTCAACGGACGCCCAGCTCTTGACCAGTATGGGCTGTGTATCTGAGCAAATATTGCATGTGCTCGCATCTGCACATATGACCATTGACAGGCTTTTGTCTTGGGGGGATTCAAATCCTTCTTTACACTTGCATCACGACTGAGGGAGTAGGTCGTGTTGGTGTCGCTAGAGTGGGTAGCAAGTGCTGGTGGAGCTTGAAGGGTTCAAGTGTCCGTGTTGCACCACCCGCCTCGCGCACGCCGATGTCTACACTTCATTCATTGAACACCACGCTGAGAACTAGTTGAATAAATGCGCAGATTTGTTTCCTTCCGCATCCTATACCGCTGCATAAAAGATTCTCACATTGTGAAAAGTAGGTATTTTGATTCGTTTGAAGGAAAGTTACATTCAAAGCATGACAGATACTCAAGAAAGCGGTTTCATGCAATCGTAATAAGAAAACTCGAAGCGGAGGTGCTTCTTCTTTTGTGCAGCGTACAATGTAAAAATAAGATCAGATCCGGAAAAAGCGAAATGAGTGACGTGCGTCACTGCTTGCTCATTGTTCAATGAAAGAAGGTTTGATGAAGTATGACGTTGCCAACAACAACAACAAACTGATGCATCTTAAATTAAAAAAAAGCAAAGTGCTGCTCATTTACCGTAGAACATGTACATAGATTGAAATACGCGTTATTTTTTCATGAAAGAGAAATAAAAACTATTTTACAAAACGCTTTGCATTCATCGGGATGTCGACACATCTGTGTAGTGTCATTTATGCTATTTGGATTAAAATTCCTGAATTTCAACTAATTCAGTAACCTGTGGCAGAAGAGCCTTCTGAATTTTCAGTTTCGGTTTCTGCGCCGCCGGCGCCGCCGCCGCCGACGAAAATTGGCCGCGCGCCGCCGCCGATGAAAAAACCGGCGTGCGCCGACAACGCCGCCGCCGCCGACTCTGAACGACCAACGGCGCCGCCGGTCGAAATCGCCTCGGCGCACACTCTAGCTGGTACCGCTTGGCGCCGTGATAATAGATGGATGGATATGGCTGTACCCTTTAGATCGGGCGGTGGCTAGCGCCACCAAGCCGTAATACGTAATGAACCAAAAACTATATTTATTTTTTTCCTTAAAAGTGAGTTTGAGGATTTGTACTTTGCAGTGAAGAGTTTAATTTTCACTCGTTGCCTTGACTTTAGCCACCAATCAGATAGCCTTCTTCTAGTTAAGTCTACCCTACCCGCCCTAAAGTTATTTTGCCCTCCCGGTCCCTAAACCCCAGTGCTTTGAAAAACTCTGTGCCATCATCCTGAACTATAAGGTGAAGCCTTTTACAGAACATTATCAAGTGTTCGGCAGTTTCTTCTTCTCTCTCCACACGCACTGCATACTGTGTCTACCCCTTCGTATTTGGCCCGATATGTCTTGGTTCGCAGTACTCCCGTCCTGGCCTCAAACAGTAGAGAACTACTCCGAGTATTATCATAGATCCTTTCCTTGGCAATTTCCTGCTTAAAAGTTCGATAGATCTCTAGTGCGGACTTCTTAATCATGCCCATTCTACACATGTCAGTCTCCGTTTCCTTCACTTCTTCTTAACCGATAGTTCTTTTTGGTTTGGCCACCTGCTGTTTTCTAAGTATTTACCAGTCAACTTCCTGGTTCGCTTCCTCCATTTTGTATCGACATTCTTCATGTACAAGTAGCTGAAAACCTTCCTAGCTCAACGCTCTTCCCCCATTTCTCTCAATCGCTTCTCAATTTTATCTTGCCGCTAGCTTCCCTGCCCTCAAATGATGTCCATCCCTTATCACCTTGTACTCCCTGATTTGGTGTATTCCCGTGAGCTCCTAAAGCAAGCCTACCTATTACACGTTGCTTAATTTCTAATCTTGCTTGAACTGCTGATCTCATGCACAAGACCGCATTGCCGAACGTCAGCCTAGGAACCATGACCCCTTTCCATATTCCTCTCACAACATCATACCTATTGTAATTCCACAGTGCCCTATTTTTCATGGACTGCTGCATTCCTGTTACCTTTAGTCGTCACGTATATTTTGTGTTCCCTCAGATACTCGGTCCCATTGCTTATCCATAGTCCGGTCGCGAGCGCCACCGCGCGGCGCTTGCTCAAAACTGAAGGCAGGCCAACTCCGCTGGGAGCGCGAGCCATTCCCCAGGCATTGTTTAGATGAGGCGTTGAACGACCCAAGTCAATAAATGCCGCCTTTTTACTAGATTAACTTCTAGCACGCTGCTCACTCAACTTGAGGCAAGAGGTGAGCGCTGAGGTACAGTCTAGTGAATAGGTGTTCTGTAGCATAGAGTTTCCCAATATTTATTTATTTATTTATTTATTACATACTGCGGACCACACTTCGGTCCAGGCAGGAGGGCATGGCGTAATACAAAGAGAATACAATACACACAAAACAAAAACAAAAGAGTGCACAGTTACTCAGTATCGCAAGTACTAGATTCGATTGTCTGGTTCCAGTCTGAAATGGTGCGTGGAAAAAATGAAAATTTGAACGTGTCCGTTCTCGCGAAGTACGGAGTTAGTGCATTTGGTTGGTGATGTCTTGTCGGTCTTGTGTTTAATGGAGAAAGAAAAGGGGTTGGATCAGGGAAAGTTTGCGATTATATAAAAGAGACAGAAAATCAAGGCGGGACTTCTTTCTACGATCCTGAAGGGAAGGAATATTATTAGCTAGCATTAGGTCTGTGGGGGAGTCCGTTCGTAAAAACCTAGAATAAACAAACCGAATGGCCTTCCGCTGAATCCTTTCAAGTTTTTAACGTTTTGTTTAGTATGGGGGTCCCACACAATACTCGCATACTCCAGCTTCGGCCTAACGAAAGTGAAATAACTAAGAAGCTTTACGTTTGGAGGGGAATTTCTGAGCTTATATCTTAGGAAGCATAATTTCCGAAAGGCAGACGAGCAAATATTATCAATGTGCATGTTCCATGATAAGTTGTTGTTAGCGTAACGCCGAGGTACTTATAACTGTCAACCTGTGTGAGAGAAGACGATCCTAATTTATACACGTGTTCACTAGGGTTTTTCTTTCTCGTTACACAGAGATATACACTTTTTTCCAAATTTAATTCCATTCCCCATTCTACACACCACTCCCGCACGTTTCAATGTTTTTTTCTCAAGTTCGTTCTGATCATTTGTACATGTGACTTCCCGAAACAAAACACAGTCGTCAGCGAACAATCGAATTTGAACAGTAGGGTCAACAACAGTACTAAATTGTTAATATACAACAAAAAAAGCAATGGTCCCAAAACACTACCTTGTGGAACCCCAGAGGTGACAGGAAGACACAGAGATTCTTCTTCGTTAATTTTTACAAGCTGTTGGCGGTTGGATAGGTAGGCTGCAATCCAGGAAACAAAAATATCCGGAATGTGAATGTTTTTAAGTTTTGCTATTAGTTTGTCGTGTGGTACCTTGTCGAAAGCTTTTTTGAAATCTAGAAATATAGCATCAATTTGGCCGTTATTGTCAAGACACGCTGCGAACGAATGAATTATTGTCACCAATTGGGTTGCCGTGGAATAACCTTTTCTAAAACCATGTTGAAAATTTGTTAGTACGGCATTTTCGTCTAGAAATTCAAAAATCTGTTTAGAAATAATATGTTCAATGATCTTGCAGCATTGAGACGTTAAAGATATCGGACGGTAATTTTGAAAGCTGGACCGGTCACCTTTTTTAAAAACTGGAACAATCAGAGCCATCCTCCAGTCACTCGGCAGCTTCCCAGTGGACAAAGAAGTACGAAATATTACTACAAGAAACTTAGCAAGTATTTCGGCATATCTGCGTAAAAAGGCGTTTGGAATCTGGTCTGCACCACATGAAGACTTGGTTTTCAAATTTAACAGCATAGATAGTACACCAGAGTAAGATACAAAGTCAGCGTCATAAATGCCAGGATCTGATATTAACAGTGGATACGTTTGCGCAGGAGAAAACACACTGTGAAAATAATGATTAAAATATTTAGCAATAATTGCAGGGTCAGAAACGAGATTCCCATCGATTTTCATTTCCCTTACAGGCTGCCTTTTGTCAGTAATGTAAAGCCAAAACTTATCAGGATCATTTTTTATGAAGTTTGGTAGGAGGGTTTGAAAGTAGTGGTCCTTTGAGCAGCGCACTGCGTTTTGCAAAGAATTTTTAATCTCAGTAATAACGTCAGACTGTGCCTTCTTCTTTTTTAGTCTTTTAAGTTTGCGTTTCAAGTGAACAATTTTGCGTGTTATCCAGGGTGTACACTTGTGAATTTTTTTGCGCTTGCTCGGTATAAAGTTATCAAGGCAGAAATGGCACATGTCTTTGAACCGGCCCCATAGGTTGCAAACGTCATCACCATCAAAATTAGCAAGACATATTTCTAGATGGTCAAGTACAGATTTGTCATTAGCTCGTGAGTCATCTTTGAAGCGCCGTGTCGTCGACCTATCTTGGGAGCTTAACTTGAGAAGGGGTAAAGTAACGCATACTAAGTGGTGGTCAGATATCCCGGGTTCTATTGTAACAGAGTATCGGTCAAAATTACGGGGAATAAATACAAGATCCAGAAGGGAACTACAAGGGCCCTGTACACGAGTTGGTTCGTTTACAACTTGTATTAGGTTATGTGTAAGCATGATATCAAACACTATGTTTGTGTGTTTCAAATATACACTAGAGGGAACTCTGGCGCTAGTGTCTAAGGGAGCTGCAACGCACGGCGCTTCAGCGAGCATAGGAATGGATGGATGGATGGATATGGCTGTACCCTTTAGATCGGGCGGTGGCTAGCGCCACCAAGCCGTAATACCTAATGAACCAAAAACTATATTTATTTTTCTTTCCTTAAAAAGTGAGTTTGAGGATCCGTACTTTGCAGTGAAGAGCTTAATTTTCACTCGTGCCTTGACTTTAGCCACCAATCAGATAACCTCCTTCTAGTTAAGTCTACCCGCTTAAAGTCTATTTTGCCCTCCCGGTCCCTAAACCCAAGTTCTTTGAAAAACGCAGCGCCATCATCCTGAACTATAGGGTGAAGCCCTTTACAGAACATTATCAAGTGTTCGGTAGTTTCTTCTTCCTCTCCACACGCACTGCATACTGTGTCTACCCCTTCATATGTGGCCCGATATGTCTTGGTTCGCAGTACTCCCGTCCGGGCCTCAAACAGTAGAGAACCACCCCAAGTATTATCATAGATCCTTTCCTTGGCAATTTCCTGCTTAAAGGTTCGATAGGTTTCTAGTGCGGACTTCTTAATCATGCCCATTCTCCACCTGTCAGTCTCAGTTTCCTTCACTTTTTTCTTAACCGATAGTTCTTTTTAGTTTGGCCACCTGCTGTTTTCTAAGTATTTACCAGTCAACTTCCTGGTTCGCTTCCTCCATTTTGTATCGACATTCTTCATGTACAAGTAGCTGAAAACCTTCCTAGCCCAACGCTCTTCCCCCATTTCTCTCAATCGTTTCTCAAATTTTATCTTGCTGCTAGCTTCCCTGCCCTCAAATGATGTCCATCCCATATCACCTTGTACTCCCTCATTTGGTGTATTCCCGTGAGCTCCTAAAGCAAGCCTTCCTATTCCACGTTGCTTAATTTCTAATCTTGCTTGAACTTCTGATCTCATGCACAAGACCGCATTGCTGAACGTCAGCCCAGGAACCATGACCCCTTTCCAGATTCCTCTCACAACATCATACCTATTGTAATTCCACGGTGTCCTATTTTTCATGACTGCTGCATTCCTGTTACCTTTAGTCGTCACGTATATTTCGTGTTCCCTCAGATACTCGGTCCCATTGCTTATCCATACGCCCAGATATTTGTATTTATCTGTTATCTCTAGCGTGACCTCCTGTATTCTAAGCTCACTACCTTCGTTGTCATTAAAAAGCATGAATGATGAGCAGTACCAACGTCTCCTAGATTTCTTATGCCTGCCGGATTATCGGCCGCTCACTTTGAAAGCGGCGGTCGTCAGAACTATGGTGGTGGTGCCACTCAAGTAGAGGTGTTGGGCCAAATACGAAGGGTTAGACACAATATGCAGTGCGTGTGGAGAGGAAGAGGAAACTGCCGAACACTTAATAATGTTCTGTAAAGGGCTTCACCCTATAGTTCAGGATGATGGCGCAGAGTTTTTCAAAGCACTGGGGTTTAGCGACAGGGAGGGCAAAATAGACTTTAAGCGGGTAGAATTAACTAGAAGAAGGTTATCTGATTGGTGGCTAAAGTCAAGGCACGAGTGAAAGTTAAACACTTCACTGCAAAGTACCAGTTCTCAACTTCACTATTTAAAGGAAAACAAAAAGGTAAACCTAGTGGTTAGTTCATTAATACGGCTAGGGGGCGTTAGCCGCCGATCGATTTAAAGGGTACAGCCACATCCATTCATCCATCTATCCTGTCACCTCACGCTTTGCCTTTTATGCACTTGTGTGCTTTGATACTAGTAATAGTATAGTGTACTAGAATATGAGATTTTTCTAGTACACTATGGTAATAGCAGGGCTTTAACGTCCCAAAGCCACCATACGATTATGAGAGACGTCATCGAGGAGTGCACCGGAAATTCGACCATCTGGGGCGCTTTAACGTGCACCTAAATGTAGGTACACGCACCACAGTATTTGCGCCTCCGCCGAAAAGGCAGCCGCCGCGGCCGGGATTCGATCCCGTGATATGCGCTTGGATACGTAATTACTGACACGTCCGCGAAAAGCTTTCTAATTGGTTTGTTTGTACTGCATTCAAAACAAAACGTCAAAGCCGCAACACATGGCTTGAATACAGGTATTAACAAACGACGGCGAAGCAGTCATCCTTGGGTAAACTGCTTGCAGCTTTTAAAGCTCGGTTGGAGAACAAATAAAAAAATAAGGAAGATTGAGGTATCGAAGGGACATTTGTAAACCCGAAAGTTTCTTGTTATATTACTGCTATATCGATTCGTAGTCTGCACACTGCGACAGCTTCGACTACCTTCGTCACGCGCGCGGCACCGTTCTTGTCGATAGTTGCATCATGCAATTTTAATCATGTTGCTAAGGTGACAAAACTTAGGTTTGTCACCTCGTGTCCACATGTGAGGGTCCACGTGTGACGCTTCACGCGATGCATGGCGAGAGAGGGTGCCTGAACACACTACCCCATATTCTAGTACGCTATAGTACTACCCATCATTCCCATGGTCACTGAACGATCGTAGCGCCAGAGTCCCCTCTAGTTAATTTTCGGAAGCTCTACGTTCTGTGGTACAGTGTACTAAAATGGGGCAGTGAAATAAACGAGGCAGCCGCGCTTAGAGGTGTGCGCCGAGGCGATTTCGACCGGCGGCGGCGGGGGGGTCGTTCAGTGTCGGCGGCGGCGGCGTCATCGGCGCACGCCGGTTATTTCATCGGCGGCGGCGCGCGCCCAATTTTCATCAGCGGCGGCGGCACCGGCGGCGCGGAAACCGAAACTAAGAATTCAAAAGGTTCTTCTGCCACAGGTTACTGAATTAGTTGAAATTCAGGGATTTTCATCCAAATAGCACTAATGACACTACACAGATGTGTCGACATCACGATGAATGCAAAGCATTTTGTAAAATAGTTTTTATTTCGCTTTCATAATAAAGTACGCGTATTTCAATATATGTCCATGTTCTACCACGAATGTGCAGCACTTTGCTTGTTTTTTTATTTAAGATGTAGCAGTTTTACCCACTCTAGCGACACCAACACGACCCCCTCCCTCAGTCATGATGCAAGTTGAAAGAAGGATTTGCTTACCCCCAAGACAAAAACCTGTCGATGGCCATATGTGCAGATGAGAGCAAATGCAATATTTGCTCATATACACAGTCCACACTGGTCACGACCTTGAGGGCTGTTGACTACGCCTGCAGAGAACGTTGACTCCCGACCCCTTTGTGCTCGGTCAGGGGAGGGGAACACCCCTTGCAAGTGGGCCCCATTAAAATTTCTCTTAAAAATGTCACAAATAGGAATATAAAACATTCAACTTTTAATGCTTTTTTGTAACGTGTACACGTGCTCAATACCCATCAGGTGTATGAGACAATTAAAATCGCAACTGCCACTCTCGACTGGTTCCGGAAAAGACTCAACAGAAGAATGCAATTACGAGTGCTGGGAACCTACGTTCGTTTGTCAATTTGATTTCTCGGCATGATTTTAATTGTTATATAAACAAAAATAAAACATGCAAAATATTAAAACAAAATGGCTGCTATTGCAAGATGTGTGTCCCCCTTCGTGATTTTTCTAGACTTACGCGTCCGCAAGCCACATCTGGTGTCACAAACTTGCAAGTGCCCCCCCCCCTCCTCCCCACGACATCTCCCAATACCCCCCCTCCCCAATAAAAAGGCACCAATGTAGGCCTCCGTAGGCCTCCGGGATTGCCTACTGGCGCACGGTGGGCCATTTTGGTTGCTAGGACGAACAGTACCGATTTCGACATGCTTTATTGAAGGTGCTGAAGGATCAAGAAAAGGCCGATTGTTGTAAATTTCTTGAGAGTTCAATGATAGCTTCTTTGTGAATCCCGTAGATTATTGAACCTCACTTTGCGTATAATGCTCCAAGGAAAAAAAATGGCTTCGCCCTGTGTCACTGCAGAGCCAGAAGCCATCACATGGGCAGGCGTCATTAAGCCTCTATATAACATTGCTAAGGTTCAGCACATTTGTACAAATAATTCTCGTTAATTCAACATTGAGTATAATCCTTGCTTGGGTTAGTATGTGTGAAACATAAATTTGAAATTTAAAAATTCTCATTGTGGGTTTCTGCGGCAAAGACACATTGATTAAAACTGATGATTACGGAGCTACAGCAGAGGTAACATTCGTTGTTTTTTTTGTTACGGTAATGGTAATGCGTTACCTTTTTTATGTATATATATATATAACGTGAAGCCGTGAAACGTTCCCTTTCTTTTATTAGAGTAACGAGTAACGTATTTAGTTACTTTTTACTGTAACGGATACAACTCTAAATATATAGACTTACAGGAGTGATGTCGGCCCACACCGTCAGTTGTGGTTGCGGTCTATAGGCTGGCTGTACACATTACATAGATATATTCCTTTCATCTAGCACGTGATAGTGAAGGTTTGCTCGACCATTGATGATCTCGACCTTTGAGGAATACACAACAGCTTCTTAATAATATGCATATCATCCAACAGAAGCGTGCACTTCGTTTCGCTAAAATTTACAGTCAACGTGAGTGCTGTCGTCACGCCGTATGTTTCAGGTAGCCTACTCAAAATACCCAAAGATGTCGATCCACCTAGCAACGCGTGGCTACCCACTGACGGTTCTGTATGAAAATAGCATCCACAGTGGAGCCTGTCGCATCTGCTGAAATTTTATCGCAACGTTATTGTACTGCCACTTCGCTTGTATTTTTATGTCACTGCCTAGCGCAAAGGCACCGCCATTGTGGTTCAGTAGCTAAGGTACTCGGCTGCCGACCTGCAGGTCGCGTGATCGAATCCCGCTTGTGGCGGCTGGATTTTCGATAGAGGCGAAAATGCTGTAGGCCCCTGTGTTCAGATTTGGGTGCATGTTAAAGAACCCCAGGTTGTCATAATTTCTGGAGTCCTCCACTTCGGCATCTCTCATAATCATATGGTGGTTTTGAAACGTTTCACACCACATATTAATCAATTGCCTTGTGCAAAGCACGCTTGGCTGTCTGCGAAAATTCTAGATTATTTTAGAATCTTCTGATAAGCTTGAGACACCTACAGTACTGATGATGTTCGATGCCACGGGTATATATAGCGACGTACCTTCACGCAGATCATAGTACCGATGACCAATGCTCTAATTACCGCTATCTGCGTAAAGCGTGAATTTCTAGTACTTTGTACTTTTCTAGGCACACGTTCACGAAATAAAAAATGTCGTCTTGAGGAACCCAAGTACCATATTCTTTGCCGTCGCAACCACGTGGCAATATGGTGAGATGAGAATGGTGAAATGATTGATACAAAACAGTGAGATGGGGCGTAAGTACACGGCCAAGTTTTATTTAAGATGCATATACCACAAGCTATCTTCTTCTATAGAACCAATATAATGCGGATTTGTTAAGTTACTGTGAAGTTGAATGTCAAGAAAGGAAGAACACGAACTTGGAAAGACACAGTGGAGACGAAAAGTGATAGGTATCGACGTAAAGTTTGATCGGTCATTCCACGCCGAACGTCCAAGGCGTTTTGGTGACTACCTCAGGTGTATTCTAAATATGTCGGGCTGATTTACTCCATGAAAGCAGTCTATTGCGAAAATGTTTTGCAGAGAAAAATGGTTTTGGTCATTTATATATGTGACCAAAATACCGGCTATAGGCTGGGCCCTATATCGCGTCCTAAGATAAAAGCACATTTACCGAGAGAGTCTATATAGGCTCCATTTATTTTGCCAACCTATGGTTCCGAATATTTAAAACCTCCTACTATGGCGTGCCTTGTTGTCGTATTGACGTTCCGGCTTGTAAAGCCAAAAAAATTATTTTTCAAATGATAAAACTGTTCATATCTCCCCCTCCCCGGAACTCATTCTAGGTCCTTTGAAAAACACCAGTCATCTATCTTTAAAAAATGCTTGGATATCAACTATTCATAACTCTCATTTAAGGATGTGGAAATGAAATGACCTTCACTAAATGACCGATGAGGTGAAATATTAACAATTGCGTGCTTGTGTGCGTGTGTCTGTAGATGTTAAGATCGGCCTCCCTGGCTGGGCGCCGCTTGGACGCGGGAGACGATTGCAGCTAAGCCTACCCTGATTTGTTCCGGGTCAACGCTCTCGAGGTGCGCCCAAAGTGGGGACAACACAAAAGTCATACTTCGAATTCTTTAGGGCTGTTGGCTCCCCTCGTCAAAAACTCTTTGGACACGCCTGACTGACGACGGCCTAGAAAGAGCTGTTTGAAATCGAGGCTGCATGATTTGTTCGACGTGCCACGAGACGCGCTTGGGATCCGTCGTCAGGTATGTTTCCCAAACTCTGTGGTGCTTGGAAGTCTTCCATTCTCTCAAGCCCTAGCCTGCCTAGCACTGCAGACCGTATTCTGCACGTGCGATGCAATGTTATTGCACTGTGCTGTGTTGTGCGTATTATTGCACTGTGACCTACGTTGTGTTTCTCTCTCACCTTATGGCGAACTGAACGTGCGTTCTCTCTCTTTCCTGGGTTGAAAAGAAGGCAGTATTTGACCTTTTCTCGCTTTCTCCCTCTCTCGTTCTTTTATCCTTATTCGCTGCGCCCTGCGCTCCCTGCTGGGCTGCAGAAATTAGGCGCCTTATTCTAACCACTACCCCCCTACCTCCGCCCCCAGTTCGGCGGACGGAGATGAAGACGACAATAGACCTCTACCGGGGTAAGTCACCACGTGACGTCACCGGTGCACGTGCAAGGCGGTGGTTGGCAAAACACTCCTGCCAGTGCCTGTGTGGGTGCAGTGGCTCGGTGCTTGGGGCAATTTTTTCTTCCTTTTGAAAGCGTAATCTTCATCTCACAGTGGCAACATTAGCTGTGGCATGTGTCAGAGAACATCTAGGTGTGTGATAAAGTGCGTGATGAAATGTTCGCTACGCTGGCCGGCTGGCTGTTTATCTACGAGAAGTGAACACACGTGGCGGTCTGTGCGAGGAACAGCGGCATCTTCTTTGAAAATGTGCAGTGTTGACGGTGGCGTGTAGTGTGCGTTAAAAGGCATCGACAATATTGGTTCATCTTTACAGACGGTGAAATTGGGAATATTGTGCATGGTGTGTGCAGTGTGAATAATGCGATGCGTCCTGTTTGCGAAAACACTGGTATTCGTTGTGGGCCGGTTTCAGTATCAGATTGTCGATATAACTTTACGAGCTGACATTTTAGTCAAGGTAAAAATGCATTTGACGCGATTATTTGCGAGTGGGTACATCACAACGTATGCGTGGCTTGCAGAAAAATAAAAGTATATGATCTCCTGGTGATATTTACGACTACGCATGAGCTATAAGCATGTTGTAGCGTTGCCGAATCTGCATATATGCTTCACCACGGCTATAACTCGTAATATCGGATACCTGATATGTGTTAATGGAAACAGCGAAGATTTTGGTTTCTCATCTACTTTGTACTTTTACGACTCGATCCTTATGAAGTGAAAATGCGCGTTAGAAGTTTGTGTATCAGGCCTAAAGGAGCGATAGGTACGAAAACACGTTATAGGTGTCAAATGCAGCAAGATAACTGTGCCAGATAATATTATATATAATATCAAGATGTCGGGTTTTACAAAACATGAATTTTTACTAGGTTATTGAGAAACGCAGCGGCAGAACTTCACTTTGATTTTCACGAGGATATGTTAACCTCAGTGTAACCAATGGAAAGAAGTGGTGTTTTTTTCATTCATCTCCGATGAGACTTTTGGGCAATGAGTGAGAATCTTATCCGTGACTTTGCGCACAGCAGCTCAAAACCATGCTGCCGCCAATGCTGTACCTCGTATTGCACATGCCACGATGGAAATACAGTAAGTTTACAGCCATGCCATGCAAATATTTCTCAAAGAGCCAGTAATCGTGTACATTCAAAAGGTTCGCTTTCAAAAAATATCAGATTTTTTATGGCTATCATCTACGTGGGTGAAGCCCACTGCATGTTAGTCGCGTCTCTCAGTACTCTAAACAGTTCCTCCGTCCATCCAACTGCGATGAGCAAATTTTCACACCATGGGCAGTAACCCTTCAGTGACCCCCTTCTTTCAAAAGCTGTAACTTTAGAACATAGCAATGTATAAATTTTTGTCGAAAGAATGCAGACAAGCAGCTCTGCTATGCACAAAGATGCCACCGGAGGAACTTTCTTGCCAACCAGCACCTGTTTCGAGAGAGGGTGTAGGGGGCGGGGTGCCCGCAGTGACGTCACACTGTTTACAAAAAGGGAGAGGTCTATTCCTGTGGACTGCCCTGAACTGAATGGACATGCAGTCTGTCAGTTTACAGTGATCTGCATGGTGGCTTTCCTGTAACGTTTGTTTTTCAACCAAAAACTCTCGTTCACAGACTGCTTTTCTTTCTCATTTTGAGCCCGCGAGTAAAACAAAATGTCACTTCTCCAAATTCTAGCGAAGGCACGCGAGTACAACAAGATCTCAAAAAGGGGAATGGCAAAAATGAAATGAGCGAGAAAAGCAGTCTGTGAACGAGAGTTTTGAAAAACTAACCTTACAGAAAAGCTGCCTTGCAGATTATTGCAAACTGTCCATTGTTTTCTCCTGCAGAGAATTTTAGGAAGACAGGGCTTAAAACGCGAGCACCGAGACGCTCTGATACAGCTCTCAGAGGCTCCCATCAAGCTTCGATGATGCTACCATCAACATATAGTATTACGCTACCTTTAGTGTGTAAATAGTGTATATAAACGTTCCTCTTATCAGCCCCGGCTACTCTGCTCGACTTCTACCCAAGACTTGGCTAGCTCCTTCGAATACATCACGAGCAAGCGAAAGGGCACGGAGTGGTAGAGGCGAAAATGTGCAACATCACATCGCTTTTATTACGTGACATATTCGTTCTCCGCTGCATTTCCCCGCTCGTGTCCGCAGATAACGTTCCAGTTTTTATAGCGAAGACACACCGTTGATTGCGGTCACGTCATTGAATATCATATAAACAGCGGTTGCATTATTTACTTGCAAATTACTTCACCATAAAGAATGGTGAAGTAATTTATTACTTGGCCACCTGAGTAGCTTTCTAACTTTACGTACTGTTTATCAAGACCTGAATATAATGTTAAGATTTATTTTGTTGATTCTGAGCATTACCTTCGCAACAGAAGTACATCAACACTGCCCGCAACAATTATTATTCATCTTTCCCAGTGCCTGTAGGTCCGTTGAAGTTACGTGATGAAAATATGTTTGCTGGACTACGTCATATATGGCATGCCGCTTAAGTGTCTGTCTCCGCATTATTGACGAATCCAGCCGTCTCTTGTAAACTTTCTGCTGGCAAGTTTTTAAAATTTTATTTTGTTATTTTTAAAACTGGTGGCCTCAGACAAGCTTAATACGCCTCTGCTCACCACTGGATAGCGTTGTTACGCGCGGCGCCTGGGCTGACGGGGGAGAGAGGCGTTCTTTGTTCATCAAACAAGTCACCAAAGGGCTGCCAGCCGGCTGTCCGGCGTGTTTTGTCCATCTTAGCCGGGAAGTGAAGTGGCATTCCGACACCATAAGACGTTCGACGAGACGACCACAATGGTTTCTTGGCGTCACAGGTCCAATGTGGTGACCACGCCCCAATCAAAGACGTTGACTTGAGCGAGTGTGAGCGGCACTGTCAGAAATGGTGTGTGTGTCCCGTGATTCAACAGCACATTCTGGACCCATTACCTGATTTAGTCAAAACGCACACTTTATAATAAGCCACCCAGCTCATTCGCAAGAGATCTCTCGCCCTGTCTGTACAGAACGTAATAAATCCTCTGTTAAGTTTGCCATCCTACTCCTGAGTGCACATGCGTTTTCTTTTCTGTCTCTCTACACCCCCTTTCTTGCCCCTATTTCTCCACCCCCAGTGTTGGGCAGCAAACCGGATGCCAAGATCTGGTTGATCCCCCAGCCTTCGTTTCTCTCTCTCGCCATCTTACTGCCTTGGCATCTTCATCCCGGATATCTGATGCCTGAAAAGGCCGGTACCAATGGAGGTTAAAGAATAAAACAGATGGTGAATATTTTCTGCAGCATGTTGAGACGCTGCATATGAGTGGTCATCTTCGGAAATCATCAACTTTAACACCACGGACAGGTGATGATATGCCCTGAGTAGGTTCGAGCATGTATTATGCCTCGACGCTTTTAATCTCCATTATATTCTCCCTTTCGATTTCATCCTTCGGGGCTTTGTGTAGTCCTTCACCTAACGCACTGCATTCGTGCTGCACTGCTACTACTTCATTTCTTCTGTATATACGCCCTGTTTCGGGCACGATCACAGGCTGCCATCTTGGACTGATAATGACGCCGTTTTGCATCCATATAAATATTCGAATAGTGCTACGGTGAACTCGCATGCATCAACACGCTGGGCCAGTACATTCAACGTCGTATGACCATAATCATTGCTAATTACGACATATAAAACCAGCAAAAATTGCTTTTAAGCCTAAGATGGCAGCGTCTATGCTTTACTGTAACTGTTACATTTATTTTTTGTCAATTTGTCCAATATATCAGTTCATGCAGCGGCCACAGAACTTGTGCAGCTGTTCATAGTGGTACTCTCGGTCTCTGAAGCTGGATGAAGATAACTAAGAGGCCTGGTTTATACTGGCTACATAAAATGTGAAACGAAGCTATAAATTTAGATGAAAAAGAAAAAGACAAATCTGTGGAAAGTCAGTATTGACGCATAAATGGCGCGCCGATTGCGCCGATGAAAATCATCGGCGGCGGCGGCGGCGGCGCGCCGATCAGTTCGCGTCGGCGGCGGCAGCGCGGTGAAAACTCTCGGCGGGGGCGCGCCGACCAGTCGGCGCACACCTCTAGCCGCGCTAGCCGCGTCAAAGAACTACAGTGGCTATAATAGGAAAGTGTGATGAACGCGTCGGCTAGCCCGTAACGCCTTGGGAGGAAACCGCCAGATGGCGCTGGCACACGTTAACACTTTCTATTTTTTTGTAGGGCAGGGCTCCAGTTTTGTAATTATCGAGTGAGACAAGTCATAGAACAATTGTGTCGGAAAGACATGGTAAAAAAGACTGCGAAGTGTTCAGGATGTGAGGTTGGTTTTAAAGTGGACCCACGTGTAGAAGCGGAAGGAAAAGAGGCTGACGCGAAGTGTAGGCAATGAAACGTTGAGGAAAAAATGGAGAAAATGATGGTTACCCACAGTGACATGCTGATGAGAATCACCGAGCTCGAGACTGCGTTGGCGACAGAGCAAGAGAAAACGAGGGCTATGGGAGAAAAGCTGAAGTCCGCCAAGGAAGCACTCGCCAAGGTAAACAGAGGAGTGGCCTACGGAGAGAACAGTAGGGAACCGGCAACCAGAACTGCGGAGAAGAATGAGCAAGCAAGTTTGGAAAAAACAGGTTCAGCCGGTTCATTTGTCGCTAGGCCCAGCTTCAGCGTAGTAGTGGTGGGGCTGGGAGGGGACAAAGCAGCCGGCGTCACAGGTGCAAGTAACCCCGAGGTGCAGGACGCTCCAGCTGAAAAGTCACAGCATGTGATAATCGCCGGGGACTCGAATTTAAATCGATGCACAGAAGCCATCATAGAGAGGGTAAGAGGTGACAAGAGGGTTGCAGTAGGGGCGTTCCCAGGACGCAAGCTGGAAGCAGTCATGAGGCAAGCGAGCGCAAAACTCAAAACTGCCGCTGATAGACGAAACCTCGTGATAATTTCAGGCGGTTTAAACGATGTCTTAAATGAAGATACAGCAGGACTAGCAACTACACTGGCGAAAAGCGTTGATGACATGCGCGCCACTTCTCCTGAGGTACAGGTAGCGATATGCACAATACCGGAGGTACCGGCGCATGGTATCAACCTGCAAAGAGCGGTTGTCAACGCAAACCAAGAGATATGGCGGATGAGTCGATAGAAAGGCTTAGAGGTGGTGGAAATAAACAGAGAGGTGCATAGGTGGGGTGGTTTTCAACGAGACAGAATTCACTTCGATGGGTGGCTAGGTCATGAGGTGGGTTGGCGACTTGCAGGACGCGCAGTAGCTTTTTTGGGGGGCAAGCGGGCCCTTCGGGGTGCAGGATAGCTAGTAACGAGGAAAACAACCAGGGAGACTCTTTGACAGGTGGTATGGACAGATACTGTGACGTCATCCTCCTGCATTCCGTGGCCGCCTGCTCCAGAGACAAGTGCCAAGACACGCGCTATCTTGGTTTCCTTTATCCGGTTATCACGGGAGTCATGTGATCATTCTGACTGTATATATTTCACGACGAAACATTAAAGAGGGCCTTTTTTCTTGGTAACGAGCGTCTGTCGATCACTCTGACGAGCTTGACATGGTGTCAGAAGTGGGGTCCGATGTAGCAAACTAGCGCTTCAACAGCCCCGTCGACAAGCGAGCGACAGGCAGCTGCGTCTACGAGAACAAGCCGTATCGGTGACAACGCTTCAGAATGGCGGGAATCAAGCCTCCTAAGCCCTTCGACTTCCAGAACGCAGCGGACTGGCCCGCCTGGATGGACGAATTTGACGACTACAGATTCGCGTCTGGGCTACATGAGAAACATGAATGAGACTACATGAATTTTTACGAGAGTGACCTCTAATTCTTAAAATGTGTTACGTAAACTTCTTATGCTATTTATGTTTGAATTTTGTGTGTACAATTGCAGGTTGCTTGAAACCAATGTATTGAATATATATATTGTTTGTCAGTGCTGATGTCTATAAGCTTTGCACTGTCACGGACTGCGGAGGGACAAGGGCCTTTGTCAGGCTGTTCGCCTTCAGCCCTTTGCCCCTGCAGTGAGCTCTGTATCCGGCTTACTGTAAATAAAAGTACTACTACTACTACTACAAAAGACGATGTTCAAGTAAAGACTCTTCTCTATACTATGGGCAGAAAGTCGAGGGAGATTCTTCGGTCGCTAAACGTAAAAGACGAAGAAATGGAGGACTTCAAGCTCGTAATGTCTAAATTTAGCGACTACTTTGTCTACACCAAGAACATAGTCTACGAAAGTGCTCGCTTTAATCTACGCCGCCAACAACTGGGAGAAACAGTAGACCAGTTCGCAACCGAGCTTAGCAAGTTAGCCGACAGATGCGAGTTCGCAGGCGTGAAGGAACGCCTAATAAGAGACCGCTTCTTAGTAGGACTACGGGACCAGGTTCTTTCGGAAGAACTGCAAATGGACCCCAAGCTAACGTTGGCCACTGCTTTGGCAAGAGCGCGTACGAGCGAAACCGTAAAACAACAGCAAGCAGAACTGAAAGAGCATGAATTGCACAGTCCCAGAAGCTTGCGTCGCCGCAGTAAAGCCCAAGAAAGCCGCTGCAAAGAGCACGTTTACTCGCTGTCAGAAGCCCGCTTATCATCAAAATAACTGCAGTTATTGTGCCGGACCATTTCACCAGCGAAACAAGTGTCCAGCGCAAAAAGAAACGTGCAGATTTTGCCGGAAGTTGGACCACTATGAAAAGGCATGCCAAAAAAAGAAGCAAAGAGACACAAATCTCGATAGCATCGCCGAAGCTGATGGCAAGTTTATAGGCATGGTCGAGCAGTGTGCGAACACACAATCTGAGCATTTCGTGACGGTAAAGATAAACGACCAGACGCTCCGCATGAAAGTAGATACGGAAGCCGAAGTGATAGTCGTCAGTGAAAATTATCCTTTTCTTCCGCCTTCTCTGGAAAACGCAGCTGATCTTAAAGGACCTAGCAATACTAGCATCCGTACGATCGGAAAGTTTGACGCTAAATATCTTGGAAAGACAGCTGTTCACAACAAACCATTTACGTCGTGCAGAACTTGCGCACGCCCTTGTTGGGACTACCAGCCAAAAAAATTGCCCGCAGCTTCCCTCGGGGGAACACTGAGGAGGATGCGGAGCATATGATTGGTTAACGGGGTGTTAAAGTGCGACTTACTTGGGTCGATGGCTAAATTGGTTAACGTGGTTGTGAAATGGGGTGTTAAATTGCGACTTACTTGGGTCGATGGCTAAATTGGTTAACGTGGTTGTAGGAGGGGGTGTTAAATGAGTGAACACGTACACACGTATGCGAAAGGGCGGCGCTGGTCGAAGGGACGTCGATCATTGTGTTTGTGGATTCGTTGGCATTCATTTCACGGCGACTTCGGACGTTGACGCGCCGTACAAACCAACGGACGAGCGGCAACTGAGTGAGCGAGCGCCGAGCTTGAGTATATATACAGCGCGACGGCGCATGCGCTGTCAGCTGTCGAATGTTCTCGAAGGAGAAGCGCGCGCGCGGCACAGATGGCGACGGCGCGATGGCGCATGCGCTGTCAGCTGTCGAATGTTCTCGAAGGAGAAGCGCGCGCGGCACAGATGGTGGGCGACGGCGCGACGGCGCATGCGCGCGCGTCAGCTGTCGAATGTTCGAGAAGCGGTGCGGACGGCGCGGACGGCGCACTAAAAGGCGCGAGTATAAGATGCTTCCGCATCTAAAAAGCTCTGGGAATTGTTCGCTTCCTAGATGAATTAGACACTGCTGACAATATCGGAAGCAAGTACCCCAAGATATTCCAAGGCACGGGTACCATATCGGGAGAACACACCATACACGTTGTGCCACATGCAATCCCGTACAGTCTGTCTACACCGCGACGGGTTCTTATTCCCATGAAAGAAAAAGTCAAAGAAGAACTGGACAATCTAGAACGAGAAGGAATGATACAGAAGTTCGAAGAACCGACAGAATGGTGCGCGCCTATCGTTCCTGTAATGAAGCCGTCTGGAGCAGTAAGGATCTGCGTTGACTTAACTCAATTGAACCAGTTCGTCAGACGAGAGCGTCATCGAATGCCAACAATTGAGCAAGTTATGGGAAGCTTCCAGGAAGCCAAAGTCTTCTCTAAACTAGACGCGCATTCTGGTTTCTACCAGATTAGGCTTTCCGAGGAATGTCAAAAGCTCACGACGTTCATTACACCGTACGGGCGGTACTGCTACCGCAGGTTGCCGTTCGGGATTACATCTGCACCTGAAATTTTTCAAAGAAAGTTCTCGCAAGTCCTAGAAGGCCTAGACGGCGTACTGAACTACATGGATGACATTCTGGTGTACGGCAAGAACCAAGTGGAACACGACAAGCGGCTTTGTAACGTCCTCGAACGACTTCAACGAGCAGGCGTAAGTCTGAACAGGGAAAAGTGTTGTTTCTCAGTTATACAGGTCGCATTCTTGGAGATGATCTTCGATGCCAACGGCGTGCGTCCAGACCTCGAGAAAGTTAGAGCAATCAAGCAATTGCCCAGACCCCAAAACGTTGCTGAGGTTCGATCCTTGTTAGGTATGATGAACCATCTCGCAAGGTTTTCACCTGAAGCAGTTTTAATGTCTGCTCTTTTACGCAGCCTCCTCAACAAGGACAGCGACTGGTTTTGGGGCCCTCAACAAGAGACAGCTTTTGAAAAGATCAAGACCACTCTCAGCTCAGACAGATGCCTGGCGAGGTACAACCGCTGGTACTCGACAATTGTATCGGCGGACGCGTCTTCACTAGGGGTTGGCGCAGTACTCCTCCAGGATCAACCATCGGGTGAGAGACGTCCTGTTGCATATGCCTCCAGATCGCTCACAAAAACAGAGCAGAGGTATTCACAGATCGAAAAAGAAGCATTACCTTTAACTTGGGCTGCGGAACGCTTCGACGAATTCCTAAGAGGCCTCACGTTCCTATTTGAGACGGATCACAAGCCTCTCCTCCCGCTACTGGGTCGAGATCCTCTTGATTCTCTACTGCCAAGAATTCAAAGGTTCAGAATGCGTCTTATGCTGTACTCGTTCACGCTAACACACGTCCCGGGGAAAAGCATTGCTACGGCGGACACACTTTCTCGCGCGAGAGTGATGAACACGGTGCTTTCGGTCGGAGAGTTGTCTGAAGCAGACGTTTCGGCTCACGTGGAGGGAGTCGTTCAGTATGCGTTTTCTGACGACATACTCGAACGCATACGCTCAGAGCAAGCAAACGACCCCGAATGTGCGTGGTTGCTCGAACCTTGTATGCAAGGTTGGCCCGCTAAGCACTACACACCACAACTTCTCAAGCCATTCTGGGCGCATCGTGGTAACATCGCGGTATGCAAGCAGCTGCTTTTGAAGGACTCAAGGCTAATGATTCCACGAGCACTGCGGGAAGAAACGCTTCGGAGGGTTCACGAGGGACACCAGGGAATTGCACGCTGCCGCGCGAGCGCTAAAGAATCTCTCTGGTGGCTAGGAATTAGCAAAGACATTGCACAAACCGTGGCCAACTTCCAAGCATGCGCCACAGAGCGTACCCAATTTTCCGAACCAATGATTCCATCAGAAACAACCGAGCTGCCATGGCAGAAAATCGGAATTGATTTATTTGAGATGAAAGGAGCTGTCTATCTTGCCGTTGTTGATTATCACTCCAGGTATCCTGAGCTGGCCCTGCTGGATCGAGGAACGTCGTCGAAGGCGGTCATCCAGCACCTGAAAAGCTGCTTTGCCAGACATGGGACACCGCAAACGGTAATATCAAACAATGGACCACAATTCATCTCATTCAAGTTTGCTGATTTTGCAAGAAACTACGGTTTTAGGCATGTCACAACAAGTCCTCGTTACCCTCAAGCTAACGGGGAAGCTGAGCGCATGGTAGGGACTCTTAAAAAACTTTTGAAGAAGGCAGAGGACCCCTACATCACATTGCTGAACTATAGAAACACGCCAGGTCCAACCGGCTATAGTCCAGCGCAGCTGCTAATGAGCCGCCGTTTACGCTCAAAAGTGCCCTGCATGCCATCCGCACTAAAGCCAGAAGTAGTAAAGGCTTCTTAGAAAGAGCAAGACGAAAAATACAGACAAAAAAGATGTATTTTGACAAATGTCATGCTGCGAGACCTCTTCCCTGTCTATCCACAGGCACTCAAGTATGGCTCAAAGACAGAGGTGCCGAGGGCACGGTCCTTCGTCCTTCTAAAACACCGAGATCCGGCTGCGTCCAAACTGAAGGAAAAACCTTACGCAGAAACAGGCGTCATCTCTTCCTTCTCCCACACGGAGGAGAAACAAGCCCCGTAAGGATGGAGCAGCATCCACGAAACAGCAAGCCAACGGACGCGACGGACAAAGACATCGTAGCTACCAAGTCGTCTGACATCCAAGAGCCTCGTTCATCGAACAAAACTTCAAGTCCTGAGCAACAAACGACGCGATATGGGCGCGTCATAGGAGCTCCGAAAAGACTTGGTATTGATGATTAATTTCTGCAATGCTTTCCTGTTTTTGGCAGGCCCACGATGCCTATAAAACGGGGAAGATGTGACGTCATCCTGCTGCATTCCGTGGCCGCCTGCTCCAGAGACAAGCGCCAAGACACGCGCTATCTTGGTTTCCTTTATCCGGTTATCAAGGGAGTCAAGTGATCATTTTGACGACGAAACATTAAAGAGGGCCTTTTTTCTTGGTAACGAGCGTCTGTCGATCACTCTGACGAGCTTGACAGATATGATTCCAAAGTGGCACCAGTATCTAAGATAGGTATAGTCCAGGGCAGAAATAAACGTAGCCACGAGCAACGAGCCATTTCAGACATAGGGTATATTAACATGCATGGCGGTAGGAACAGGCTGAAAAGGGAAGAGGTAGAAGAACAGCTAAGGGAGGAGAGGCCGATGGTATGCGGTTTTGTAGAAACACATCTCAGGGACATGGAACAACCTCCGAACAATGCGGACTACGCGTGGGAATATTGTAATAGAACAGAAGGCAGCAGAAAGGGGGTTGGTATTGGGGCATTCATAAATAAAAATACAGACTTCCAAAGGGTCAAGCAGGAGTGCAAGGAACATTTATGGCTAAAAGGGAAAGTGGCAGGGCAAATGACACTCCTTGGTTTCATGTACTTGTGGACGGGAGCAAAGGCCAGAGAGGAAAACAAGGCGATGGTAGAGTGCATATCAAAGGACATTCAGGAGTTAGGAAAAGAGAGCGAGATAATTATCCTAGGAGATATGAATGCACACATAGAAGATATAGACT
This sequence comes from Rhipicephalus annulatus, assembly GCA_013436015.1. NCBI lineage: Eukaryota > Metazoa > Arthropoda > Arachnida > Ixodida > Ixodidae > Rhipicephalus > Rhipicephalus annulatus. The sequence goes on from WOVY01009434.1 coordinate 23,601, forward strand.
GGTATACCGACCCGACAGGCAAAATGATCATGGATATGTGTGAAAGAATGGGTTTGATCACTTGCAACAGTACCGAGAAGTGTGAAGGGCAAATAACATGGGAGGTAGGAAGGCAGCAGTCGACGATAGATTACGCACTGATGTCAAATAGGATGTATGATAAGCTCAGGGGAATGTACATAGATGAAGATGGATCCAGAAGTCTGGGTTGTGATCACAAAGGTATCAAGCTAAGTTTTTGAAGAGCAGTGAAAGTGGAAAGGAGACAAGATGAGCAGCTACAGGAAAATTGTTATTCAGAAAGGCAAATTGAAATAGCCACTAAACAAAGTGAGAAAGTAATCACGAGGATAATAAATCAGTGTGGACATACACGAATATAATTATATTGTTTGAGCTAGAGCTTGCTAAGGCACGTGACAAGTCACCCCGGTAAAGAAAACACAAACCAAAAAGTTGGTGGGATGACGAAGTTAAGAGAGCCATAGCAAAACGTCAGGAAGCCTCTAGGGAACACAGACATACTAAGCAGTGGGGTGAACCGACAGATGATGTTGAAAGAAAATGGGAAATCTTTCTAAGCTTTAGAAGGGATGCATCCCTTCTGATTAATGAAAAGATTAGAAGAAAGGGAGCCCAGTGGCTGGCAGAAGTACATAAAAAAGATAGAAAGGCAGCTGCGAAATTTCGAAACCATCTAAACTCCCTAAGAAATGAGACGAGCCTAGAGCAGAGGTTTATAACTACAGTTAAAGGTGCTAGGCTAAAAGGGGACGAAGCTATTGAATATATAAGAACAAGGGTGACAGAAAAACTTCCACACAGAAGTGCTTTATGCACCACAATAGACAGGAATGAATCAAGAGGCGCAATGACTCCATTTTCACAACCAGAGTGGGAAACGGCTGAGAAAAGGGTTCCTAGTAGTACATCAACAGGCCCAAATGGCATTCAAATTATGCTGATAAAGACATTAGGTCCGAAGTCTAAGCAGGCCTTGAGAGAGGCAGTGAGCAAAATAATAATTGATGTAGAAGTTCCCGATGGATGGAAACTTAGCAGGATGAGCATGATCTATAAAGGAAAGCGGGACAAAGCTGACATAAACAACTACCGTCCTATAACAGTGACATCAGTGGTCAACAAGCTGGCGATGCAGATTATAAAGGAAAGACTGCAGGCATAGATAGCGGATGAGGGGTTGCTGGAGGAACTGCAAGATGGGTTTCGGAAACACAGGAGGTTGGAAGACAATCTGTTCTCACTGATGGAGTGCATCGGAATAGCAGAAAAAGAACACAGGTCCCTATGGCTAGCATTTTTGGATATCAAGGGAGCGTACGATAGCGTGATTCAAGAGGAATTGTGGGGGATACTGGACACACTAGGCGTGGAAGATGTAGTCACTAATCTTTTAGAGGATATCTCTAAAGGTAACAAGGTAATTATAAAGTGGAAAAAATACGTATCCAAGCCTGCAGAGGTAAAACAGGGGCTTAGGCAGGGGTGTCCTGTCACCCTTATTATTCATGATGTACCTACAACGATTAGAGGCCAAATTAGAGCGAAGTGGACTGGGCTTGAACCTCTCTTTCTTCAAACAAGGAAAATTTATTGAACAGGCACTACCAGCATTGATGTACGCAGATGATATAGTGCTAATGGCGGACAACAAGGAAGATTTGCAGAGATTTGTGGACATCTGTGGTAATGAGGGATATAGATTAGATTTCAGCTTCAGTAAGAAAAAATCAGCAGTCATGATTTTTAATGACAATGAAGGTAGTAAGCTTAGAATACAGGAGGTGACGCTGGAGATAACAGATAAATACAAATATCTGTGTGTATGGATAAACAATGGGGCCGAGTACCTAAGGGAACACGAAATATACGTGTCGACTAAAGGTAACAGGAAAGCAGCGGTAATGAAAAACAGGGCACTGTGGAATTACAATAGGTATGATGTTTTGAGAGGAATATGGAAAGGGGTCATGGTTCCTGGTCCGACGTTCGGCAATGCGGTCTTGTGCATGAGATCAGAAGTTCAAGCAAGATTAGAAATTAAGCAACGTGGAATAGGTAGGCTTGCCCTAGGAGCTCACGGGAATACACCAAATCAGTATGTACAAGGAGATATGGGTTGGATATCATTTGAGGGCAGGGAAGGTAGCAGCAAGATAAAATTTGAGAAGCAATTGAGAGAAATGGGAGAGGAACGTTGGGCCAGGGAGGTATTCAGCTACTTGTACACGAAGAACGTCGATACAAAATGGCGGAAGCGAACCAGAAAATTGACTGGTAAATACTTGGAAAACAGCAGGAGGCCAAGTGAGTGAATGAGTTAGTAAAAACTTTATTGAACATGTCCGGCGTCATTGAGCGGGGTGGGGCTACAAGCACCCCGGCCTAGGTGATGGCCTCGTGTCCTTGGACCCGGGCGTCATCCCGGGCTTGCCGGACGGCCCACAATTGATCGGCAAGGTCGTGGCTGAGCAGAGCCGCCTCCCATCGCGATTCGAGACTGCCATGTCTACCGGGTTGGTAGGGGACTGCTGCGCGTTACCGGTACACTTCCACAGCATGTGCTGCAGCGTCGCTCTGGCTCCGCACGCCTTACACGCGTTGGACGTATAAATGCCTGGGTAGCATAGTATAAATGCCTGGGTAGGTGGAGGATCACCGGATTCGGGTACGTGTGTGTCTGTAGTTTTCTCCAGGCAACCTGCTGTTTCTTGTTTAGTTTGGCGTGGGGTGGTGAATATTTGCATCTGTTAAGTCTGTAGTGTTGCGTGATGTCTCTGAAAGTGGTCATGCGATCACCCCACGTCCATTCCCGCATCGCTGTCGAAGTGTGCGAGACATCGGGACTGTCGGCAGGCGTCGCAGCTCGGCGTGTAAGTCCTCGAGCCGCGGCGTGGGCAGTCGCGTTGCCCGCAAGCGGAGGGTCCGTGTGGTTGGGGGTCCATACGAGGAAACTGTCGTTTTTGCGGCAGATGTTGCGTTCGTGAATTTGGAGAATGCGGGCCGCTTCGCGGGAGATCCGGCCGCTGGCGTAGTTGCGTGTCGCCGCCTGCGAGTCGCCTATTAGAAAGTTTTAGTACTGCGTACGCTGCGTACGTGGCGGCGTTGCGTACGTAAGGGCGCCACGTTTTGCGCAGTGCGCATGCGCAGACCGTAACGCACACGTATCGCGTTACGTACGCAGCCGCTACGTACGCACGCATGAGATGCGTGCGTGCGTACGTATGAGGTGATCGCGCCGCTCTCGAACAAGCTCGCGACAGCGCGAGATTTCGTTTTGCAAAATGGCGGCATCGAAGGCAAGCACCGACCGGCTCTGTGGCCTAAAATATGGCCATAATCTGGCCATAACACTTGGATTGGCTTACATTGGCTGTCAACAACACGTGCTTCTATTTTGATCTACACGCTTCACGCTCGCTACGTACGCGGGTACTACGGCGTACTAAAAGCCAATAAGTGGCAAACGACGCCACGTAACGCAAGGCGCTTGCGTGATGCGTACGTAGCACCATTTCGCAGTACTAAAGCTCTCTACTATCACCTCGACGTCCGTGGTCGCTATCGCGAGGGCTATGGCAGCTTCTTCGGCCGCCTCCGTCTCTTCCGTGCCTATCGTCGCACTCGTGACGCAAGTTCCTACATGATCCGTGATCGCGACCGCGAAGCCGCGGTGGCAGTCGTAACGGGCCGCGTCCACGTAAACTGTGTCTTTGCTATTGCTGAATTTCTTTTCAAGGTCTTGGGCGCTCCTGTTGCGCCGACTGATGTGATGTGTCGGGTGCATGTTCTTAGGCAACGGCAGAACGACGATGCGCTCGCGAATACGTCTGGGTATCCCGACCTTTTGGCCGCGCTGCGTATGGTAGTTGATACCCAGTGTCTCGAGGATGTGTCGACCAGTTCTGGTCTTCGCCAGACGTTCTTACTGGGCGATGTTGTGGGCTTTGATTATCTCATCTAGAGTATTGTGCAACCCCAGCTCGAGAAATTTTTCCGTGCTGGTATTGGCCGGTAATCCGATTGCGCGTTTGTACGCCTTGCGGATGAGACAATCTAGTTTGGTGCGTTCAGTCGCCTGCCACTTGAGGTAGGAGGCGACGTACGTTATATGGTTCATAACAAAAGCATGTACCAGATGAATGGTACTGCTTTCCTTCATTCCGCTAAGCCGATTTGTTATTCGGTTCAGCAACCGGATTGTTTCATTGACCGCGCCCTCTAGTCTGCGAACGGTTTCGCCGTTGTGGCCGTTGGCGGACAGGCGCAAGCCCAGTACCCTAATGGTGTTAACTTGTGGGATGACAGCGTCGTCTGATGTGCGTACATTAATTTCTCTATATGCGCACTCGAATGCGGAATCGGCATTCTTAGGTTTACGGCCCCTGCGCGAGGGTCTATAGAGCAGGAGCTCTGATTTAGCGGCGGAACATTCGAGGCCAGTGTCGCGAAGGTAGTCCTGCACCACGTCGACTGCTTCCTGCAGCGTTTGCTCTACGTAGCCGTCATTTCCCTCGGCAACCCAGAGGGTGATATCATCGGCGTACAAGCTATGATGGAGGCCTTCTATCTCAGCGAGTTTTCGTGGTAATCCGACAAGCACGAGGTTAAAGAGCATGGGCGAGACTACGGAGCCCTGCGGCGTGCCCAAAGAAAAGTGGATGAAAAAATAACAATTTGTTCATCCACTTTTCTTTCTTCTTATTTACATTCAATTGATTCTAATAACTTCCTCTGTACATTCCTAGGCATTACTGTCTGTTAGATCTCATTATTATTGTGTTAAAACACGGAAAACGAGCCCTTAGGTATACACTTCTTTCCCTTTATATATATATATATATATATATATATATATATATATATATATATATATATATATATATTATATATATATATATTGCATGAACTTGCAGATAGCACATTTGAAAAGGAAACCGTATTTACTAACGTTTCGGCCGTGCCACGGCCTTCGTCAGTGTCAAGGCCGTGCCACGGCCGAAACGTTAGTAAATACGATTTCCTTTTCAAATGTGCTATCTGCAAGTTCATTCAGTATAGAAAATACCCGGACCTGTCGTGCCTTCTCTTCAAGTTATATATATATATATATATATATATATATATATATATATATATATATATATATATATATATATATATATATATATATATATATATATATATATATACCAAATCAAAGGTCTTCGACTCAGAAAAACTGAGCCAGCAGGAACACGCACAGCAAACTGGCAAGGTGGCCGACTCAAACAACAAGCACAAGCACTAGCCTGAGCGCGTGCATCCCCAGAATATTTTCTTCCATTCTTGCGGCAAGCCATGGCTTGCGCTCATTGTACCTAGTGGCCAAGTTGATATATATATATATATATATATATATATATATATATACTCCAGTAGATCCTCCGTGAGCGGTCACAACGTGGTTTATTTCGACGTTTCGGCCTAGAGTCTGGCCTTCATCAGGATTGAAGATACAGTTTGTCGGTGCTCAGCTTTATACAATCTCAAATCAGAGGGCGAAGAAAGAGGAAAAAAAAGAGAGAAAAGGAAAAAAAGAAGAAGGAGAAAAAAAGGAAAGAAAAAGAGAAGAAGAAGAGAAAAATGATATGCAGTGGACGCCCCTCGGGTGCCCCCTTCCACTCTTCCTTCCACTTCCCCCTTCATCTCTCTCCCCCTTCTCCCCTTCACCTTTCTGATGTCAGCGGTCTGTGTATGTTTCCGTTCACTAATGCATTCCTCCCGATCAGACGGGGGTGGTCGCTTCGAGAAGACCCACAACGAACAAACATCTGCCTGACTTACAGCACAAACTTCCCCAATGTACATAAAATCCTTAAACGACATTACAACATTCTGGAACAAAGTGAACGTCTGAAACGCGCAAGCCCATCCGCTCCAGGCGTCGTTTACCGACGACCACGTAACCTCAAAGACACCCTTTGAGGACACAAAAATATTTGTGTCCACTCCCAAATTAACACATCACCCCCCAATAATTCATGCCGCCCTTGTTTAAAGCCACGATGTCTTGTATGTAAGGCGATGCGAGAAACAGACAAAGCAACCAGCACGCAATCCAAGTTTTCGATTAACATACGAGGAAACCTAACATGCGATTTCTCTAATGTGGTATACCTACTCGAATGCAACGTGTGTAGTATGCAGTACATAAGACAAACAGAAACACCATTTAGGATCCGCTTCAATAATCACGGAGCCCATGCGAAATCAGCCCCAAGTCTACCTCTATCAAAACATCTCAATTTTCCCGACCATGCATTCGACAAACTATCAGTAACGCTCTTAGAGACGGGATTTAAATCAAATCGAGAACGTGAACAACGAGAGTCATACCTTATCCACCGATTTAACACCCTCGATAGAGGAATAAATGAGAATCCTGGTACACTCGCAGCAATTAAAGCATTAGAAAACAATAACGGCAACAATGAAAATAGTAACTGAGTTCACGGCACTGCAGTTGCGAAGGGCACTGGACAACCCCCAACAATTCCAAGTGTAACTACTCTTCCTTAATGCAGCTGTCGTCTGTTTTCTGTTTTATGTTTTCTGTTTTATTTTTACTACCCTTCTAAATGCTACTCTTCCTAAATTATTTTTTGTTTTATTTTTACTAACCTTCTAAATGCTACTCTTCCTAAATGAAGCTGTTTTCTATTTTATTTTTACTACCCAATCAATTGTGCCATGCATGACATGCCCAACAGCAACCCTGTGCACAGCCGGGAGGCCCCCACTACACGCATAATCCAGAAGTTGGCAAGGAATTTGCATTGCACCCGCTTGCACAGCCTACCGCAATACGGGGCGACCCTCTTTTTACGACGAAATGTTGACAGGGCGCGGAGTAGTTAAAGGCTTAGAACTTCCTAATATGCCCGCTTACCAGCCTCTGCCACAATACGCGGCACCCCCCCCCCCCTTCTACGATAGAGTGTACTAGAAGTTCTGAGTGGGACGAGCAGCCGGCTCTGCACCTGCATCGTAGCGAAGCGCGGTTCGTTGACAGTTGGCGTGGCGGCGCTGCGGTCGCAGTAGATTGGTGGTGTTCGCACCGGCGGCACTGGTTTGGACGTGTTCCAAGTCGTCGTCGCATTTACGTATTAGCTGCGGTGGCTCGTAATGTGTGCGTGAGCGCTGCTGCTGTTTCATCTCTGTGTGCTACTGTGCTGTGGTGGGAGCCTTGAATGCCCAAATGAGTGAGTGCCAACGACTTCGGCATGACTAAAGCTAGGCTTCGCCATTGCTACGCGCCGGGATGCCGCACAGGCTATGCCGGCGTCAAAGCAGATAGGAAGCTGTCGCTTTTTAGCGTTCCAAAAGATGAACGTAGAAGAAAAATCTGGGAACGCAACCTCCATCGCAGCGACAAAGCTCTCCAGGAAAACTGTGCATTGTGCGAGCTCCACTTCGAGGACCACTACATACTGCGTGACTACGTTCATATCATTGACGGCAAAGAAGTGAGAATCGCCCGTGATGTTCCCCCGCTAACGCCAGACGCAGTGCCTACAATCTTGCCCAACGCTCCGAAATATTTGAGCACGAAACTGCCTCCTAAACGCGCCCCTCGTAAACGGGAATCGCCTACCGTGCCGGGACCCCAGAATAGCAAGAAAGCTTGCACGAGTACGCCTGTCGACGATGACTTTGAAAGTCAAGACGACGTGCACGACGTGTCGACAGCGTCGTTGAAACTAGAAAACTTGCGAGAACTGAGGACTCCGTCTAAATACTGGTCGGTGCACCAATTCCCTGGCTATGAAGGCGCTGTTTATACCCGGTCGCAGTTGGATACGTGCTCTGGCACTGTCACTTCAGAGAGGGCAGTCCTTTTTCACATGAGCGTGATCGAGCAGGCCAGTTACACAACATTTCTGAACGGAAAGCCAGTCTCTGAAGGACTTGTGAGAACTGTATTGCAGGCAGAGGAAGCCCTTCTTCAAGCATCTAAATTTCTGAAATGTCCAGGTGCACTCAGCACTTCGTCTATCACCGAAGAGAATTTAACGACGAAGCCGCTGGGCCAGACGACTGTGTTAGACGGCTCATTCTACAACAAGAAGTGCGCAGGAACGACGGCTGCCGAAAATAACCTGGAACCAAAGTCGCATGCAGAGTAGTGTTCTTTTGAATGCATCAACCGTTGCACGCTTCCCGAAATGTGTATGCTTCATGTAACATAATAGATGATTTAATTTCAGCACAAATATTGATAGAAAAATATTTGTGTTCACCTTTTTGTACAGCCTCGTAACATGGTCAGCAACATGTAAATCAGGCCGACCCCTGCAATACGTACATGCTAACATAGTTTTTACTGCATACTTATGCAATGGAATGGCTACCCATCACTCTAAAGGGACTTATTTGTGATGGAAGAGCAGTACTTACTTGCTTCGATGCATCTGGGATACTACATGTCTTGCTGTTATAGAGCCTGCATGCAACTTGATGGTTTAGTCTAGGTTTTGCTGCATTGCGCATGGAATGATATCCTGCTTTGTAATGACCGTAACCCCATACATAAAAATTTAGATGTTCTAGATGGGCATGGTGACAAGGAATTTTTGGCCATTTCGCTAAGGTTGTCAACTGCAAAAAGAGGGTAATTTGTGACACGTTGCTTTTTTGTTGTTTAGGAGCACCATGCCGACCATGTCGCTACCTACGAAAGTCCCTGCTGACACGACTATCTCGTCTGAGAAATCGTCGTCACAAACAAGCCATCACAGCAGCGCAAAAGCTTAGATGCGCATTACAAAGGCAAAGACGCTTGTGTAAGAAACTGTTGAGCTTACATGGCCAAATAGAAAGAATGAAGGCTCAAAATGCCGAAATAAAAATGGAAGCGCTAGAATAGAAGATAGCCATGCTACCAGAAAAGCAGCAAGAGAGCGTGCGTCACTGCTTTGCAGCCTCAAAACGCAAGAGTACAAGAGGCATGCAGTTTACGAAGGAATTGATGCTTGAATGCATACTCATGAAGATGAAGAGCCCCAAGCTTTATAGGCATATCAGGAAACAAAATATCCTTGTACTTATCAGCAACACTACACTAAAGAAGTACACAGCAGCGTACAAGACAGGCTTTGGTTTCTGCAGAAAAATGTTGGATACCGTAAAAGCGAAAACCAGCTCAATGGACTCCTTCAAACGTCATGGTGGACTTCTCATTGACGAGATGAAATTGTCGGAACACTTGTCTGTTGAGAAAACTGGTAAGCTGCGTGGCTTTGTGGATTTAGGACCATTCACACCTGCCAAGGACGCTGGCCTTCCATGCGACCATGGAATGGTTGTGATGTTTGTAGCGTTTGTCGGAAAGTTTTCCCAAATCCAGGGAGTTTTTGCCGCAAATGGAAATGTAAAAGGGGAACTTCGGTGCAAAATTCATGTTGAGGCGACAATTCTGGCAGAGCAAGCGGGACTCTCTGTACACTTTGTGACATGTGATGGGGCCACATGGAACAGGAAGATGTGGACGCTAATGGGTGTTCAAGGATCTGCCAGCAAGATTACATGTAAAGTCAAGAACCCTGTTGATGGAAAAAAGGGAACTTCATTTCCTTTCAGACTTCCCGCATCTGATGAAGTGCCTACGTAACTCCCTGCTGAAGGGCGGCTTCAACACACCAGAAGGACGGGTAAGGCTCTTTTTTCCTCTTGTGGAGTTGACCTAAAAAGTCTGGGAAGTGACTCACCATGGCTTTCTTAATGCAGGTCTCTACATACTTCGACAAAGAAGCCTTCAATCATGACAAGGATAATGTGACGCTGAAGGCAATTGCCTCAGGATTGACCACTAGCCATCTGGAGCCATATGGATTTGAAAAGATGCGAGTCTCCCTTGCTTTCCAGCTATTTGGTGACCATGTGTTGCGTGGTCTGCACCACTACAAAGGCACTATAGAGTCAAGTTATGGAAAAGGAGTCATAGATGCGACAGAAGCATTCTTCAGGTATTTTGGTTGATTCAGTCACAAAACTATGACCTGCTCAGGCTGTTGTTGTTACCTTGTCTTCCTAACCCACGTACTTATGATAATCTCATGTTTCTGTGATCTATTTGTTTCAGAATGATGAATGAACTGATTAAGGTAATGACGTCCCGCTGCAAATCCGAAGCACTGTGGCCCAACTCAAGAGGAGTTGCCGCGCTGTCAAACTTCCTTAAGTACATAACAAAGTGGGAGCAGCACGTTGGCAACGGTGTTGGATTTATTAGCAAATCAACAGCTGTTGGCTTCCGGGTGACGCTGTCTAGCGTACTGTCATTGCTGCAGTATGTCACGAAGGAGCTTCACTACCAGTACCTGATGACTGCAAAGCTAAGTCAAGATCCAGTGGAGAACCTGTTCGGGATTGTGCGGCAGTCATCAGGCTGCAATGATCATCTAACACCAGAGCAGTTCCTGATTACGGTCAATTGCCTCAGCTTTTATAGTTTGGCAAGACCAGTGAGTAGTAGCAGTGTGGAGCCAGTGGTGTTGACAGCACTTCTGGACACAGGGGATGCACAACTGCAACAAGCAAGCTTGCAAGAAACAATTGAAAAGCATGTTGCACTAGGCGACCTCGACAGTCTGGACGATGCTGCCTGCCAGGAGCCAACTTTCCCCATTGAACATCACAGCCTCGTGCAAAAAAACAGCAACTCTCGTCTAGTTTACCACATGGCAGGGTATGTGGCCAAGAAGTGTGTGGAGAAGACTGGGTGTGATACATGCCGCACCCTCCTGCTTGTTCCGGCGTCAGAAGGCAGAGCCGATACACAGGCTGCATTTACAAGTTTTTGCAACAAAGGTGGATTGCTTTATCCGTCAAAGGAGCTCTTTGAATTCGTCAACTACCTATAGGGCGTCTTCACGGGCTGCTTCAGCATGAACCGCCTGCATGCCGACAGCATTTTGGACGTACTGTCACTTGTGAAGGGCAAAGACAAAATTATTGGCTGTGCTGCGCATGAAGCCGAAGTGAAAGCAAAGATTTTGCGATTCTACATTGTCACTCGTCTGCACTTCCTAATAAAGGGTGTCAACAAGGCAAAAGAAGAAAGGCGCAAAATGGCACAGCTTTTGAAAGTGCGCAGGTGCACATGACATCACAGAATTAGTCATAGCATCAGTTTTTGAGTGGAATGACATTTGGCTCTTGTGAATAAACACGTTGACCGGCATTTGCTTGTTCTGTTGACTCAAATGGCCGACAATTTTCTACATTCGGTCCAAAGCCAATAAGGGTCCAGATTTGCAACAGAAGGCCCACTAGACCATAGTCAAGTGGGCCTTCTGTTGCAAATCTGGACACTTATTTTCTCCTAATTGATTCAATTACAGCAATCTTGAAAACCCTTGTTATCGGCCTTTAATTCTGTCAAAGCTTTATTCTCGGTTATTCACTCTCACTCTGCCCTCCCCACTTTGGTAGCCTACACCTTAGCGTTTATTATAACATTTAAGCTCCACATTTTCTTTGAAACCACGGTTAAAAGCAATAAATTGTTTACAAGGTTATCGCTGGTAGTTTATTTCTGTGTAGCACATTATCGGCATATCTGAGTAATCTTGCGTTCTGTCGCAGCATGCTCAAAATATTTTAAGTGATTGCAATAATTGAAAAGGATACTAAAGTATCACGGCAGTTTCGAGGGGTGTGCGAAAAGCTGTGCAAAAGTAGTACGTCAACGGCAGCTATCACTCTCGGGCGTTCGGACAAGCGAACGACTGCCGCTGAAAATTTCCAGGATAGAAAATTAGCGCACTGACACCGCATTCACTTCTAATTTATACTGTTGCCACCACGACACTTTTTGGTGGGCCATTTCTTAGAGAAATATGACCCGATCAGTCAATTGGTATCATTGACGCATCGCTGTCCGTGTTCTAGAGGGAACACGAAAAAGAATACACGGCACGCTTTCGTTGGAAAGCCTTATAGGTCACTTTGAATTCATTCTCAGTTGTTTTCTTCTACTCTAATGTCTGTATGTAGATCCTGTAAATAGAAAAACAGGGCGAAACGCGAGAAAGCGTAGCCGGCGCGCCCCGCCACGCTCGGTAGCGACCAATCCACTTCGCCCGCAGCGCCCTCTACTCCGTCAACGAGTGCCGCCTCGCCAAGAGCGCTCCGTCCGTCCCACTCAGATCCTTCTAGTACACTCTATTCTACGACGAATTGTTTACGGGACTCCGAGTAGTTAAAGGCTTAGGACTTCCTGAAAAGCTCTTTTTTGCCCCACACCGAACCGCCAGTGCCAGGAGGGGCCGTCTGATCGATAGGAATGCATTAGTGAACGGAAACATACACAGACCGCTGACATCAGAAAGGTGAAGGGGAGAAGGGGGAGATAGATGAAGGGGGAAGTGGAAGGAAGAGTGGAAGGGGGGCACCCGAGGGGCGTCCACCGTATATCATTTTTCTCTTCTTCTTTGTTTTTCTTTCCTTTTTTTTCTCCTTCTTTTTTTCCTTTTCTGTCTTTTTTTCCTCTATCCTCGCCCTCTGATTTGAGAGTGTATAAAGCTGAGCACCGACAAACTGTATCTTTAATCCTGATGAAGGTCAGACTCTAGGCCGAAACGTCGAAATAAACTTAGAAGTGTGGCAGCTTGGGCTAGTTGGTATGGCATGACGATAGTTATTGCGCGAGAACAAAACGACGACACAGAGACAAGTCTTTCGTGTCCTTCTTGTCTCTGTGTCGTCGTTTTGTTCTCGCGCAATAACTATCGTCGAAATAAACCACGTTGTGACCGCTCACGGCGGATCTACTGGACTATATACAACGCTACGGCCACTCAACCACCATGCCTGCCTATATATATATATATATATATATATATATATATATATATATATATATATATATATATATATATATATATATATATATATATATATATATACATACATATATATATATATATATATATATATATATATATATATATATATATATATATATTTAAAAATACCTTACAGGCCCTTGTTGCAGGGCATTGTGTAAGGGGGTTTACAAAGGGTGAGTATCGCAACAAAACCGTAAAGAAACATCAAACTTTGAAAGAACACAACAAAAAATAACGCGTTATATGTCACTAAAGAGAGAATGTAGAAAAAGACATTGTTGGTGGGAGGAGAACAAATATCCGCAATACACTTACTAAAAAAACACCTAGCACACATGTAGCCAAAAATATTTTAGAGCAGCGCGCAGAAAGCAATTTGTTCTTGTTTAAGAAATACAGGATAATAAAGGGCGATAAGAGAGTTTTTCTCGTGTGTGTAAAAACATTATAAAGTAGGAAAATGCAGGCGGTCACAAAGTGTAAAAAAAAACGCGTGCTCTTTATTGAACGAACACAAGGCCCGAAGCTGTAAGCGGGAGGAAATGGTAAAAAATGAATGAATATAATTACACTGGAACGATACAGGAGGTGCAATAAATACTTGTAAAAAAGAACCAATCGAAGTGTCTATGACTGAAAGAAAGAGTGAAGAAGTTGTCTAAATTTTTCGGGGTCTGATTCATATGCAATGTCATTCGAGAGATCATTCCACAAGCGGATGACGCGAGGAAGAGCCGATGAGTTAAAGGCGCCCGTTGACCCATATAATCGCGTGAAACTTAAGTTATTATGCAGCCTACGAGATGTAACGCAAGGTTTATCGAGTTGAAATGGGAATGGTTTGTTACTGTAAACATACTTATGGAAGAGGCATAGGAGAGAAATATCCCGCCGAGTACTCAACAGTTGAAGAGAAAGGTAAAGTTTAATTTCCGTTATGCTGCTATGGTAGTCGTAATTACGTGAGATAAATCGGGCTGCCCTATTTTGAATAGCTTCAAGCATGTTGATTAAGTAATTTTGGTATGGGAACCATATCGATGCGGCGAATTCAAGTTGTGGGCGAACGAAGGTCTGATAAGCTAGCTGCCGAACATGGGATGGACAGCTATGCAAGTTGCGGCGTAAGTAACCCAATGATTTTGAAGCTTTCGCACAAATGGTGGTGATATGGTGTGACCAAGAAAGATTTGGTGTAAAAGGAATACCGAGGTACTTGTAGGATGATGCGTACGACAGAGGGTAGTCATCAATTATGTACGAATGGCTAGAAATATGTTGCTGACGTGTAAAACACATAATTTTTCACTTCTGCTTGTTTAGCGACATAAGCCATTTTTTGCACCAGTCATTAATCTTGTTGAGGTCATTTTGCAGTGTTAGGTGATCATCGGTACAGGTTATTGAGCGATATATAATACAATCATCGGCGAAAAAACGCGTGCGAGATGAGGTGCTGATTGGGAAATCGTTAATATAAATTAAGAACTGCAGGGGGCCGAGGACGCACCCCTGCGGTACACCTGAGGTTAGGTGGGAAAGAAGGGTTGGATATTGTTTATTACCGTGAACTGCTGGCGGAGTGAAAGAAAGTTTCGAAGCCAAGATAAAGTGAGCGAATCTAATTTTCACAGTTAATATATATATATATATTAACTGTAAAAATTGTGGTCAACTTCACTAGCCAGAACACTTTTTTATTCATTCTTGCTTTTCTTTTAGAGGTCGTTAATTTGTGGAGTGTGAATTCTATACGCTTAAATGTGAGCATTTTGACCGAAATCTGTTGGGCTCAGTAGAATATTTGAGAAGTTGGGAAGTTTATAGAGGGCCTGAGGTGTTAGGAACGCCATGGCAGCTTCCTCATGATCTGTCTGTGTTTGTCACAAAACATATCCGTGTCTTCTTTTGCGAAAACTGGGGCTTTCCGTTTCCAACAAGTTTCAAAAGCCGTGAACGAATACTGAGGAGATTGTTCCTAGAGAGCGGTTGAAGTTTGTTGGCATGTTGTAAATGTGCCAGGATTCGCGCAAGGACTTCCTTCCGAAATTCCTCTCTATTTCTAGAACAGAAAAGCTGTAGAAATTGATCATATTGTCGGGCTTCTAGGGGCTCTGCAAAAGCGCAACGTTGCACTTCTGCCTTCCTGATGTCATTCTTAAGTTGGCGTGATCTGAACGAGTGGGCGCGGAAGTTTATTACTGCCCGGCAAGGCGCACGTTAGCGCTCAGCGGCTGACTCCCCCGTCAGGAACGCCAGTCCAAGCCTGTCGGCCGCTCCACGGGGTTTCTGAACGGAAACATTCGCTTTTGCCTACATAGCTTGCTGGACACTCTGAACACGGCAACTTGCAGACTACTCGCTGGTGTTGCTTCTTCCTTCGGCCGTGGTAGCAAGCGGGTGAGCATCGAAGCAGGCTTGCGAACCACCTCGACCCCTGATTTTCCGAGAATCGCGGAGAGCTCTTCACTGGCGCCCGGCACATATGGTATGACAATGCGCTTGGCTGGCTTCAACCATTTTTTGCCAGTGGGGTGACCAGGGAGGGAAGGTTGTCGCGTAGTGTGTCTTTCACGGGTCCCTCTACACGGTACAGTGATCGTTTTCTACACATGGTGACGCCTGCTTATCATAATAAAAACGCAGGCAAAAAAAAAACGAAAAGAAAACAAAAGACATATAAATGCACAACGCTGGGTAATATTTTTGTCAGCTTGTACTTCTCGAGGGGGGGCGTCACAAAAGTGTAAAGAGTGAACGTTTTCGTTGATAAATGTAAAACCAGGTTGCTGAGTTGTATTAATAGTGGCAAGCTAACTGAAAAAAAAATGTTAGGAGTGATTTATGCTGTTGTATACCATAATTGAAAAAAAAATGCCGTAGGTAAATATTGTGTAACTGTGTTGCTTTCCGGCACTAAAACTCAGCTGTTGCTCCAGTAGTTCATCACGTACACCTCAGCACCAAGAATGTAACCCTACCATCTGTGATCAATAATTTAATATGGGCATTTAGTGTGGCAAAAGCCGCTTAAAATTTCTATTGCTTTCCGCAAAAGCTCTGGTACTTTGCAACTACACTAGTCTTCTTATTACGGTAGGCAAATTAGAGGGAGCTCTGGTGACTTAGACTCAAAAGCTGTAACGACCGATACCATGAAACAAACCTACCTATACGGTGAACAGTTTAAAAAGAAAAAGAAGCAGGCTTATCAACAGAATGCTATTCTAGTTCCATGATGCATTTTATTGTCGCTTCCCTTTGTAACATTTACAAACTAGACCACTTCGGTCGCTTTAGCACTGTGGGAAGAAATGCGAATTGTATAGCATTAAATATAAACGAATGTTATTGCTGAGCTAAAGAAAAAAAAAGCAGAATTTACTGGCGCACACGAGAAGACTGTGGAAGCAAAGATGCTGGTGGCTTACCCCAACTCCTTTCATTTACTTTACCTCTTCCTCAGTTTTCTTTCTCCCTCCTTGCTATATCAGTCTATCGACTAGTTTATATATATATATATAATATATATATATATATATATATATATATATATATATATATATATATATATATATATATATATATATATATATATATATATATATATATATATATATATATGTGTGTGTCAATGCTTTGTTTCCGCTCAGCTTGACACGTGTTCCGAGTTCGGAGAGGGAGAGGCCGTTGCCAGGCTGGAAAGGAAGCTTAAACACTCTGCTGTTGAAAATAAAATGCTACATGTATCAAGCGTGTAATTCGCCTAGATTTTCATCCTACGCTCTTGTCTGAACTGTGGAAGGATTGAAGGTGTAACACTGTATACGATGGCATGAAACGTGAACATCAGTTTTCTTTTTTCCTGGAAGGAAAAAAAAGCATATTGCTGCCAGTAATGACCTCACGTTAGCAACTAATGGAATGTTATCAATAGATACCTGTTTTATAGACTAATACAAAATGTTCTGCATCACTTTGTTTTTCTTGGCTACAGCATGACTAGTGTTCCTGCCGTTGCCATGTTTACACATACATCAGCGAGACCATTGAGTAAAAAGGTGGATTATCATCAATATTTTCCAATCTAATATAGGCAATAATTATGGTGCATTCACTCTTCTATCGCAAAATCAAGCTCTGAATTCTGACAACATCCGGGGGCGAGAGGAAGCATTGCGTACTTAAGATGTACGCCTAAATAAACAGTGTGAGTTTAAAATTTCTTTTAAGTTAAGCATGTTAGCCCTTACATCGTACGCCAAGGACCCCATTCGATAGCTGCTTTATTGGTGCACAGGCATTCAACACATATATCAACAACGTCGCGGAGATCGTTGCACATTTGACTATCTGTTGCATAAAGCACTTGTAATGTGCGCAATAACGCTATGAAATTTCCTTTCACATGTCGCAATGAAATCTCGCCAGATGAAGTGTTAGATAAATAATTTATCTATTACTATTTGTAATATATCAAGGCGACTGAAATGAGCCAAAAACATAAAGACACAATAGTTCTAGGTGTAGCAAATCTTTTGTTAAACACATGATGCTGCATAATCTGGAGTTGCGAATCTCGTTAAATTAAATGTTGTCAGATAGTAGTGGAAAAACAATCAGGGACACGCTGTCCCTTGAAGCAGGCATTGTTTGAAGTACAGTTTACGGAACTATACTGACTACCTTATAACATAAGACACATGCAATGAGATGCCAGCAAATGAGATGTTAACACTAAATTACAAAAAGTTCTACAAAAGCCGCTCCTTCAGCTTACACTGTGCTGTCGGTCCTGAGCGTCTAGTGCTATTTTCTCAATGGAACTATACTTAGCTCCTTACGCACATTGACGAAAAGAATAAGCGCTACGAAGAAATAAGAAAGCGAAAGACCTTTCGCAAGGAATAACTGAACAGTACAATCTCGGAGCATTTACTATGTAGTTAACAAGCACATTCCTTTCCTGCCCCATGACTAATGTATTGAACACATTATTTATTATTACTATTTATTTACAGTTACTGTAATCACCATTTCGTGATTTCAGCAGGGTGGTACATATACTTAGTTGTTGACAAAAACATGACGGTAAATGTGATGCTTAAAAGTAAGCAGAGCTACAGTTGGAACTAAAACCACTTTGGTAGCTTCTGTAAGAGTCGAGTAACATGTTTTTAGGTGTAGTTCACCCTTCAGCCCCACCTATTTATCGGGCACCAGAATTAATTGCGTAATCTACGGGAAAATAGTGCGCATGATGCGGTCAAGTACACAAAAGTATTTTAGAACATATCTTTGCCCCACTGAAATCATTGAAATTGTACGAGCTCTGTCTTGTCTTTTCGTTACATTGTTGCAAAAAATGTAGTTTTTCTAATCAAAACTTTGCTGTCAATGCGAGAATTACCTATGTCCAGTACACTCACACCAAGATGCAATTGGTGCACATCGTGCTCAATTTAGAAGGAAAAAAGAAAACAAGAGGTGGCTTGACGTGACACTCTTCAAGCCCAGTCATAGAGAACTAAAACTGGGGCATGCTGGAAATCTATCAACAGCATGAAGCATGAAGAGGATCGGCGTATGATGAATTTCAATTGTGGACAACATAGGCACGCTCTCTTCTACCACGACAAACTTTTTCTCGGGTCAAAACTAACCCCGCTTGTGCTTTATAAGACCATTAACCTAACAGGGCCAAAAGCAGCGCTCTTTCTAAGAGAATAGCAGAATGTGTGTACCTAAATGTTCAATAAATTATTCCCAGTGTCCAATATACTGAACATGCTTTTTCTGTGAAAATCGTTCTACTAACATCTTTCTTCACTTTTTGCGTGCTTTTCAACAGCCTTATAGCTTAAAAAACAAGATTGAAAAATTTGTTCTGCACTACAAAAAGTTTGGGTCGGAAAATAATATGGCTTAGCCACAAATTAAGTATTCAACCTGATATTATGAATACAATAGATTACATACGACGAGAAAAAAAACTAAAGAATGTAATGCAGTTGGTCGTATCTTCTTCGTATATAAATTATCTATGACTAATCAAAACTGTGAGGACTCGAATTCAACCAAGCAAAAGAAAGAAAGAATTCCTCAGTCTGAAAAATTTTTCATGGCCGGTCTGGAACCTGTTCGCCTACTCTACACCAGCCGGCTCTTAAACGGCGTGAGTAAGAATGCACGAACAACGGGGCGCTATTCTTTGGTTCCCGCAATAAAGGGCGGGCGAGAACAGGTTGAAGAGCGAGGCCATTTCCGTAGGGAACTCGTCAGCGCCGTGGTGGGAGGAGAAAAGAGGGAACGAGAGGGAGGGTTCAACTACATGCGGCACGTGGTGGACGTTTAACGAACTAGCCCCTCATGAGCGTGGCCTCCGCGATCGGCTTCCGGCGGCGCGCCGTTGCTCCGGCCGTCCCATTCGGCGCGAAAGCAATGAGAGCGGTGTAATTTTGCTAACTCTGACACACGCCGCGAGGCGGCGCCGTTAGCCTAAGGTTGAAGGTTAGCCTAAGGTTAGCCTAAGGTTAGCCTAAGGTTGATAGTTCAATTCGGGCTGTCAACGAGGATGGGCGTGTTTTTGAGCGCTCCGAATCGACTGCGCAGATAAGTGTTTTTGCATGTTTTGAGCTTGTCTTTATAATTATAAGGCAGCGGTTGAAATCTTCGTAGCACTAATTTTATGGTACGGCTTTTTCGGGGGCCAGTCACTAGGTATTTAATAGTTAGTGCGGGTGTGTGTGTTGAAATTTTTTTGTTGGTGGTGGTTTTTTTTTCTTCTTTTGCCACCCCGTGGGGGAGGTGCGCGTACATTGAAGACGCAAATTTTTGTAGTAGAGCTTAGACTTCCTTTCTTTTTCGTAGTGCAGAACTCGAGTTTAGTAATTGTCGAGTATAGGGACAATTGGTGTCAGAAAGGCATGGTTAAAAAGACTGTAAAGTGTTCAGGATGTGGAGTGGGTTTCAAAGTGGACCCAAGCGTAGAAGCGGATGGTGAAGAGGCTGCCGCGAAGTGTAGGCATTGTGAGGTCGAGGAAAAAATGGAGAAAATGATGGTTGCCCAGAGTGAACTGCTGATGAGAATCGCCGAGCTCGAGACTGCGTTGGCGACAGAGCAAGATAAAACGAGGGCAATGGGAAAAAGACTGAAGTCCGACGAGGAAGCGCTAGCGAAGCTGAACAAAGAAGCGACCTACCGAAAGAAGAGTAGGGAACCGGCAACCAGAACGGTGGAGAAGGAAAAGCAAGCAAGTTTGGAAAAAACAGGTTTAGCCGGTTCAACTGTCGCAAGGCCCAGCATCAGCGAGGTAGTGGTGGGGCAAGGAGGGATCAAAGCAGCCGGCGTCACAGGTGCAAGTAGCCCCCAGGTGCAGAACGCTCCAGCTGAAAAGTCACAGCATGTGATAATCGCCGGGGACTCGAATTTAAATCGCTCACAGAGCCATCAAAGAGAGGGTAAGAGGTGACAAGAGGGTTGCAGTAGGGGTGTTCCCAGGACGCAAGCTGGAAGCAGTCATGAGGCAAGCGAGCGCAAAGCTCAAAATGACAGCTGATAGACGAAACCTCGTGACAACTTCAGGCGGTTTAAACGATGTCCTAAACAAAGATGCAGCAGGACTAGCAGCCACACTGTCGAAAGGTGTCGATGACATGCGCGCCACTTCTCCTAAGGTACAGGTAGTGATATAAACGATACCGGAGGTACCGGTGCGTGATAACAACCTGCAAAGAGCGGTGGTCAACGCAAACCAAGAGATATGGCGGATGAGTCGAGAGAAAGGCTTTGAGGTGGAGGAAATAAACAGAGAGATGCATAGGTGGGGGGTTTTCAACGAGACAGAATTCACTTCGATGGGCGGCTTGGTCATGAGGTGGGTTGGCGACTTGCAGGACGCGCAGTAGCTTTTTTGGGTGGCAAGCAAGCCCTTCGGGGTGCAGGATCGAGGAAAACAACCAGGGAGACTCTTCTACAGGTGGTATGGACAGATACGATTCCAAAGTGGCACCAATATCTAAGATAGGTAGAGTCCGGGGCATAAATAGACGTAGCCACGAGCGCCGAGCCAATTGAGACATACGGTATATTAACATGCAGGGTGGTAGGAACAGGCTGAAGTGGGAAGAGATAGAAGAACAGCTAAGGTAAGAGATGTCGATGGTATACGGTTTTGTAGAAACACACCTCAGGGACATGGAACAACCTCCGAACAATCCGGACTACGCGTGGGAATATTGTAATAGAACAGAAGGCAGCAGAAAGGAGGGTGGTATTGGGGCATTCATTCATAAAAGTACAGACTGGCAAAGGGTCAAGCAGGAGTGCAAGGAACATTTATGGCTAAAAGGGAAAGTGGCAGGGCATATGACACTCCTTGGTTTCGTGTACTTGTGGACGGGAGCAAATGCCAGAGAGGAAAACCAGGCAATGGTAGAGTGTATATCAAAGGACATTCAGGAGTTAGGAGCAGAGTGCGAGATAATCATACTAGGAGACATGAATGCGCACATAGAAGATATAGATGGGTATACCAACCCGACAGGCAAAATGATCGTGGATATGTGTGAAAGGCTTGATTTGATCATTTGCAACAATACCGAGAAGTGTGAAGGGCAAATAACATGGGAGGTAGGAAGGCTTCAGTCGACGATAGATTATGCACTGATGTCACATAGGATGTATGATAAGCTCAGGGGAATGCACATAGATGAAGGTGGCTCCAGAAGTCTGGGTAGCGATCACAAACGTATCAAGCTAAGTTTTGGAAGAGCAGTGAAAGTGGGAAGGAGACAAGATGAGCAACTAGAGGAAAATTTTTATCCAGAAAGGCAAATTGAAATAGCCACTACACAAATTGAGAAAGTAATCATGGAGGATAATAAGGCAGTGTGGACATACACGAATCTAACTATACTCTTTGAGCTAGAGCTTGCTAAGACGCGTGACAAGTCACCCCGGAAAAGAAGACACAAACCCAAAAGTTGCTGGGATGAGGAAGTTAAGAGAGCCATAGCAAAACGTCAGGAAGCCTCTAGGGAACACAGACTTGCTAAGCAGCGGTGTGAACCGACAGATGATGTTGAAAGAAAATGGGAAATCTTTCTAAGCTGTCGAAGGGATGCATTCCTTCTGATCAATGAAAAGATTAGAAGGAAGGGAACTCAGTGGCTGGCAGAAGTACATAAAAAAGATAGAAAGGCAGCTGCGAAATGTTGGAACCATCTAAACTCCCTAAGAAATGAGACGAGCCTAGAGCGGAGTTTTATAACTACAGCCCAAGGTGCTAGGCTAGAAGGGGACGAAGCTATTGAATATATAAGAACAAGGGTAACAGAAATATTTCAACAAAGTACTTTATGCACCACAATAGACAAGGACGAATCAAGTGGTGAAATGACTCCATTTTCACAACAAGAGTGGGAAAGGGCTGAGAAAAGGGTTCCTAGTAGTACATCAACAGGCCCAGATGGTATTCCAATTAGGCTGATAAAGACATTAGGTCCGACGTCTAAGCAGGCTTTGAGAGAGGCAGTGAGCACAATAATAATCGATGGTGAAGTTCCCGATGGATGAAAATTTAGCAGGATGAGCATGATCTATAAAGGAAAGGGGGACAAAGCTGACATAAACAACTACCGTCCTATAACAGTGACATCAGTGGTCTACAGGCTGGCGATGCAGATTATAAAGGAAAGACTGCAGGCGTTGATAGAGGATGAGGGGGTGCTGGGGGAACTGCAGCATGGGTTTCGGAAACACAGGAGGTTGGAAGACAATCTGTTCTCACTGACGCAGTGCATCAAAATAGCAGAAAAGGAACACAGGCCCCTGTGGTTGCATTTTTGGATATCAAAGGAGCGTACGATAGCGTGGTTCAAGAGGAATTGTGGGGAATACTGGACACACTAGGCGTGGAACATGTAGTCACTAATCTTTTAAAGGGTATCTATAAAGGTAACAAAGTAGTTATAAAGTGGGAAAAACAGGTATCCAAGCCTGCAGAGGTAAAACGGGGGCTTAGGCAGGGGTGCCCCCTGTCACCCTCATTATTCATGATGTACCTACAAGGATTAGAGGCAAAATTAGAGGGAAGTGGACTGGGCTTCAACCTCTCTTTAGTCAAACAAGGAAAACTTATTGATCAGGCACTACCAGCAATAATGTACGCAGATGATATAGTGCTAATGGCCAACAACAGGGAAGATTTGCAGAGATTGATGGACATCTGTGGTAATGAGGGATTTAGATTAGATTTCAGCTTCAGTAAGAAAAAGACAGCAGTCATGATTCTTAATGACAATGAAGGTAGTAAGCTTAGAATACAGGAGGTCACGCTGGAGATAACAGATAAATACAAATATCTGTGTGTATGGATAAACAATGGGGCCGAGTACCTAAGGGAACACGAAATATACGTGTCGACTAAAGGTAACAGGAAAGCAGCGGTAATGAAAAACAGGGCACTGTGGAATTACAATAGGTATGATGTTGTGAGATGAATATGGAAAGGGGTCATGGTTCCTGGGCTGACGTTCGGCAATGCGGTCTTGTGCATGAGATAAGAAGTTCAAGCAAGATTAGAAATTAAGCAGCGTGGAATAGGTAGGCTTGCTTTAGGAGCTCACGGGAATACACCAAATCAGGGAGTACAAGGTGATATGGGATGGACATCATTTGAGGGCAGGGAAGCTAGCAGCAAGATAAAATATGAGAAGCGATTGAAAGAAATGGGGGAAGAGCGTTGGGCTACGAAGGTTTTCAGCTACTTGTACATGAAGAATGTCGATACAAAATGGAGAAAGCGAACCAGGAAGTTGACTGGTAAATACTTAGAAAACAGCAGGTGGCCAAACCAAAAAGAACTATCGGTTAAGAAGAAAGTGAAGGAAACGGAGACTGACATGTGGAGAATGGGCATGATTAAAAAGTCCGCACTAGAGATCTATCAAACTTTTAAGCAAGAAATTGCCAAGGAAAAGATCTATGATAATACTCGGGGTAGTTCTCCACTGTTTGAGGCGAGGACGGGAGTACTGCGAACCAAGACATATCGGGCCAAATACGAAGGGGTAGACACAGTATGCAGTGCGTGTGGAGATGAAGAAGAAACTGCCGAACACTTGATAACGTTCTGTAAAGGGCTTCACCCTATAGTTCATGATGATGGCGCAGAGTTTTTCAAAGCACTGGGGTATAGGGACCGGGAGGGCAAAATAAACTTTAAGCGGGTAGACATAACTAGAAGGAGGTTATCTGATTGTGGCTAAAGTCAAGGCACGAGTGAAAATTAAGCTCTTCACTGCAAAGTACGGATCCTCAAACTCACTTTTTAAGGAAAGAAAAATAAATATAGTTTTTGGTTTCATTAGGTATTACGGCTTGGTGGCGCTAGCCACCGCCCGATCTAAAGGGTACAGCCATATCCATCCATCCATCCATCCATCCATCCATGAACGAGGCTCATTTAACCGACAGTGCCTGCGATTTCAGGTGTTCGCCAGTCTTCGTTGTCGAGTTTTCACTGCAGACAAACCTTGAGTATGCGCTCGATGTGTTTGTACTCATTCCTGCAAGCAGTACAAAGTTAAGGTACGTACGTTTTTTTAAAAGACTTCGTTAAAGAAGTTTGTTTTGCTGCAGCCGGTGTGGTTACGTGAATCGAATGAGGCAGCCCAAACTCCTTTCGCATTTCCTGCAGATTGAATGCCAGTGTGCTGAATTCTTTTGCCACTTTTACGGCCTTTTCGCGAGCTATCACGGAGCTTACCTTGTTATGCCTTGCCGGCATAACAAGGTGAACAAGGCATAACAAGGAGACTGCAGCGAGAAAACAGCCGCCTAAAAAGAAGCTCAGTGGTTATGAGAACAACACCATCCACTCGGCAATCAGAAAATGCTTGGAGAAGGTTGGCATGGCCCAGTTCTGCCTAGAAGATTGCTTAGTGGAGCAGATCACCAATGCAACAAGGCAACGACCCGCATGGTTGCCAGACTTTGTGCGGGAATGTGTACTATTGTACTACTTGTCCCCCAAGGCGCACCGTTACATACGCAACCGAGGCTTGCTTAACTGCCGTCGAAAACACCGTCCTTCGCTATGTCGGGAAGTCGAACGGTGAAAGTGGGGTTACACCACTAATGAAGGAACGCTTAAAGCAAGAGGTGAGCAACCTGAAAGAGCAGGCCCGGCTTTGCTCAATTATTGTAGATGAGATGTCCATCAGCTCTAAATATATATGATCGCAAAATGAATTGCTTTTTCGGGCAACAAACGCAAAGAAAACAGTGGAGCAGCAGAGGACACCAGCACATCATGCTCGCCAACAAGTGCTATGTTTTGTTTGCTACAGGATTGTCCACAGCATACAGATACCTTGCGGCTTCTTCTTCACGAACCTTCATTTTTTTTTTGCTGTAAATAAAGTATCATGTATCCTGAAACGAGTTTGTTT